>WNWU01013802.1:15130318-15222026 GCA_012654045.1 Ptyas mucosa
CCTCAGCCTTTCCCCACAGAAATGTTTCCTATCCTATCCCCTTCTCTCCCTCAGGCTTTCTAGCTCATTCTCTCCATGAGGCTTGCCCCACAGAAGCCTGTCCTATGCTATCCCATTCTCTCCAGAGTTATTTTCAAGTTGGGAGGGGGAGTAGAACGTCTAACTAATTAGCATCAGAGCATGTTATAGTAATATAGGAAATATTAATGCTCTGATGGTCATTTTGAAAAATCCTTTCTTAGTGAGCACCTAGAAGCCAAGAGAAACATAGTGGCAAATTTCAAGTTTGTAGGCTTTACGGTTCTGGAGATTTCGTGATTAATGCATGAGTGGTTTTTGCTTTTATATATATAGATTTATATTAATCTGCACAATCACATTATTGCATCAAAAAGTACAAGACATTCATTATGTATAGGATTGGCTGAACAATATGGAGAGTCTTTTTCTTTCATCATAAATTGCTGTTTTAAGATTGTCATCCATAAAGTGTCAGCTTACAATGTGATACATCTTAAGGAAGGAGGTACATTTGCAAGGCAGCTTTAAGGATTATACTTAGCATCTGAATGTTTTACACAGGACCTATTGGGTTGTGGCAAGGTCTGGGAAGAGTTTAAGGCTGATAGGGTTTTGGGGACTTTTAGCTCATCCACCTACATTTTAGATCTATGCTCTTCCTAGCTGATTAAGGGTTCCTGGGAAGTGAATGTGATCCAATATATGTTTGGGTGAAAGTGTCTTTGACAGAAAAAATGACTCTGTCAGCTTTGAAGGAAGCAATCATAAATTCCTTGTTCAAGAAGCTATTACTGGATCCAATAGACCTGGTAACAATTTTTGTCCAATTTTCCCTTCTTAGTGAAGGTTGTTGTGAGGGCCATTTAGCTGCAGCTTTGAAGGACTCTGGAGGAAATAGATTATTTGGATCCCTTTCAGTCAGGTTTCAGGTTGAAATATACTGAGATTCTATTGATCACACTATTAAGTGATCCACGGCAGAGCTGGGATAGGAGAAATGCAACCTTCCTTATCCTTCTTAATCTGTCAGTGACCTTCAATACTATTGATCATGACATCTTTCTGGGATTGCAACTGGGGCTAAGAATGGATGTTTTGTTATAATGGTTCTCCTTTTTCAGAAGTTATTTCAGGTTGCTGTTGGTAGATAGAGAAAGGTCTAGCTTTAGGCCCCACTTTGCATAGTGCTTCAATGATCCATTTGCTCCCTGCTTTTGTTTAAAATCAACATAAAGACATGAGGTGAGCATAGGATTAAGTATAATATAGTAATGAACCTCAGCACTTTGCTGACTAAGTGATGTTATGCTGGTTCTATTGCAGTATCTGAAGGCTGTTGGGTTCTAGGTAAGACCCTAGAAGTCTTACTAGGGTTAATAAGACCACATGGCTGTGGGTTTTGCCCATCTCTATGTCTCCCCCTCTGCCAGGATCCAGTTCTAGAGATATTTCACCCATGGAGCCAAAAGTAGCAGCTGGTCCAGAATATAGCAGCTCAGATATGTGCACCTTGCTATGCCCAAGTAACATTACTATTTTAAAGAGCTGCATTAACTTTCTGTAGGCTTCTGAATGGAATTCAAGATGCTGGATGTTACCTATACAGTTCTATATGGCACAAGATAACTCTCATTTATAGGACTACCTTTACCTTGTCAGTTCTGCCCATCCTATGAGATCCCACAGGGATTGCAGATTCCCTTTCTAAAACAATAATGAGACAAAGGTAGGCATCTCTGTTGCTATGCCTACCTTTTGAAATCAGGTTCAAGGTTCAGGTGGCCTCAGATCTATTGGCCTTCCACAGAGCCTTGTAGACCTGACTTTTCTCCCTGCACTGCAGTGGCATGATAAATGAACCTGTTTGGTGAAGTCTGTGCATATTTTTGTCATCTATATCAGTTATGTTGAGGATATGGAGGTGCTCTGTATTTATTCTTTATTTTCTCTTTTGTACATCCCCCTGAACCACAAATAATGAACGAATAAATAAATATAGTAAAATAAAAGTCTGCCAGAAACTCAAAATCATTCTCTGCTGTATAACCACCTGTGGCCATTGTGTTTTCTCCAGCATAATAGTTCTATTACATAAAGAAACTGTTGTTTGCTCAATGGTATTGCCACAAATGTGGCAGAAGGAATAAACAGCAATTACCTAATGGGTTACCAAGTGGATTATAAATGTCACTGCTCTTTTTTCCTCATGCTATTCAGAATGCTAAACATCTGGATGCAGCATCCACTTATTATCACAGTTGTATGTTTACTATAACAGACTGAGATGATAAAAGAGGTATAGTTTTCCAATGTTATGTAGGTCATATTTAGATGCATAGTTTGTATTTTGTGTTGATTTTAGATTTTTTTTTAAATGAAGCAATTAATAGGAATGAAAACAACTGTTATGCTCAGTACCCCACAGGAAGCTAGCAACAGAAATAAAACAAAACAAATCTACATCTATCCTTATTTTCCAAAGCCTATATCCTGATCTAGTAAATGTTGAAGTCACACAATGGACATTATTGACTCAGAAAGAATACAAAATTGGTTCTGACTTAATGTGGGAATGTTAATAAATTTTGGATAGAGGAAATACAATCCCACTTATCATAAATTTTCAGAAGATAGACTTACATATGGTTACTGGGAGTTTAAGTCAGGGGTGAAATCCAGCAGGTTCTGGAGAACCGGCAGCGGAAATTTTGAGTAGTTCAGAGAACCGGCAAATGCTACCTCTAGCTGGCCCCAGAATGGGGTGGGAATGGAGATTTTGCAATATCCTTCCCCCAGGAGTGGGAAGGGAATGGGGATTTTGCAGTATCCTTCCCCTGCCATGCCTACCGAGCCACACCCACAGAACTGGTAGTAAAAAAAAAATGGATTTCACCACTGGTTTAAGTCATACTAGCAGCATTCTAAGTGTCTCCCAAATTTCCCAAATTTGCAAAGTTTTTGCAAAAACTTTTGTGATTTTACCACACTAGGTCTTTAATAAGACCAATTAATCAAGGAGATATTTAAAGGTAAAGATACCTAAGTGACAAAAATAGTCATGGGAGTTTGCCCATGTACTATAATATTATCTGGTCCAATTCTAACCACGGAGCATTCACTGGAAAGCTGCTACTTGAGTAAAAAAGAAAGCCATCTTAGCTGACTTCTCTAACTACTTATTCAGTAACTCAGTGTTTTTCCATCTCAGCAACTTTAAAATGTGTAAACCTCAACTCCCAGACTTCCCCAGCCAGCAGGTTGAGAAACACTGCATGGTTTGTGGAAAGATCCAAAGACTTTAAAAAGTTGCCAACTGGATCTGGCCCAATTGCTTTAAGACTTCTCTACCACAGAGCTAGATACTCTCGGCAGCTGTACTGAGACTTTATAGCTGTGCATGAAATCAGGCAGAGCCATATGGCAAGCATCTTGCAAATTTATGGGATTTAAGAAACTGCTTTCCTAAAGGGCTAAGATTTTTAAAATGTGCTCATGGCGGCCATAATCTATGAATTGGGCATCTCTATTTCTTTGCTCCATGTTTAGTTTAACATGGAACAAATTTGTCCTGAGCAGGGTTAAAGAACATGTGGTCTTCCAGTTGTTCACTGCAGGTCATACTGGCTTGGACTGTGGAAATTAAGAGCCTAGAAACACTTGGGAAGTCATAGGTTCCTTGCCCCTATTGTAGGGGCTAGAAATTAAACTAATTATTTCAAATTACATGAGAAAGTATAATTTGAGGAAAATCAGCTTGACTGATGAAATTGCAGATCATTCTAACCCATAACATATAATATGAAACAAGACAAGTTTGGTTTTTCAACAAATTATAATTTTAAAACTGCTTCAGTAAATGTATGAAGCTTTTGAAGCTTTTAAACAAAGATGGATGGGCTGGCAATACTTTAGTGGTGGATTTTTGCTTTGGTTCTGGTTGCTTTAATGCAATTCTCTTTCTCTCTGGTTCCAAAACCTGCAAATGCTCTGATCATACCAGGATTTTCTTACATTACAGGAAGTTTTTTTTTTAATCCTATCATGTGAAAATATGATAAAAGTTGCCAATGAGTACAAAGAGAACCTAAAGAAATCATTTTAAATGTCCTATGGCTTTTCTGTAGCGACCATGGATAGGGCTGCTTCTTAAATGGCCATAAACACATGAATACAATTGAAGCTTTACACTTGTATTATTAAGCAGGGTAGAAATAGAAAGGTGTATGTCAGATTGACTCAATCTGGTGTCCTCCAGCTATGTTATCCTAAAACTCTCATTCCCCACTAACATGAGCACTCACTCTACTGGACAGAGGTGATGAAAACTATAATCAGACACAGCCAAAGGTCACCATGTTAGGCAGCGGTGGGCTGCTGCTGCTTCAGACCTATTCGAGAGAACCGTTAGTTCCAATGATCAGATGGCCCCGCCCACCCACCTCCGTCCTATCTTGTCCTATATTTCCTACTTTCTGGCTCAGCTAATTCACATGGCACAGCTGATTTTCACGCCTCTGTTGTGCTACTTACCGGGGCAGCCTTAAGAGGTAAGCAGCTGAGCTTCAAACTGCTATATTTTGAACGCTGCGCATAAGCGCATTAGGTGTGTGCGCACGAAACCCATGTGCACGCACAAAGCGCACACTCACAGAACCAGTTGTTAAATTGGTTGCAGCCACCACTGGTTGATCCCATATGTGCATATGGATCCCTTCAGACATACAGCATATTTAGATACATGCATGTACTTCTTTTCCTCATTCCCCCTTCCTCAAAAAAAACCCTGAGTAAATCAGAGGCTTCCTATCTTAGTACGGAGAAGTGGTCACTTAGCCATTGCTAGTCAGATGACCAAATTGCCACTGTTAAAGGCAGTAGGACACCAAAAATCTGTTTCAGTTGGACAAGTGCCATATTGCAAGACACACTTTTACATGGCTAAAGATTCTGTAGAATTCTTAGATCACACACTGCTCATCCATGAATTTGAAAAAAATAAGGTTTCAGTCCGAGGTTTTCCTGCCTCAGGGCCTGTATCCTGCTATTAAACTGTTGCCTCTCTTTCCCATATTTGAGATTGTGGCAAATCCCTTATTAAAGGAGGGATTTTAATGGAAGGCAGCTAAGACCTCAGAAAATCTCTCTAAAAACAGGTGATAGGCATGGGGGTGAAGTAGTAAGGAAGGAGCTCTCCCACCACACTATCCAACTGTCCTCTTGCTATCAGCTGTTTTTAGAACTATGTTTAGTGTTTTCAAAAATAGTTCCCCAAACATCCATTTCACTGCACCCTTCCAAAAGGGCCTGTCACCTGCTACTTGGATCCGTTGATGCTGTCAAGCTGATTTGCTCCAAGCTCTGGAAGCCTGTTGGAAAATGTTGCA
This sequence comes from Ptyas mucosa, assembly GCA_012654045.1. Classification (NCBI taxonomy): domain Eukaryota; kingdom Metazoa; phylum Chordata; class Lepidosauria; order Squamata; family Colubridae; genus Ptyas; species Ptyas mucosa. The sequence goes on from WNWU01013802.1 coordinate 15,135,724, forward strand.
AGGACAGCCACAGGGGTGGGTGAAGTGTATTTCTTCTCAATAGAGAAGAGAATCCACTGCTGCCAGGACATGGGGGATGGTAGTAGGGAGATGTGGTGTAACTGCCCAATCTCTAATCCTCTAGAACAGAGGTCTGCAACCTTAAACACTCAAAGAGCCATTTGGACGCATTTCCCACAGAAAAAAGAAAACACTGGGAGCCACAAAACCCTTCCCATGCCTGACATATGTAGTTGAATTAAATGTTCTGTTTTCTTCTGAAACTTTTCTTTTCTTGGATTTATCCATGGTTGGACTACCGGGGGTTGAAAAGCTCAATAAATCATGCCAGTTGGTGTCACACATTGGCGGTCGTGATGCATATTTTGAGCGACAGGGAGCCACAGCAGAGGGGTGAAAGAGCCACATGCGGCTCCAGAGCCGCAGGTTGCTGACCCCTGCTCTAGAACAATGTTTCTCAACGTCAGCATCTTTAAGATATGTAGACTTTAACTCTCAGAATTCCCCAGCCAAGAGCCTTGTCTGACCTGAGAGTTGGTGGGTGCAGGAACAAAATCAGTAGGCTTCCTTGCTGCCAAAAATATAATATACTTGGGCTACGAACAGAAGAGGAAGTGACATGGCAACTACAACCTCATTCAACATACCAGTGCTGGGTTTCAAATTTTTTTACTACTGGTTCTGTTGGGGTGGCTTGGTGGGCGTGGCATGGCTTGGTGGGCGTAGCATGGTTTGATGGGCATGGCTTGGTGGGTGTGGCAGGGGAAGGATACTGTAAAATCTCCATTCCCACCCCATTCCAGGGGAAGGATACTGATCAGCTGGGACTCGGGAGGCAGAGATTAGAAGGGGCAGGGCCAGTCAGAGGTGGTTTTTACCAGTTCTCCAAATTACTCAAAATTTCAACTACCGGTTCTCCAGAACTGGTCAGAACCTGCTGAAACCCACCTCTGTAACATACTTACATCAGCCATGTTTTACAAATCATGTTGACTGTATTAAACCACAAATGAGGAAGTCATAGTACTGCAGGACATGGAAGTGGAGAACCACTGCATTTAAAAGAGACCAACTACTATCTTTAAGGGGTTTTTTTGTGTTGCCAAAGCAACTCAGCCTTCTTTTCTTCTTCACCAAAGTTCAGTTGATATTGATAGTTCCACTGTTTCACCTTCCCTCTCCAAAAAAATGATTAACAGAATGAGACTATTTTGCAGAATGTAAAATGAACAATTCTCATTGAAAGGGATAGCTTGAACATAGAACTTTATGCATCAGTAATCAAGACTGAATTACTGAATTGCTCACTAATGTGCTACAACCAATACAGAACATAGTTTTCATATTGCACAGTTCCATATTGAACTTCACCTGCTTTTAGCTAGATAGCTAGATGTTTCAGACTAGATGCAATATATTTCCATAAATACACAAAGCCTTAAATATCCCTGGATCAACTTCCTTAAAGAACATCTCCCATTGCAACAACCCAAACATCTACGAAGCTCTCTCTCTGCTACAACTTCCAGATTGCCACTTGGTCATGGCAGAGAAATAGGTCTTAGCTATAGTGACACTTGCCTTGATCTTCTCTTAGTAGCATGCTTAGTAGCATGCTAGCACTGACATCCATGAGGTGACTTTTATATTGGGTTTCCCAGCTACTTACTCCCTATCGTCCATGCTTTATCCATGGTTTTTATTTGTTTTTAGCTTTCTTTATTATTGTTTTTATTTTAAATGCCTTTATATTTAGGGCAAATGTGTTTAGATTTTCTGTAATCTGAAGCAAAAAAATGCTCCATAACTACAGACAGCTTTGTTTACTTTATAGAAACAATTATAGAAATCACATTTTACTCAATAACTGATAGATGCTGATAGCAGAGCTATTCATAAGGTCTAAAGTTTAAAATTAATTATGTGTTGGTTCACTTTAATTAGACTTTGATTTGCACGATCCAATCTAGGTCGGTCACTGGGACCAGAGGTTTATTTTTCTGAGCTTTCTGACTTGTGCTGGAGCCCATCCTTAGGGAAGTTCTCTCTAACAAGAAAGTGTCACTTTGATAAGACTTTAGTTTGTCTTGAATTATTTCAATTACTTGGTGTATTTCTTGGTGAAGAAAATGGACAACCATTGGGACAATCATTTGGACAACCAAAATGGACAACAAAATGGAGGAAAATGGACAACCATGGATATGTATCTGAATATTAATTCCTTTTGATACAGGCCCTGTGGTAATTTTATTGCTTTGTCATCAAACAGCTTCTGAGTCTAATCCGCCACACTTGCAATAATCTTCTTAGGCTAACCACCAAAGCACTACAGAACCCAAGGTTTAAATCCCTAAAAATAGAACAGGATTTACTCAGCTTGCAGAACTTGTAAGTTATTTTTTCGTTGGCAAATTTGCCATTTAGGAAAAGATTGATGGAAAAAATTGGCCTACTTAGCATTAATTACTCAAATGACACAGAGTATTAGCATTTTTCTTACGCCACTAGAATAAATCTTGTAGATTAGATACACACACACACATGTTTAAACATGGCCTTTTGGATCTCAAATAGGATCTCCAGTTCAAGTTACAACTTTTGAAAATATGAATGAATGAATGAATGAATGAACGAACAAACAAACAAACAAACAAACAAATGAATCATTGTGTGGTTGAAGAGGCAATAATATCCTAAAGGTATTATGTTGCTGTGAAGAAGTAATTACATATATTAATTTGACTCACAGAAAAACAGAGGTGGGTTGCAGCAGATTCTGACCACTTCTGCAGAACCGGTAGTGGAAATTTTGAGTAGTTTGGAGAACCGGTAGTAAACATTCTGACTGGCCCCACCCCCATCTATTCTCTGCCTCCCACGTCCCAGCTGATCGGCAGGAAATGAATATTTTGCAGTAACCTTCCCCTGGATTGGGGAGGGAATGGAGATTTTGCAGTATCCTTCCCTTGCCATGCCCACCAAGCCACACCATGCCCACCACGCCACACCCACAGAACCGGTAGTAAAAAAATTTGAAACCCACCACTGCAGAAAAAGTTAATATATTCTTTTGAACTATAAATCTATTAGATGGACATTGACACTAGCACAACACAAATGCAACTAGTTATCCGTTCCCTTGACATAAAGAGAGCGGTCCTCCAAAATTGGAAAGGGTCTTTCTTGTTTTGGTGCCTGCCCTCTGGAACACCATATCCCCTGAGATTAGATTGTCCCTAATCCTGATGGCCTTTTGTAAAGCAATGAGCATCTGGGTGAGTTCAGGACCTAAGGTTTGGGACACTTGATAACCCATTGAGACATCTTTGTTGCTTGTTTTGTCTGAGTTTAAACCTTGGTGACACTTTGTGTTTTTACCTTTTCATAATATTTTTATATTGCTGAAGTCACCAAAAGTCACATTTGTGAGATAGAAGACCATCTAAATCAAATCAATCCCTCCATCAGTCTATCAGTTATGGCACCAGTTATTCAAAGTATTGAAAACCTGATGTTACTTCAATCTATAAAAAAGTTGTTTATTGATATAGATTATGTATGAAGGATTATAATAATGTAGTCACCCATTATAGAAAGTATATAGAAACGTTATCTGTGTGTCTGTGCATGAGTGTGGGAGAAGTCCTTATATGTATATATATTGTTTTGTTGCTGTTGTTGTATGTTGTATTGCTTTCTTTTTTTTTCCTTTTTCCTTTTCTTGTTTTCTATTACTGTTTCATACTTCACCTCAATCATAGTCATCTTTCTTTTTCTTCCTCTCTTTCCATATTACGGGTAGTCCTCAACTTACAACAGTTTGTTTAGTGACCATTCAAAGTTCAAAGTCCATTTCAGAGAAGACCTCACCTGGAAAAACAACGCAATCCAGGTGGCCAGGAAGGCCCAACAGAGACTCCATTTCCTTAGGTCTTGTGTAAAAACAGGGTGGAACAACAACTGATGACCTCCTTTTACCAGTCTACAATAGAAAGCGTCCTCGCTTATTGCATCACGGTATGGCATGCTGGTCTGACAGCTGCAGATAGAAAAACATTACAGAGCGTGGTGAGCACAGCACAAAACATTGTGGGCTGTTCCCTGATACCACTAGATGAGATTGCTAGGGCTCACTGCCTTAGAAGAGTGAGGAAAATCCTCAGGGATGACTCTCACCCTGGTCACCACTTCTTTACCTTCCTACCATCCGGAAGGAGATATAGAAATATAGCCAGCCGCACAAACAGGCTGAAGAACAGCTTTTAATCCGTGGGCTGTAAGACTCCCAAATGAGAAATAACATCATAACTACATAGTATGACATATTGCAGGGCCGGTGCAATGTGTAACATGTTCACACTGGTGCAATAGGACTGGGCGTTTTGTTAATGTGATTTATTGGGTTAGGGTTTTTCTGTTTTCAGTGTGCGTTGTATTATGTTGGGGTGGGGGTGTACTGAAGGAGCTCAACCAATCTCATTCTACATATGTTGTGCACTAACAATAAAGATATGAATTGAATTGAATTGAATTGAAGTTACAATGGCACTGAAAAAAGTAAGATGTGACCTTTTTTCACATTTATAACCAGTGCAGCATCCCCATTTTGACATGACCAAAATTCAGACGCTTGGCAACTGATTCATATTTAAGATGACTGCAGTATCCCGGGGTCATGTGATCACATTTTGCAACCTTCTGACAAGGAAAGTCAATGTGAAGCCAGATTCACTTTGCAACCATGTTACTAACTTATCAACTGCAGTGATTCGCTGAACAACTGTGGCAAGAAAGGTCATAAAATGGGGCAAAATCCACTTAACTGTCTCGTTTAGCAACAGAAATTTGGGGCTCAATTGTGGTTGAAAGTCGAGGACTACCTGTACCAGGCAATAGAATTGACATGTTTTCTTTCTTTCTTTAATTCTTCAAAAGATGAAAAGGCATATGGGATTTTTTTTTAAGGTGGATCCTATTGATTTCATGGATCTCTCAGAAAGGTGAGAAAATCCAATAATCCAGGCCTCACAGGCTGCTCTATCCACCGACTGGCAGAAAATACTGTCCCAAAGCATGTTTTGGATGGGGTTGCTGAAATCTCTGGAGGAAAGAAATCATATCATATTAATTAAGTCCATATAGCAGTGGCTATCCTATGCCAAACACTAAGGGATATTCATAAAATAAATGATTTGTTTTGTTTCAGCTAATGGTGCTGTTGGGAAGATCAACATTCCTGGCATTTGAAAGGCTATAAACAATGCAAAATAAATTTCCGATGCTTCTGAACTTTACCCTTACAATGTAAACCCATGAGTTTTCCAAAGCTAAAGTCAGCTAAGTTTTATTTTCCAAACTGCTCCCATTTTCCCCCTGCTAAAGGCTAGCCAGGTTGACTCATAAAGTGACAACAATTACAAGGATGGAAATTATCTCAAAGTTCACCAAGGTCCTAAACAGCACAGAGTTTCTCAAACTTTGTCCTTAGGAATCCAGACTGGGACTTTGTAAAATCTTCAAAGGAAGGAGATGCAAAGCTTAGTCTGTTTTTGAAAGATTGTCTCATGCTGTCTCCCATTTGGATAAGTACATAATGAGAACATACTGTGCAAACAGCCCTAAGAATAGCCAGTTGTCACATAATTCATATTTAAAATGACATGATAATACTGTGTTTTCCCAAAAATAAGACCCTGTCTTATATTTTTTTGAACTCTGAAATAAGCACTTGGCCTTATTTCTGGGGAGGTCTTATTATTTTGGGGTGCATGGAGCAAGACAGGACTCCTCTTGCCTGATTTCCAGCTCTGTCTCCCTATTCCTAACCAGAGGAAATGGTGGGGACTGGCTGCACATGTGTTTAAATATTTTTGGGCAGGGCTTATTTTCGGAGAAGGGCTTATTTTCAGGGGAGGGTTTATTTCCAGGGGACGGCTTATTTTCGGGGGAGGGCTTATTTTTGGGAAAATATGGTAATTTCTAATATTGCAAAAGAAACTAAGAGCAAAACCATAACAATCAGTAACTTTTTTATTTTACGAGAAGAGTCCTCCATTCCTCTAACCGCAATAAAATACCTTATGCCAACAGATTCCAAATTTTGGGCTTAGACAACCTAGAACTACTCCGACTTCTGTTTGACCTAAGCATAGTACATAAAATTATCTGCCACAATGTCCTTCCTGTCAATGACTACTTCAGCTTCAACCACAACAATACACAAGCAAATAATAGATACAAATTCAAGGTAAACTGCTCCAAACTCGATTGCAGAAAATATGACTTCAGTAACAGAGTGGTCAATGCCTGGAATGCACTACCTGACTCTGTAGTTTCTTCCCCAAACTCCCCAAACTTTACCTTAAACTGTCTATCCCATTGCTAAGAGGTCTGTAAGGGTCGTGCATAAGTGCACCAGTGTGCCTACCGTTCCTGTCCTAATATTCCTTTTTACTAATTCTTTTCATAGATTCAAATTATGTTTATACTTTTTACCTGTAATCTTATATATGCTTGACAAATAAATAAACTTAAACTTAAACTTAAATTAGGTTCAACTCCCTGCTTAAACGAAGCAAAATTAATCCACTTTGAAGGAATCTGAATCCAGGTCTGAACCCCACAACGAGATGTAATTTCTCCATTGCATTCAAATTGAGAGCAGATGATACAAGAAGTGATGTAGAATTTCTCCCGCCTGTATGTCATCACTGTACAAATATGCCTGGGCAACATTATTTCTTTTTCTGCCATGGCCCCACAACATTATTTCTGTCTTGTCCCCAGCCCATTGAGGGGTCTGATTTCAATAGTTTTTAACTGCATCAGTGTGAAAAAGCCAATGCCCCATCCTCTTTGTCCAGCACCTTCTCGGGAAGTCTGAAAGTATGATCTCTTTTAGGCTTTTTCATCTTTTACATTGGAGGAAAATCCAATGACTATATTGACTTGAGATAGGATAAAGGCAGGATAAGGACTGGCAATGACCGCAGCAAATATTATGCTGGTATCACTTTCTGTGACTCAAGAAAAGGGGGAACCAATGGCAAAAGGCCCTTAAGACCTAAAATCCCTTATTAAGCTGAGGAACTCCATGTGTTCATTGAATAACTTTGGAATATGTAAAAGCTGGTCATTTTTTTTAAGGTCATACAACTTTGTTGAATGTTATGTTTCATTACAAAAGAACAGTTCTAAAACTGTGAATTTAGATTGTATGTATGTATGTATATTATTATTATTATTATTATTATTATTATTATTATTATTATTGCGATTTATATGCCGCCTTTCTCCCTGGGGACTCAAGGTGGCTTACAAAATGACAGCTTCAATACAAATCACAATGAAAAAAAAATTTAAATCGGTACCCGTTTAAAACAATTTAAAATTATTACAGTGTACCCCCAAATGGATCAATTTAGTTGATGGAAGAGCCACGTCTTCAGCATGTATGTCTTCATGTATGTATGTATGTATGTATGTATGTATCAGTCTTAACTACTTTTTGCTTAACTATGTTCCCACTCTTGGCTACACTTACATAGCATAGCGAATAATATTCTGATGTCCTCATTGTAGATCCATGTCAGGTGGATCAGTGAGTCGATGTCTCATTCATTCTTTGCATACAACTTGATGTCAGGTGGTTGATGGTAGATCTACTCTTGAACTTATGTCCACATCCAGTCTTTGTGATTATGTGGCTGAGGGGGTTCAAGCCTATGCAGTACAGCAGAAGGGACAGTGCATCACCATGGTATATGCCACACTTGATGACCACTAGTGTGAACTGTCTTGAGTCGACTCCTATTGTTGCCTTCCACAGTCCCATTGAATTCTTGAGGAAGGTTCTCAGTGTTCTGCTGTCTTTGTAGAAAGCCAAGTTTTTATAGATCCATGTGTGATTCAGTGTGTCATTGAATCATAGGCTTTCCTGTAATCAATCCATGTGGGCAGGGATGGGTTCTAAAAATTTTTACTACTGGTTCTGTGGGCGTGGCTTATTGGTCATGTGCCAATTATTTAGGATTTAGCAGAGGTAACTGTTAACTGCTTGCAGAGTTGTACCGATCTACCCATTTATTTTTACAGGCACTGATCTACTCATGTATTTTTGCAGGCACTGGTCTACTCATTTGTTTTCTTTTAACACTGATCAGCTGTAAGGCGGCCCTTTGAAGCCCCATGGCAAGAGTTTAAACAGTTTTTTTTTCCCGCTAGCCATCAGCTGGGACTCAGGAGGCAGCAATAGATTGGGGGTGGGGCCAAATAAAAGGTAAGAATAACGTGGGTGGGTGGGTGGGTGGGTGGATGGGGAGGCGGGGGGCAGAACAGGTTTGGTGATGTCATATCGTCACCGCTACCGGCTCGGAAGAACTGGGCCGAACCGGGAGGAACCCACCATTGCATGTGGGTCTATCTACAGTTTGACTGCTCTATGTATGAGCAACTGCTGTTTTGATGCTCTGATGATGTTCCCAATGCCCTTCCAAGCTGTGCTCCTGTACTGGCCCATAGGGTTCTATAGTTTAGTGGCTATAAAGCCTGATCAAATTGTCCCTGTTTTGGAAGTCTGGTTATTGGCTGGAGTTGACTGGTGCTGTTCTCTTATAGGAATCTCTCATGATCAGCACTTCCTTGGGTTAGCCATGCTGAATGGCAGTCTGCTGTTAGCAGTTGGTTCATCAGTGCTACTGCTGATAGCACTGCTGTTAGTTTCTTTGATGTGTATATTTATCTCTATCATCTATCTATCTATCTATCTATCTATCTATCATGTATATCTATCACTTTTATAATATATAAAAGTATTATAATTTTAATAGTATTATAAAATTAAAATTTTAAACAAAGAGATAAAAATTAACACACACTAACAGAAACTGGGGGGAAGAATTTTAAAAGTGCAAAAAGTGCAAGAAAATAAAAAGTTGAACAAAATATTCTTCACAGCAGTTATAAATACAAATATATTTTACATCTCCGTCTAAAGTTACACTATACTGCTCTTCTTTCTATAATCTAGCCATCTAATCATCAAAATCATAAACTATAAGTTCCTTTTTCCATTTAAAAAAAAAAGTCCACAAGAGACTTTCAGTCACCAGAACGTGTAGATAATATCTTTTCTCTAATCAAAGAAATTAATTTATCTGTTTCAGCAAAATTTTACAACCAAGCATTCTTCTAGTGTTGAATCTTTCCATCTCTGTGTACTGGTCTGCACTAATCATATATTAAAATGAATTAGATTATTAAGTTGATAGCTTATGTTTACAAGAGTCAACATTTGTGTTGTTGTATTTTTGTCTTATAAAAAATGGTCAGACTAAAGCAAAACTAGAAAAAATATAAAGATTCATATACATTGTAAGCAGGGGAGAAATGCTCCTGGATCAGACCGGATCGCCCGGTCTGGTCTGGTAGCGATCTTGGCTGGTGGTTCAGCGATCCATTAGTAATGGCAGAGCAAAGCTCCGCCCACCCACCCGGGTGTCATTACTTCCTGGTTTTAACCAGGAAGTAATGTGTTTTTTACCTTCTGCGCATGCGGTGGTTCCGAACCAGTAAGGAAAGTAAGTAGATTTCACCCCTGATTGTAAGACATTCATTCATTCAGGATATGCATGTGGTACCTAATTGCAGCAGTTTGGGGCATCTTAAAGATAAAAGTGTAAATTGTAATGGTATGAAATCATAAACCCTAAAATGTTAAATATTTTTTTAATAAAAGAAAGAACAGCTTCAAATCTAGCATAGCATAAAAGGTTACGTTCCTTTATATATTTAGAACTAAGAATATGGAATTGTACCAAAGTTCTAATGACAATTGGAAAATGGGAAAATCAAAGAATTTTTGCCAAAAGAGAAAGTGAAAGACCTTTTTTCTGTCTATAGCAACCTAAATATTTAATTATCATTTAAGAGAAGAGAATGTGATGGATCAGGGAAAAGTGGATTGAAACAGAGCGTGAAGTTTATGAATGAAAAATGTTGCAGTTGGCTTAAACTTCAATAGGCCTCAGAAATAAATTGTATTATCTCCATGGTGGAGCCAAAATTTCCATTTTCGTGCACTAAGTATCAACGTATTAAAATCTTAATTACTGTCTGTAACTAAATGTATAAATGTATAGATTTTGTATACATTTGTATACTATAATGTATAAAAATCTAATATTTATATGTGGGCTTGAAATGCTTTATGGTTACAAATCAAGTTATGAGGAAAATCCCTTTCTCCTATGATCTAAAGTGAACAATTCTATCTCCCAAGTGTTGACATTTAGAAATAGAGCTTGTGTGAATAAGGGAGAGAGAAATAACATGGGATGAACATTTTTTTTTCTTGTCAGAAAAAAAGGAAAATATACAGTATTTCTTTACCCTTCTCTGTAGATCAGCTTGTTATTGGAAATGGATTATACTTGTCTCTATTTAATCCTCAGAGTAATTAAATGCAGAGGGAGTGATTAAATCACAGGAAAACAATGGCTGCTATTGCAGAGAGGGAACCTTTGCCTGTTGAAGTATTTTCCTTGTCACTAGCTTAGGTTTAACTGATTACTTTAAGCAACATTTCCTGTTCTCGTAGGTAATTAATATCTATGCAGCAACGCTATGTGATAATAATTAAATGAGAGAAAACACAGAGGCATCATTATTGTCGTCTGCTATGTTCGAGGTATTTAAAGGTCAATGTGTTATTGTTGTTTTTCTCCCATAATGGAAATGAATTAAAATTATAGTACTTTATAAACTGATACAAACCTAGCTACAGTTGCCGCTAACGTTCATAGGCATGTTGCACAATGTGAAAGGAAGCAGAGAAGCGGTGAAGAAATACAAGTAATTCTCAATTAATTGGGACCAGTAACTATGTTGCTAAGTGAAAAATCACATGGCCATGCTGACTTAGCATGGCCATTTCTGCATTTCTGGTTCTATTGTATTCTTTAAATGAATCATGCACAGTCATTAAATGCAATGTCACATGACCCTGACTGATGACTTCCTGCTGGCTTCCCCACTGAATTTGCTTGTTGAAAGCTAGTATGAGGGTGACAAAGGATAACCACATGACTGTGGGATGCTAGAACTGCTGTAATTGCAAGTCAGTTGCTAAGCACCTGAAGCCAGTGGTGGGATTCAAATAATTTAACAACCGGTTCTCTGACCTAATGATTTCTTCCAACAACCAGTTCACCAAACTGCTCAGAAAGTTAACAACCGGTTCTCCTGAAGTGGTGCGAACTGGCTGAATCCCACCACTGCCTGAATCACAATCACATAACCATGGAGACACTGCAAAAGCCACAACTTCGAGGGTCAGCCATAAATGTCTTCATTTAGCATCATTGTAACTCTGAATTGTCAGTGAGCGAGTGGTCGCTAAATGAGCACTACCTGTAATAGTTCACTATGGCCTAAATGGGGCTTCTATCAAACTTAACAGACAGCTATGGCAAAACTAGCATTAGCCTTCTTTAGCTATCTGTTTCTATAGGACAAGCTGAAGTGAAACAGAAATGTTGTTAAGTGGTCCTCACAAAACTCCCCAGTGGGTCCTCAACAGACAGCTATTTAAATTTGCTCAAATTGCATTTCTATTACTTGGAATTCTAAACATTTCTTGGAGGTTCAAATAAAAGTATAATATATTTCAGGGTATTCCCAATTTGATTTAGACATAACACCAGTTTAAAATTGAAATGGAATATGACTGAATCTATGTATGCTCCTTCTTACGCCTTTTTATGAGCAACTTTATAAAAGGGAGCAGCCATTATGAGACTAATTGTTGAATAGATTCTTTTGTTTTCTCACTTTTTGTTTTCTTTTGGATACAGGAATACAAAGTGATTGAACCAGAGTTTGCTCTGCAGTTTCAAGTTCACCGGCACATCCTTATGTTACTGAAACCATAAAAATAAGCTTGAATGTTGCCCAAGGATCTAGACCTGGTATGAGTTGGGCTCAATTGAGATAACATATGATTAGCTCTTTCTTTCCTTTCCCAACATATGGATCACCTTGTTGAACCTTCTTCCCCCTTATAATCACTTCCCATTTGTGCTGTCGGGAACAGAAACTCTGAAGATACTATTTAAAGTATTTAAAGAGCCGTGGCGGCACAGGGGTTAGCTGCAGTATTGCATCTTCTGCTGATTGCTGGTTGCCAGCAGTTTGGCAGTTCAATTCTCACCAGCTCAAGGCTGACTCAGCCTTCCATCCTTCTGAGATCAATAAAATGAGGACCCAGACTGCTGGGGGCACTATGGTGACTCTATAAACTCCTTAGAGAGGGCTGTAAAGCACTGTGAAGCTGTATATAAGTCTACTGTAAGTGTTAAGTGCTATTGCTATTGCTAAATAGCATCCTGTCTTCCTCAGGATTGGCTTGGACAATCCAATGGGCATTAATGAATGTAGCCAATTATTGCGTCTATGTGAGGGCTTTATTTATGGTAGAATTGTAGAAAGGTTGTGCAAGCGACTTTCTATTTAAAAGTGGGACTCCAAGGGCTCTCAAAGATGATTCAGCCCCCTCCCCTCCATTCTTTAGTTCAAATTGCAAATGACAGCAGGAGATCCTTTTTCTCATTATATTCCAATTAGCTTTGCATTGTCAGGAACAGTAGACCCATTATATTCAAACTGCTGTCATTTTCAGGGACAAAGTATTGCCTGAAAACTATGGCCCTTGTCAAATGCAGCTGTCTGTTAGCTGCAAAGAAGACCTCTGCCTTCTGAACAGGAAAAAAAAAAAGTGAAATGAAGATGGCAACCTTAAACATTTTTATTCTAATTTTGGAAGGTTGCACTTGGCTGATTCATTTCTTTCCATTCCGACTTTGTGAGGCAACAAAACTGTACTGACAATGACCTAGAGAAATGATAGTGTTTGAAAATATTCACAGCAGCTATGATTCAGCATGGAAAACATGCAGCTTCAAAAATTCCAGGTCCCCAAAGAATTATGTTAATCAGGGATATCACCCAAACTGGTGCCTTCAAGGTGAGGATTCCAAAGAGTATAACTTCTTAGCTGTATGTGACTAGGTCCATACTAGGTCCAGAGCCTTCTCTCTCTCTCCCTGTTCCACTGCAATTCTGGACTTTCTACCTATTCACCTCCATGCCTTAATACAGCATTGCTCTGCTCTACTTTTCTGTCTTTTATACTACATTCCTTGTGCTGTTTTCCCCCAATCCAGTGGTGAGATCCTACTGGTTCGCACCCGTTTGTGCAGACTGGTAGTGATAAAAGCTACCGATTCGGTGAACCAGTAGTAAAAAAAAAGCTACCGGTTGGTCCCAACCAGTATTTCCAACGATCAGCTGTGCCACGCGATTTATATTTGCTAGAAAGCAGGAATTCCTGCTTTATAGAGAATCTAAATAGTGCGGCACAGCTGTTCCCCCCTCGCTGTTCTACCTACCTTGTTAAGTGTCCTTTTCCTGTGCAAAGCATGCATTTGTTGCACACTGCGCATGCACTTGCAGCATGAATTTGGCATGCACTGCAGATGCGCGTGCATGCAGCGTGCATTTGGCGCATATCGTGCATGTGCGTGCAGCGAACCAGTGGCAAACCACTGCCCCAATCATGGCACTATTCATCTTTCTGAACTACAGTTGTACCTAGAATCTGTATAAAACTTTGAAAAAAAATAAAATTGTTTTAAATGAGCCAGATATTAGTAAACATTTGTCTACACTCTCTAGCATCACTTTCTCAGGTTGCAATTTCCTTCTGTGACTGCAAGAACCTAGGACTTTGTGTCTGTGAAGTGTGGGCTAGGCCCCTGAATCACAGTACTTTTTACATTTTCTAATTAATAACCCATTTTAACCCATTGTCATTGTTTAAAACACTTACAGTATATTGAAAGGATTCTGGCTTGGTCGTCATTTTCTATGCACTTAGCATATTCACACAAGAGAAACTGAAAGGAGATCTATCACAAAGATATCATTTTCTTTCCATTACACATTTCTTACATCCATTTCTATTATTTAAAATTATTATTGTGGAATGGCACTTTAGAGGTAAAGATGAGAGAGAGATTTCACATTAGTATTCTTCTTTTAATACCTTTCAGAATTATATAAGTTTGTTTAATATGTAACCATTTATGCTATGAAAACAAAATGGAACATTTTATTTATTTAACATATTATATGTGTGTGTATATATGTATGTGTGTGTATACACACATACACACACATATACACATACACACACATACACATACATATACACATGCATACACACACACACACATATTCAAAGTTTTCTGACATTTCCTTCTATCATGAACAATTTCAGGGGGGCAAATGAAAATATATGCGCCATCGTATCATCACGCATTGACATGAATTATATCATGTGATTCATATCAGGGATGAAATGCTCCCGGTTTGGACCGGATCGCCCGATCCAGTAGCGATGGAGGTGGATGGTTCGGAGAACCGGTAGCAAAAATCCCTACCCCCTCCCCAATGCCCAGCTGAGCCACACAATCATCAGAGGCTTTTTTTTTTTACTTTTAAAAGCATTTTTTCTACAACCTCTTTGGCCAAAAAAAATGCTTTTAAAAGTAAAAAAAAAAGTCTCTGATGATTGCGCGGCTCAGCTGGGATTGCCAAAGGTTTTTTTTTTTAAGCCTTTTTTTCTTTTAAATGGTTCTGACGATCCAAGCTGAGTTACCTGATCAGCAGAGACTTTTTTTCTTTTAAATGCCTTTAATGATCAGGCAGCTCAGCTTGGATCGTCAGAGGCATTTAAAAGAAAAAAAGTCTCTGCCAATCAGGCAACTCAGTTGGGATCATCAGAGCCTTTTGAAAGCATTTTTTTACAACCTCTTCCCCGAAGAGGTTGTAGAAAAAATGGTTTTAAAAGTTAAAAAAAAAATGACCACGCCCACCCAGTCACATTATCCCCCCCAACAAGCCACGCCCACAGAACCGGTAGTAACAAATTTTAGATTTCACCACTGCATGACTGATATAAATTTACCTGATCTCGTGTCATCACAATACACATGACATCAATGTGTTTCATCTAGGTGCCTATGTCTGTTATAAGGAAATAGCTGTGGAATAGTTTCAGCCTACATGTAAATATGCTGTAGGATGAAATCCTGTTTTGGGGAAGGAAAAAAATACACTGAAGACAGAATTTGTTGATATCTAATGAATTAATAAGCTTTTATATACTAAATTTCAAACTGGTAACTAGAGGAATAAATGCTCCAGATTATTATTAGAACAACACTACTGTAACCACTCTTTTGACCTTTCAGCTAAAAAATAAGAAGTTGCCAGACGACTCTGAAATTCTGATATGCAGTCTACAACTGTAGCTGAATTGTTCTGGCCTTTCTTTTGTATAGGGATACTCAAAATATTTCATTACCCTGTTTCATTTCTGGGTTTATGGTTCTTCTATTCTCAGAGTCATATTGTTCTGAATCTGTTGGAATCTGGGCTAAGATGTAAAAATTCATGTTGTACACAATTAAGATCCACCGGACTTAACACATTGTTATATTTTATAAGAAAGTATCAATTTCAGACAAGAGATTAATAGATGAACAAAACGATGTATAAGCATGCTGGAAGATATTTTAATTCAGCCTCAGCTACTGTTGCTGTCATCGCATTTTACAGGATAATACTGCAGCCTGAATTTCAGTATGCTTTAAACCTGGGAATAGAAAGAGAAATTAATTGAATGTAAAGCAATAGAATTTACAAGTAAATTCTACTTGTAGATTTACTTCTACATTTTACTTTACTCTAAATTTTACTTCTAAAGTAAAAATTTACTTCTAAAGTAAATTCTACAAGTAAATCTTACTTGTAGAATTTACTTCTACTTTACAAGTAAATCATGCAACAAAATGATATAGCAGAAAGGCAGGGGTGAAATGCTTCTGGTTCGGACTGGATTGCCTAATCTGGTAATGATGGTGACGGGTGGTCGCAAAAATCTCTGCGCCCCCCAACATGCTCAGCTGAGTCACTTGATCACCAGAGGCTTTTTTTTTTTTACTTTTAAAAGCATTTTTTCTACAACCTCTTCCAACGAAAAAATGTTTTTAAAAGTAAAAAAAAGCCTCTGATGATCACATGGCTCAGCTGGGATCCTCAGAGGCTTTTCAAAGCATTTTTTTCTGCAACCTGTTGGCTGAAGAGGTGGTTTAAAAAAATGCTTTGAAAAGTCTCTGACGATCCCAGCTGAGTTGCCTGATCGGCAGAGGCTTTTCAAAGCATTAGAAAAAATGTTTTGAAAAGTTTAAAAAAAAAAAGTTGGCCACGTCCACCCAGTCATATTACCCCCACACCCACCCAGTCATATTACCCCCACACCCACCAAGCCACGCCCACAGAACTGGTAGTGACACATTTTACATTTCACCCCTGCAGAAAGGGTATATTTCAAGGTTCTATTCAGTTAGCCATACCTTTCTTCAAAAAAGTTTATGTCATTGGTTTTCTCCATTCCTTTTTCCTAATATAACTACAATGTTGCCGCATGTTCAAACCACAGTGCCATTGCACACAGGCTCCACCTCTCACCTCCCCACCCCAAAAAAACCCTGAAATATTATAGGGTAACATCATATTTAGGACTAAACACAAGATTATCAACAAGTATTCAACAAGATTATCAACAAGTATTCTTTAGCAAGGTTTATTAAAAGAATTTGGATTGTAGAAAATTCAACAGGACTTGATTTTTGTCTCTGGTCAGTGGCTGAGTGAGTCTGTTATAGGGGATATAGACATGGAACCCTTGTCATGGTCAGACCACTCGCTCCTTCGCCTAGACCTTCAAACCGCTACACCCCGCCGCAGGGAGGCGGAGCCGATAAGATGGGTCCGCCCCAGGCGCCTGATGGATTCTGATAGATTCCAGATGGAGCTTGGGCCATTTCCTGAGGTTCTGGCACACGACTCGGTCGGGGACCTGGTGGCGGCCTGGGATCAGGCCGCTAGCGGGGCCTTAGACCGAGTCGTGCCTTTGCGGCCTCTGACCCGGTGCCGATCCCTCATGGCCCCTTGGTTTACTGAGGAGCTGAGGGAGATGAAGCGCCGGAAAAGACGCCTAGAGAGTGGTTGGAGGGCCAGTCTTGCCGAATCTGATCGAACACTGGTAAGGCTACATATTAAAGCCTACCTAGTGGCGATAAAAGCGGCAAAGTCTAATCACTTTTCCGCTCTTATTGCGTCATCAGAGAATCGTCCGGCGGCCCTGTTCAGGGTGACCCGCTCCCTGCTTCAATTGGGAGCGAGGGAGGACCCCCTGGAGGGCAGGGCTGAGGATTTCGGACGATATCTGTATGACAAAATCGCTCAGATCCGACAGGACTTGGACTCTGACTGGGTAGATCCGGGCGGGATGACGAGGAATAGTCTTGAGAGTGTTATCTGGGAGGAGTTTGACCTTGTGACTCTGGATGACGTGGACAGGATTTTGGGGAGACTTAATGCGACCACATGTTTATTGGACCCGTGTCCCTCCTGGTTAGTACTGGCTTCCCGGGAGGTTACACGAGGCTGGCTCCAGGGAATTATTAACGCTTCGTTGAGTGAGGGATACTTCCCCGCCGCCTTGAAGGAGGCGGTGGTGAGGCCTCTCCTCAAGAAGCCCTCCCTGGACCCGGCAATATTGGCTAACTATCGTCCTGTCTCCAACCTTCGCTTTGTGGCGAAGGTTGTCGAGAGTGTGGTTGCACGACAGTTCCCACAATTCCTGGAGGAAACGTCCTATCTGGATCCGTTCCAGTCGGGTTTCAGGCCTGGTCACAGCACGGAAACGGCATTGGTCGCGTTGGTTGATGATCTCTGGAGGGCCCGGGACAGAGGTTGTTCCTCTGTTCTGGTCCTATTAGATCTCTCAACGGCTTTTGATACCATCGACCATGGTATCATGCTGCACCGGTTGGAAGAGTTGGGGATGGGGGGCACCGTTTTACGATGGTTCTCCTCCTTTCTCTCCGACCGGTCGCAGTTTGTGTTGACAGGGGGGCAGAGGTCGACCTCGAGGCCTCTAATTTGTGGAGTGCCACAAGGGTCGGTCCTCTCGCCCCTTCTGTTCAACATTTATGTGAAGCCGCTGGGTGAGATCATCCGTGGTTTTGGGGTGAGATATCATCAGTACGCTGACGACACCCAGCTGTACATCTCCACCCCAGACCACCCCAACGATGCCCTTGAAGTGATGTCCCAGTGCCTGGAAGCTGTACGGATCTGGATGGGGAGGAACAAGCTCAAGCTCAACCCCTCCAAGACTGAGTGGCTGTGGTTCCCGGTTTCCCGATATAGCCAGCTGACGCCATCGCTGACTATCGGGGGCGAGTCTTTGGCCCCCGTGGAGAGGGCGCGCAATCTGGGAGTCCTCCTGGATACGCAGCTGTCCTTAGAGGAACATCTGACAGCTGTGGCCAGGGGGACCTTTTATCAGGTACGCCTGATTCGCCAGTTGCACCCCTTTCTTGATCGGGATTCCGTGTGCACGGTCACTCACGCCCTCGTCACCTCTCGCCTGGACTACTGTAATGCTCTCTACATGGGGCTCCCCCTGAAGAGCACCCGGAGGCTCCAACTGGTCCAGAATGCGGCCGCGCGGGTAATCACGGGGGCTACATGGCGCTCCCACATAACACCGCTCCTGCGCGAGCTGCACTGGCTCCCAGTGGTCTTCCGGGTGCGCTTCAAGGTGTTGGTTACCACCTTTAAAGCGCTCCATGGCATAGGGCCCAGTTATCTACGAGACCGCCTTCTGCCACCGACAACCTCCCATCGACCCGTGCGCTCCCACAGAGAGGGTCTCCTCGGGGTGCCATCAGCCAAGCAATGTAGGCTGGTGACCCCCAGGGGGAGGGCCTTCTCTGTGGGAGCTCCTACCCTCTGGAATCAGCTTCCCCCTGAGATAAGAAAAATCCATGACCTCTGTGCCTTCCGCCGGGCCCTTAAAACATTTTTCTTCCAACAAGCCGGACTGGCCTAAGCGAAGCCTTTTAAATGATTTTAAAGTGGGGTGTTTTTAAATTCTGGGCCAAATTTAGATATTCTTTTTAATTGGTTTTTAATTGTTTATATTATGTGTTTTTACTTGGCTGTACACCGCCCTGAGTCCCCAGGGAGAAGGGCGGTATAGAAATCTAAAAATAAATAAATAAATAAAAAATAAATAAACAGGTAGATTATTTTCATTTTAGAACCCAATTTATTCAGTTAATTAGAGTTCAAACCTCTTCAATTATTTTTTAATATCTTTCTGAATCAACAAGTCGGGTGCTCTTTATCCAGGGAAAGGACATGGAGGTGTCTGTTAAAGTTTTCCCAACTACCACCTGAATATTTTTCAGGATGTGAATATATCATTACTAGCAGCTTGGTAGTTCCTACTGCCACCATCTATATTTTCTAAATGAAGGGATATATGCTCATCTGGCTTTCTATTTGGTGTGACAGATAGGTCTGTCTTATGGTGTGTTGTTTTTCTGACAATTGAAAATACAAAAAAACCTCCAAATAATTTTAATTATTTACTTAGCCTCTTGCCTAAGTAGCATAGAAGCATGTGACTAAATGTTTTAGCATTTCCTTCCCAACTTGGGAGATAAATCAATCTCCCCGGAGATAAACAAAACCAAAGTTAATTATATATGTGGCAAGATAAATAGAATATGTACATGGCATGCCCAACCTATGAATAAAAGGTTCAGGTTAACTATCCAATTTCATAATTTGTAGAGATAAATTTAAAAGAACTTTTTTTTCCTAAGAATTTAAGAACTTCTTAAGTAAAATTTATTCTAGTCCTGTTACCTCAACTTTTTTTTAGCTTTTTCAGGGTTTTTCATATTCGGAAATAATTTCTTAGGATATGATAAACCTCCACTCTTTTTCAGCATTGATCCACACAGACTTCTCTGGATTTCTTTCTTTTTTTAAAAAAAAATGTACAACAGACTGAAGGGCTGGCAATCTGATTCTGTACATGACCAGGAGTCTTTTCTCTCTTCAGGGAATATGGCTTGAGCCCACAACATAATTTTTAACTGATCCTTCTTTCAATCAAAGAATGGTATAACGAATCTCACAAGAACTTAACAAGAGATTAATAGATAGAGGAACTAAAATACCTATTAGTATGCTGTAAAATACAGTTCAGACTCAACTGCCATTATATTCATTGCTTTCTACAGAATAATAGTACAGCTCAATGGTGGGTTTCAAAAATTTTTACCGCCAGTTCAGTGGGTGTGGCTTGGTGGAACTGGCATGGCTTGGTGGGAGTGGCTTGGTGGGAGTGGCAGGGGAAGGATACTGTAAAATCTCCATTCCCACCCCACTCTAGGGGAAGGTTACTGCAAAATCCTCATTTCCTCTCGATCAGCTGGGACTCGAGAGGCAGAGAATAGATGGGGGTGGGGCCAGTCAGAGGTGGTATTTACCGGTTCTCTGAACTACTCAAAATTTCTGTTACCAGTTCTCCAGAACAGAAGGAAGAAAGAGGAAAGTTTTCCATTGCAGACTTAATTGGGTTATTTTATCTTACCAACCAAGTCAATGAGGAATATTTCTAAGTGTAAGTAATGTACAGGGCTAAATTTCTCCAAACAGATTAATGGATTAATTCTTGGGAAATATTCTTAAATAGGATTAAAGATCCTGAAATAGGATCAAGAATAAAAACTCACAGAGACTATTAGTATCAGTGCCATCGGCCCTACGATAGAAATCTGTATGGATTCACCACCCAGAGTCACTATATCAGGGATATGTGCAATTTCTAAATACAATAATAAATAAATAACCAACAAATATATTAGTACATGCATTTTTAAATATGCAATGTAATTCTTGAAGGCAAACATTAATGAACCACGATAATGACTGAATAATTTGAACTAGTAAGAATACTATCACTAATATTAATCGGAAAGCCAAGATACAACATTTTGACTCTCAAGCCAAGGAGAATCAGTTCAAATGGCAAGTTGCTCATGTTTATTACATTGGTTTTTCAGACTACATCTCCTTTTGCCAAATCTTAACTCTAAGCTGAATCTGAATCCACAAAACAGATTATGGCACACCTAGAACCTTCTGTTATTTCCACATGATAGAGGCAGAACTCTAGCCGAATGATTCTGAAAAAGAGGAGGATGGCCACTCCAGGCCTTGGTGGTCTAGATCAGGGGTCTGCAACCTTAAACACTCAAAGAGCCATTTGGACCCATTTCCCACAGAAAAGAAAACACCAGGAGTCACAAAAACACTTCCCGTGCCTGACTATTTCTTGAGCAGCCACAAAGCTAGCATATGTAGTTGAATTAAACATTCTGTTCTCTTCTGAAACTTTTCTTTATGGATTTATCTATGCTTGGCCTACCAGGAGTTGAAAAGCTCAATAAATCGCATGCCAGCAGGTGTTCCACATTGGTGGTTGTGATGCATATTTTGAGTGACAGGGAGCTGCAGCAGAAGGGTGAAAGAGCCACATGTGGCTCCAGAGCCACAGGTTGCTGACCCCTGGTTTAGATGATGCAAATGACACTTTCAACAGTTCTATACAAGAGACAATTTCAGCAGGACTAGTGAATGCAAATGTGTTCTTTAATTTAAAATATATGCCCTCGGAAACAAGCAAGTCAAGGTTGAAATCTACCAATATTCTTTGCATAACTATCTCAAAAGAGTCAGTTGTCTAACTTCGTTTGCATCTGATTGTCCCTAAAACAAAGAATTAATTGCAAATGAGTGTTAGATATATTTTAAAGTTTACTGTGTATGATCACTAAATCTACTGAAATATTGCTGCTTAATCCTCAAATATGCGCATCTATGGTTTTATCTTCTGCCTGTCCTACAGACCAGGCTGAGTGGGATGCTCTGGATCCCGTCTGTGAATCAGGGTTACTTTCTGGGTCCTAGGAAATGTGCTGATTCTGTCTTTTGGAACAACCTCTTCCCAGAGATTTAACCCAGTTAGACTTCTGGAAGACTGTGAAGACCAGGCTTTTCCCCCAGGCACTAAGCCTAGGATGGTATTGGAGCTTTGGCACGTGGCTGTATGACGCACTCTGTAGAGCTTCATTTTAGCTTTTAATTGATCTGGATTATGTACTAAGTTTTTACTTTTTGTTCAATGCTCAGAGTTCTACTAGTTAAATGTCCATATATATTTATTAAATACATACCGTATATACTTGAGTATAAGCCGACCCGAATATAAGCCAAGGCCCCTAATTTTACCACAAAAAACTGGGAAAACTTATTGACTCGAGTATAAGCCGGGGGTGGGAAATGCAGCGGCTACTGGTAAATTTCAAAATAAAAAAAGACTGGTCAAAAGTGCGAGAACCTGTCAGAAATCACTTTTTTCAGCCCTCTGGGTAGTCCTTTTGTGCATATGGACTACTCAGAGGGCTGAAAAGGTAATTTTTGATTGGTCCTCGCACTTGTGACCAGTCCTCGAACTTACGACTGTCCTCACATTTTACGTTTTTGCCCTATCTTGTCACCATGGTGAAGAGAAGCAGCTGTGAAATGAGTGACATGATTGTTAAGAATGCTACAATGGGCATAAATGATGACCAGTCATAAGTGCGAAGACCGGTCAAAAGTGCGAGGACCTGTCAGAAATCACTTTTTTCAGCCCTCTGGGTAGTCTTTTGTGCATATGAACTACTCAGAGGGCTGAAAAAGTAATTTTTGACTGGTCCTCGCACTTGTGACCAGTCCTTGAACTTACGACTGTCCTCACATTTTACGTTTTTGCCCTATCTTATCACCATTTCTCTCTCCCCCTCTCTTTCTCATTCTTTCTCTCTCCCCCTCTTTCTCTCTCTCCCCCACTCTCTCTCTCATTCTCTTTCTCCCCCCTTTCTCAAAGAGAGAGGTGGTAGGCTTGAGGAGAAAGATTGCTGTACAATAAAAAAGATGAAAGGGAAGAAAACCAACCCCAAACAAATATAAAGATATTAAGATAAAGAATGAATTGTTAAAGAACTCTTTTATTTAAAGAATAAAAGAGAACAAATATGAATAAATAGCAATAATTAGAAACACACATACAAACATACAATGTATTTTCTTTGAACAGAGTATTTGGTCGGTTCACAAATTTAAAAAGTGTTTAGTCATTTCACTTAAATTTACAATTTCTATATTTCCTTTTTGCCATATTTATTCCTCATCTATTTTTTTAAAAAACCAATATTACCCTTCATCCTCATCTCTAATCTTAATCAAATTCAATTTTTCACTTCTATTCTATATTATACCCCTTCCCATTGTCATCTATTTTTATATCTATCCTCACATTGGTTAATTATGTAATATTACAATTGTTCAATACAAATTCAACATTTTAATATAAATCAATTAGTTATATAACTATCTTTTTTGTATATTAATCAATATGAACATGAATATTCCAATTATTTCCATGCAATCCAATTTCTTACAAATCAATTATTGTTAATTATATTTACCAATAATAATAAACCAAATAATTTTCCCCATATATTCTTCCAAACCACAACTTAACCATTTCTGCTTTCAACACAATATACAATTAATAGTATCTCAAGTATTACAATTCCCTAGTTAAATAGAGCTTTTTTTTCTTTTGTGTTTTAAAAAGAACTCTCTTGAACTCTCCTCTTTTGCCATTTGCCATAAATTTCCCATTGTTTGCACCTACCTTTTTTGATGAGGAAAAAGAAAAGAAATCTGCCTTTCCAACGTTGCAAGCAAACAGCAAAGCCAACAACCTGCTTTAGTTTTGGTTTCATTTTCAGCTTGAATTGCACAAGGAGAAAAAAAATGTGCTCCAGCAGCACTCTTTGCAGCTAGCAAAGAGACCCTGAGCAAATCAGCTGAGAGTCGGGAGGCTGTTCAAATCAACTTATGGTAATTAACCTATACTGAAGCTGAAAGGGGCTGTTTTTTCTATTTTTGCAGACACGGGTCTACTCATTTGTTTTCTTTTAAAAAGGCATTTTTTTCGTGACTCGAATATAAGCCAAGGGGGGGCTTTTTCAGCCTGAAAAACGTGCTGAAAAACTCGGCTTATATTCGAGTATATATGGTACATACATGCATACATACGTGCATATATTTATTGACCACAATAGTTTCTCAGGAGCAGGCTGGGAAAAGTTCTTTGATTAGGAACAATTAGGTGCTCTGACTTCAGTGAAGCAATATATGGTATCGGTTTACCAAAAAGCTTTTGAAAATGCCTGTTACCTTGTCTCATAAACATCTTAAGGAGTAAACAGTCCAAAGATAATTTCCAGTGTCAGCCTCTCTGCAGTAAGTATTTAAAGGGCTTATCTTCATGGTTTCATAGCAACCAATTTAATAAGCTGTATGGAAAAAACAGTAGACATTTAAAGTATGCATGCAAGAAGGCACTATACATCTGCTGTAATCTAGAAATATCTCTATGGTCAAAGCTAACATTTTTAAAACATTTTTCTTAGATGGGATTTTGTTTGTTTTGGAGGTTTTTTTAAAAAAGGAAACTATTAAGCTTTGTTAAACAGATTATGAGAAAATCATGAGCAGCAGTCTTAAAGTAATTATTACAGCTTAAATGCAGAAGTTGCCTCAGATGGTAGAGAGTGGTGGCAGCAGCATCATTTTTGGAAAGGGAAATGAAGCCCCTTTCAATCTGTTTTGTGTCCTTTAAGTTCACGTGTTATCTGTAAGAACAATAAAAAAAAGCATATATATGCAGTACTGAACATATTTTGACAGGCTGAATTTGACATTGGGATACTACAAGGTTCTGTGTTAGACCCACTACTCTTCAACATCTTCGTATTTAGATAAAGAGAAAGAAGGGAAACTCATTAAATTCTCAATGTAGATATCAAGCTGGTCGGAATAGCCAGTACTTCAGAACATAGGCTCAAGATCCAGAAGGATCTTCACAGACTTGAACACTGGGCCCTATCTAACAAAATGCAATTCAGTGGTGAGAAGTAAGGTTTTACACTTAGGTAAGGAAAACCAAATGCACAGGTTTAGAATAGGTGGTAGCTGCTCAACAATGTTCAATGTGAAAGGGATTTAGGAGTCCTAATAGACAACCACTTAAATATGACCTAGCAGTGTGCTTCAGCTGCCAAAAAAACAAATGCAGTCCTAAGATACATCAAAAGCAGTGGTGGATTGTTACCGGTTTGCCCCAGATCGGGCAAACCGGTAGCAGCGATGGCAGGAGGCTCCACCCACCCACCCAAATGCTTCTGCGCATACGCAGAAGCTTCTGTGCATGTGCAGAAGAGTTGTGGTCACGCACAAGCCCGCACGCACCCACGAGCGAACCAGCAGTGACGGGTTTTGAAACCCGCCCCTGATCAAAAAAGATATAGTATCAAGGTCATATGAAGTGTTAGTATTGCTTTATACTGCTTTTGGTAAGACCACACTTAGAATACCATATTCAGTTTTGGTCACTGCAATATAAAAATATGCTGAGACTCTAGAAAGTGTGCAGAGAAGAACAACAAAGATTATTAGGGAGATGAGGCCTAAAACATATAATGAATTGTTGCAGGAACTAGGTATGTTGAGTCTAATGAAGTGAAGGATATGTGGTGACATGACAGCAAGTGTGTATGCGGGGGGGGTGTGTCAATCTATTTTTCAAAGGACCTGACAACAGGACAAAAAGTAATGGATGGAAACTAATAAAGAAAATATGTAACCTGGAACTAAGGAGAAATTTCCTGACAGTAAGAACAATTAATCAGTGGAATGACTTGTCTCCAGAACTTGTGGTGCTCCATCATTGGAGGCTTTTAAGAAGAGATTGGACAGCCATTTATCTGAAATGTTATAAGGTCTCCTGCTTGTGCAGGGTGTTGGATTAGAAGACCTTCAAGGCAGGGGTGAAATGCTCCCTGTTCAGACTGGATCGCCTGATCCGGTAGTGATGGCGACGTGTGGTTCGGAGAACTGGTACCAAAAATCCCTGCCGCCCCCCCCCCCATGCTCAGCTGAGTCACACGATCATCAGAGGCTTTTTTTTTTAACTTTTAAAAGCATTTTTTCTACGACGAAAAAATGCTTTTAAAAGTAAAAAAGAAAAAGCCTCTGATGATCGCGCGGCTCAGCTGGGATCCTCAGAGGCTTTTCAAAGCATTTTTTTCTGCAATCTCTTAGCCGAAGAGGTGGTAAAAAAATGCTTTGAAAAGTTTTTTTTTTTAATTGGCCACGCCCACCCAGTCACATTACCCCCCCCAAGCCACGCCCACAGAACTGGTAGTAACACATTTTACATTTCACCCCTGTTTCAAGGTCCCTTCCAACTCTGTTATTCCGTATTGTGAAATGTACAGTAAATTACTCAATCACAGAATTATTCAAAAAAGAAATTTAAAAAGTCAAGATGGCCAACACATATAAAAAGGGACAAGGCTTTTATTTCATAGTCATGGCTTTTATCTTGACTTTATTTACACCCTCACCTTCACCACACTTAGACCCCTTTGGCAGAGTTATTCTGAACTGGAACAGCAGACAAATTAAAGTCAACAGGCTGGAAGCAAAACAATAATCATTGAAGCTCCATCAGAACTGATATCATATGCTTTATCTGGGCTCTACTGACCTGGTGGACTCTCACAAACTGTCTTCAACAAAAGCTGAACATACATTACAGTAATTCAATTGGAACATCAGCAGAATGTGAATTGCTACGGCCAAGCTATGCCTATATTGAAACAGTCACAAAATAAGTCACAAAACAGCTATAGGCACTCCTAATCAAAGAAGTCATTTTATGTTCTTGGAAACTTATAATTTAGATCTGTTTTCATAGCAGTTGAAGCAATAGAATATTCCTTTTTGCTTTATTTCTGTATGTCTGCACTGGAAGTACATATTATTTATCTATGATCTTCTTAGGGTTTATTTTCTAAAATCCCCCCAAATCACTGATTAGCCAGGAAGCAATCAATGCCAGCCAATCAGTCTTACTTACCTGAAAAATTTCTTCACTGATTACGTTATTTATCAATGTAATGCGGCATTTGCAACTCTCAAACCAAACTCAAAGAACTCCAAAAGTGCAATGTGAAATATCTATAAATGTAAGTCTCTTGTCAACTGGTAATTGCCCCAAGAATTTAGACACATTACTTTCGAGTTCAGTTGGTATTGAACAGCCCATCAATTCTGATCAAGATTGTAAATACTTAGATAAAGGGCGGCTGTCTAAAGCCATCTAACTGCACTCAGTGACTGATTCTAAAATTCACTTTACCTTTGGACATATAAATGGTGCAAAACTCAAGAGTATAATCAGTTACTCCTGTTAAAAAACAAAGCCAGGAACAGTAAAATAATAATAATTGTGACAGTATTAAACAACATCTTCCTATCCCAGAGCTTTGGGAAGAACTCAATAAGGAAGATAAAAATGCCAAATCCAATCTAAACGTTTGGCTGACTGTGCAATAAAACATAGTAGCAACAATGGTGTGTTAGAAGATCTATAGGAAATACCATTTGCCTGCAAGCAAGAACTGGTGGGACCATAAAATAGAGAAATTCATGGAAAATGAAGAAACTAAAGTATTCTGGGACTTTAGAATTAAAGAAGACAGGCATCTCCCACATAACATACCAGACTTAACAACTGTCAATAAGAAAGACAAAAAGGTCTGGATAGTGGAGTACTTTGTAGTATTTGGGAATGGCAGAATAGAAGAGAAAAAACTGGAGAAGATAACAATATATAAAGGCCTGCAAATAAAAGTATGACCATGGCTAAAGAAAGCAAAGGTAATACCATTAGTAATAGGCACCTTTTGTTCCTATTGGTGCCTATTACTGTGGTGTTCCAGAACAACTGGAACACCACTTGAATACCATCAGCAATGGCAAATTCACCACCAGTCAATTGCAAAAGGCAGCTTTATTCAGAACTACTTATATCCTGTGGTGATAACCCTAACAGGGATGTCAAACTCAATTTCATTGAGGGCCGCATCAGGATTGTGTTTGACTTCCAGAGGCTGGGGTGGGCATGGCCGGGGTGGGTGTGGTTTGGGTGGGCGTGGCCAGCCCAATGTCACTCATGCCAGGGACATCTGCGGTGACCCAGGCAGCGATGGGAGAATCCATTGTCTCCAGCAGAGGAAAGCAAGACCAGGGAGAGCACCAAGCCCTTGTCCTCTGGAGGAGCCTCGCCGTCCCTCTCAGGCCACGTGGAGGACCCCCAGATGGCGTGCAAGCTGTCCAGAGGCCAGTGTGCTCAGCCCAGCCCTTGAGCTCCTAGGGCATTGAGACCCCACAGCCCAGTCCAGCCCAGCCCTGCTTCCCCTAGGGGATACCCGGATGCATTTATCTCCTCCTCAAGGCTGCTGCTATTCTCACTCTCTTTGGCCAGGTTGCTCACGGTGTGTGCAGGAGGGCAAAGTTTGTGGGTCAGAGGGAGGCCCACTCCCTCTCCACGCAAGGAGACCCAGCTTTGCTACCAAAGCATCCTCAGCAATAGCATGAGAAACCACCAGGACAGGACAGGAGGAGGAAACAGGGAGATGGCGAATGGGTCGCATGGCTGCTGGTGGCCAAGTGCTAAGGCAGGATTCCCCTCAGACCCTCCCTCCCTCTCAATCTCCTTCCTCCCTCCCTCCCTTCCTTCCCTCCTTTTCTTTTCTTCTTTTTCCTTCCCTCTCCATTCTCCTTTTTTCTTCCTTACCCTCTTTCCTTCTTCTTCCTTCCTTGCTCTCTTCCCATCTTCCCTTCTTTTTCTTGTCTTTCCTGTTTCCCTTTCTCCCTTCCTTTCTTCTTGGTTGCTCAAATGCAAAAGGGGAAACATTTCTTGTTTTGTTTTGCTTTTAGTTTGTTTTTCTAGCCCTCTGCCAGCAAAAACAGAGCTGCATGGAGCTCCCTGGTCTCTGTTTTCACTGGCAGATGTCTGCAGGAAGCCTTCGTGCCTGAAAACAGAGCCTCGGTGGGTTCATGCAGCTCCATTTTCGCTGGCAGAGGGCTGCAGCAGACCATCGCACCCAAATCAGGGCCTGAGGGTACACGTGGCCCACACAGGCTCTGTTTTTGCTGACAGAGGACTGTAGGAGGCTGTTGTGCCTGAAAATGGGGCCCAGCAGACTGTGCATGGCCCCCTGAGGTCCATTTTCACTGGCAGAGGCACTACAGGCTGGTCCTTTGCTGTTTCCAGGGTGACCCTGCGGGCCAGAACTAAACCCTCCGTGGGCTGCATCCAGCCTGTGGGCCTTGAGTTTGACACCCCTGCTCTAGCACATCAAACATCATTATCTATCTATCCCAAGTCCTTGGGAAAGACTTGATAGGTAGACAAAAATGCCAAATCCAGATTGAACATTTGGTTGATTGCGTGATCAACAATAAATATCAGAAGCTTTCTGCAAAGATCAATGCCGCAATGGAAGACACAGTTACTGGTCAATGGTCAGACTGGGGGAGGTTAATACCAAGAGAGGAATCTTGCAAGGAAACTCACTACCATCACTACTTGTCTATGGAGATTCTCAGTCATCCAGGTCATGGTTGTCCCAAAAGTGCTTTTTCAAAAGACACCTGAATTTTTTTTTCTTTGAAGATTTTTTGCTTCTCATCCAAGAAATTTCTTCAGTTCTAAAGAAACTTCTCAGATGAGAAGTGAAACATCTTCAAGGAAAAACAAAGTCCAGGTGCCTTTCAGTGGTGGGTTTCAAATTTTTTTACTGTGGGTGTGGCTTGGTGGGCGTGGCACGGCTTGGTGGGCATGGCACAGCTTGGTGGACATGGCATGGCTTGGTGGGCGTGGCATGGGAAGGATACTGTAAAATCTCCATTCCCACCTCACTCCAGGGGAAGGACACTGTCAGATCTCCATTCCTTCCCCAATCCAGGGGAAAGTTATTGCAAAATTCCCATTTCCTCACGATCAGCTGGGACTCAGGAGGCAGAGAATAGATGGGGGAAGGGCCAGTCAGAATTTTTACTACAGGTTCTCTGAACTACTCAAAATTTCCACTACCGGTCTCCAGAACTGGTCAGTACCTGCTGAAACCCACCTCTGGTGCCTTTTGAAAAAAACACCTTTGGGATAGCATCACTCCTGTTTGCAATTGCACTGATTCTTCTTCCAACAATACTGAACAAATTAGGTTATGGTTATCAAACATCAAAAACAAACTATCAGATTATCTCACCTCCTTTATGTGTATAATCTGAAACTATATGAAAAAACATTAGAATTGCTGTTCAATACTGTCTATGGACACAGTATTGCAATGGAGTTTTGACTGGAGAAATGTGTCATGCTCACCATTAAAAGAGGGGAAAATTAGTGAAAACTGAAGGAATCAAGCTTCCCAAAGGAAATACCATCAGGTATCTGGATGAAAACAATAATTACAAATAGCTGGACATCCTTCAAGCAACATCAAGCACACTAAAATCAATAAGAAGATTAGAAATGAATATATCATGATTATGAAGAAAATCTTAAAATCCAAACTCAGTGGAGGAAATAACACCAAGGCAATTAATACTTGGGCAACTCCATTCATTAGATACATAGCTAGAATAATGGACTGGATTCAAGCACAGCTACTGTGTTTCCCTGAAAATAAGACCCTGTCTTATATTTTTTTGAACCCTGAAATAAGCCTTATTGCCATGCCCTCAAAAGCCCGATTGGGCCTATTATCAGGGGATGTCTTATTTGGGGGAAACAGGGTCCTGAATAGGAAGACTAGAAAAATGAAAATAATAATGTCCTTCATTTTCGCAGTATATTGATAGACTCTACATACTAAGGAAAATAGGTAGGTATAGAATGTTGCAAGTACATCAGATACTTGAAGGAGAGGAAAAAAGAGCATTGAAAGAATATAACTAGCATGCAAACAGGTAACAAAAGGGCCTGGCAATGGCTAAGAAAGGATTCAATAACTGACTTTTGATTTTCCATTCTCAACAATTACCTATTTTGAGGTAGTAAGCAAAGATCATTTTCATCTGCTCTAATCTCTAGTACTGAACTGTAACTAAATAAGTTCAAAATACATTGTCTAAATAGTAAATACAATGAAGGAGAAGACTGTTCCACTGGTTTGGCAGCATGCTCAATGTTGCAATAAAACTTAAAAGAAAAAAAATCAGAAAGATAAAGAGCCCTTACTTTATCACATAAAATTAATTGTTTAGCAATGCTGAGCTCTGGTGAACAGCTGAGAGTGACTCAGGCTTGAACACGTGTTTTGCTCTCTCCGCAGTGTTTCATTTCAGTATGAAAACAGATTGCAGATTCTCTTGTGTGATTGACAATGACTAAGCCCCAAAGGCACCAGAGCTTGAGTCATTTTAGACTTGTTTGTCTCAAAGTGATAGCAAAATAAATTACTTAGGGCATAAGAGGGGGGGAGGGGTACAGATCAAAGGATCTGCAAACTTCCAAAAGGATTTCATTTTTAAAATACACACTATTTGAGTAATTAAAAATCTTGAGAGACTGCATTCTAAATAAACTTTAACAGTGCTTAATAGTTCAGTCTCTTCAGATGAGGGATTCCCTCCAATCCTCGCTAGTGCTACCGTTCTGAAAAAGATTATGAGCTCAGTTCAAACATTATCCTAAACCAGAAATAATAGTACATGCCCACATCCAACTTCCCCACAGGTACTAAACTATCTTTCCATCCTGAATCTTTCTGCATTAAGAATTTCTGAAGATAGGATCATAATGGTAGAGCAGTTGCTATACTGTATATGTACATGGTAAACCCAGATTCTATCTTGAACCTCTAGTTAGGCTTGAAAGAATCATTCAGAATGTCTACAGAGATTCTCAGTCATCCAGGTCATGGTTGTCCCAAAGGTGCTTTTTCAAGAGGCAACTGGACTTTCTGGGTTCAGTTTATGTCCCAGCCATAAATAAACCAGACATAAACCGAGCAACGTGGTATACGCAGTACAATGCAGTGAAGCATGTGCAGATCTGTACATTGGGAAAACAAAACAACCACTTTATAAGCATATGGCACAACATAGGAGAACAAATACATCAGGACTAGATTCAGCAGTCCATCTGCATTTAAAAGACACAGAGCACTCTTTTGAAAACAACAAAGTTCATATTTTGGACAGAGAGGATTTCTGGTTTGAAAGAGGGGTTAAAGAGGCCATCTATGTCAAAATTAAACAGCCCTCTCTCAACAGAGGGGGTGGGATATGACATCATCTATCTCCAATCTACAACACAGTCCTTTCAACAGTTCCAAGAAGGATCCACACCAATTTGCACCACTCAAGTGACCCTGATGACACAGATAAATCTCTAGGTGATCTTAATGACTCGCTAAAAGAATGTAAATGTCCAGCTGCTTGCAAGGAGTATAAATCCTTCCATTCCCCACCGTCCAATCAGAGCTGAAGAAGCTTCTTGGATGAGAAGTGAAATGTCTTCAAAGAAAAACCAGAAAGTCCAGTTGCCTCTTGAAAAAGCACCTTTGGGACATTCTATCTCAGGGCTGATGTGGAATTCCCTCACTTTTTGTTCTCCCAAAAGTGCTTTCTCAATGGAGTCCACCATTCGGTCAGAACTAGAAAAGCTTCTTGGATGAGAAGTGAAAATATCTTCAAGAAAAAAGCAAAATCTAATTGCCTTTTGAAAAAGCACTTTTGGAACAACCATGACCTGGATGACTGAGAATCTCAGAGGCATTTACTTTTTGTTGTTGGGTGATTTCGATCTACATGCCCCAGAAAAGCATGGGATTTCATGGATCTATGGCAACATGCTTCTGCCCCAGGTTATTTCTGCACCATAACACAATGGTGGTCCTCAGTTAGTCTCAAAATACTTGTGTGGTCTGGATGTGAAGGACATTTCATTCAGTTTTGATATAGTTTATATCATTTCCTGGTCCTGATGGAATTGATTACTACCCAGGATTCCGGTGAGGAAAACAGTTTAATGATCCTTCACAGGAGCATAGTAGAACATGGGTTCCAGAAGATGCGTGTGGGTTTTTCAAAATACAATGTTCTACAGTAATACTAAGAGACCAGGGCTCTTGATGTAATTGCTTCAGGTTGGTTCCTTGTTTGTTGCTTATTGAGAAACAACAGGAGATGGAATGGCAACTCTGATACCTAGAGCACAGGAAAAAAAAACTGAAATTAAACCTGCCCATACACAACTATGAGCTCATGTCTGATCCTATGTCATGTCAATAAAGAACATGATTCAACTTCTTTGTTATTGCATTGGCAGTTGTTAGCCAATAGCATTTAAGTTTGCTCTAGCCTTGATTCTTTATGGACAAGGATTGATGAGCTGTCTAGGGTAATCTCTTACAGTTTTATCTGATCACCATGAATAAAGCTTGTTCATTTTTATATTATTTATTCAGGGACAAAATTGTTAAAAAGGTGTTCCGGTGTCAGAAGAGTAAGATTGAAGCTGATTAGATGAAGTATACATCATTTCATTATGAGTGATGGTGACTTGGAACATTAGGTCTCATTGTTCCTTCATCAAGAAAAGATCTTGCTTAATAGCAATGAATTGTTCTCTTCCTTGTTTTCTTTGATGGGCCAAGCCCTTTTGACCTTTATAAACTATTCTGGTTTATATCATTGCTGCCTTAGATTTGTAAATCCAGGTTATCAAACCCAGAGATTAACACAGCTGTAATCTTTGTGAAGAATTTGCTTGAGCAATTGTGAAACAAGAATTACAGCTGATAGAACAGTGGAAACAAAACAAACAAACAAAATGTCTCCCCAATGGAATTTTGGAATGGGACAGTTAAAAGAAAACTCATTTATCTTTCTTACAATGTTGCTTTTTCTTGACTAATAAAAACACTTAACTCTGTGTGCCTTAATAAATATCTTACTCTTATTTAGTTACAATTTATCCTGACAGTTTTATAAATTCCTCCCAGATTCTAAAAAACTCTTTTCAACATTGTAGGCATGTGTGGGTGGCAGGGATGTTCAAAATTTAAATTTTAATTTGCCTTTTTTTTTGGTTTTAGCTTACTGAGATTTTTAAATGGCAAGAAATGGCCCGCCTCCTCTTTATCCTCCTCTCTCTCCTCCTTCACATTTTAAAGGAGTGCAGTGAATCAGAATATATGTTAGAGCCCTGAGATGCATTCACTACATTTCAAAAGGTTTTTGAGAGAAATCCAAGACCTGAAATATAGTTGTGATTCCTTTCTGTCTGTACTATTAATTTTAAAGCACTTATTAACTCTCTGCTATGGACCATTCTCTTCCAGCTACTACCAGAAAATGTCCTGTGTGTTCCCAGAAAAGGCATCTTACATCTTGTTCATTATGCTGGTAGAATATTTCTTGTGCTTGCCAGTTGCTTAGATCTATTGCAAAGCTCTTGTCCCATATATTCTTAGATAGCCTTCGACGTATGCTAATACATGGCCTTTAAACACTAGTCTGCAAAGATAGAAATCAGGGGTGAAATCCAGCTGGAGAACTGGTAGCAGAAATTTTGAGTAGTTCGGAGAACCGGCAAATACCGCCTCTGGCTGGCCCCAGAGTGGGGTGAGAATGGAGATTTTGCAATATCTTTCCCATGCCCATCAAGCCACGCCCACAGAATAGGTAGGGAAAAATTTTGAATTTCACCCCTGATAAAAATGATAGATAGCCGAGAAAAACTGGATCACATTATTTGGGACCCTGTTTTCCATGTATAGAATAGAAGGTGGGCACATGATCTTAAGAACATCCACACTTTTTTTGCAGCAAAATACAGATTTTGTATTCCGTTAATAATCAGTATATATTAATACAACCATTCCTATCTGTAGCACTGTACAAATGCACGATTACCAACTATCAGAATTCTCACCATTGCCATGCTGGCTGCAGATACTAACAACTGAAATTCAAACATCTGGAAGGCACCAGGACCAAATATGATCAGTGACCAAATACATTTTTTTTATGCTTGTCTTGCATTAATAGCCTCTGGAATTAGACTTCCTGCAGTGAAGAATATGGAAAGCCTATTGCACACAATACCCTAATCTCCTAGCTCTACATTTATCAATTATGCATTTAGAGTTTAGAAGAGCCTTGGATAGTACAGTGGTCTAAAACACCCTGTTATTAACATCAGCTGCCTGCAATTATTGCAGGTTTGAATCTCACCAAGGCTCAAGGTTGACTCAGCCTTCCATACTTTCTAAGGTAGGTAAATTGAGGACCCAGTTTGTGGGGGCAATAAGCTGACTTTGTATAAATATACAAAAGTATGAAGGCTATTGCTTAGCGCATTGTAAGCCGCCCTGAGTCTCCAGAGAAGGGCGGCATATAAATCATTTTTTTAAAAAAAAGAGTTAATTATACAAATCTATAAAACTTTAGACAGATGTATTCAGAATTGTTGTTTCCAGATTCAGATTTTGCCATCTCCAACTAAAAAAATCAAATGTTGTAAAAGATGTTTGCTACAGTTTCTAGAGCTACTGCCAGCAGGGTAGACTGGAAATAGACAGCTTGCCTTCAGAAGTTGTGTGTGCTTCATCACTGGAGGTTTTTAAGAATAGACTGGACAGCCACGTGTCTGAAATGGTATAAGGTCTCCTGCTTCAGCAGGGGTTGGACTAGAAGACTTCCAAGGTTCCTTTCAGCTATGTTCTGATCCTGATTAGATAACATTTGAGAATTCCAGAGGACTGAAAAAAGTTGTCCATGATGCTAAGATGTAATGAGAAAGCATAAGGCCAGTAGAAATATTTTGGGATGGGGAAGGAAGCAGGAATTTCCTAGAAAGCAAGAAATCTTTCTCTTAACTGTCCTCAAATGGGGAAAAAAATAGGGGGAAATATAGTCCAAATTCACTCCCAGCCCCCCCCCCCAAATATGTTCACTTTGATGAAGAAGAAAAAGAAGGAGGAGGAGGAGGGGGGGAGGGGGAGGGGGAGGAGGAGGAGTTGTTGAAGTCCACAAGTCTTAAAGTTGCCAAGGTTGGAGACCTCTGTGCTAGATGACAACGTTCATTGTACATTCTCCTTTGTATAGCTAAATGACAAGCTAGAATCCTTTAAGAAATTAGCTATAAGACTCATTGAAATCAGTGAAGCTTATGTCAGAGTGCAGATATTTGGGATTGTGTGTTATATTTAATCTGTATTAGATTTCCAGACTCTACAATAAAATCACTATGGCCTTTCATGACCTTTTCACTATGCTCTGCAGAATAGCCTTGCTTCTACTGTGGAAGAACTCTCAGATTATTTCGGTAATAGAAGCCAGACTGTGCCACTTGTTTTTTACATAATATAAAATACTTCAAAGATCCCTATCAACCACAATTCTGTCTCTATGAGTTGAATACTTAAAAAGTAGTCTCAAAAAGTGGTATTTGAATTAGATTTTGAAGTTGGATTTCCCAGGTTAAATATCCTCCTGGATGATGCTACAGCAGATGGAAAATGTCCCTAGAGAATTTTGTGCAAGTGGCAGTGAATTACTCATACATTTTTGGCAGCAGAAGCAAAAGAATTCCCAGAGATGCCAATGCTACTTCACTGACAATTCATTTGTTTATGCTACTAAACATTTTGACAGTTTTGCTTCCTAAAAAATTATCCATAACATTGTCCTTTGTTTTAATTTACCTGAATAATTTGATCAGCCATTAGTAGTTACATAGAGATCAGGGATAGGTTCTACTTACCTTTACTATCGGTTCGCAATGGGGCATGCGCAGAAGCGTTCTGATGACATCGGAGTCGGTGGGCGAAGCCTCCCACTGGTTTTACTACCGGTTCTATAGAACCAGTGTGAACAGGGGGCAACCCAGCACTGATAGAGATAAGCCATACATTCAAAAGAGACAATAAAAAAGGAGCAGATACTTTTCAAATGACCAAATTGAATAGTAAGATTCCTTTCTTTCTTTCTTTCTTTCTTTCTTTCTTTCTTTCTTTCTTTCTTTCTTTCTTTCTTTCTTCCTCTGCTGTGCTATATGGAGATTTAAAGGTAATTAGTGATAATGGACTGAGACAAAAAAACCCCAACCAGGATGCTAAGTCATTATAGAAAAAATAACTGAGTCCTGTGAAGGTAGAAGCATGAGAAAGAAACTCAAAACTATTCTACCTTGGTGGTATTAGGTATAAGGTTGAAGAAGACATGAGCTTTGGCAAACTTTCAAAATTCTGTTGCAATTTCCTAATCACATTTCAAAGAATCCTAGCAATTCCCGTTTCCTGACCTTGCCTATTTCAGACTGACTAATATGATCAATTATGCCTTAACGCTTACTAGTAACCAATGAGGTGATTTCAAAATTGATGATATTCTAGCCTGGTGAGGTTGCTTCACCAGTAGTCTCACTGCCACATTCTCTACATTATAGCTTTTGGATTGTTTCCAAAAGCAACATGGCTGTCCAGTAGTTAAGAGGTGATTAGGGTAAGATTTATCATTAGCAGGACTCCTAGTTCAAGTACTGATATAACCAGTATACCAGTGAAAGTTACATGAAAGTCCCCCATAAATTCCATTTACTGCTTCATTAGTTAACTGAGAATCCAGAAGGACTCCCAGGTCATAAACCAATTGTTTTCACAAAGAGTATAACCCTATCCTAAGTTTGGAACAGATATTGAATTATTTATTGACTAGTAACTCTGTTTTAGCAAGATTTAATTTGATTTTGTTAATCCCTATTCAAATCCTCACAGCCTCCAGGACTTCTACTCCATATCCAGCTTGGCCAGGGTGGTGATATAAACGCCTCCCATAAAAGAATATATCAGTTCTTCCTCCATTTATGCTGCTGTACATCTTCCAATTTATGCTGCTGTATCTAATGAAGGTTGAACTGGAGAACCCATTCGAACTGCTACAGTGAACTGCAGCCAGTGGTGGGCTGCTGCCAGTTGTAACAACTGGTTCTCCCAGCACAAAAAATGTGAGTGCACGTGCATGCGCGTGGCCTTCTGTGCATGCACACGGCTTCAAAAACAAGGCGCTGTAGGATGGGATAGTGCCAGGGTCACAACTACCGGTTTGCCCGAACCAGTCTGAGCCTTTTTTCTAACCACTTCAGCAGCTCCAACCTTTCACTTTGTTCAGCAAAAGTGGCCATTGAGCGTGTGAAGAAACCACTTGCATTGAAGCGAAGCAGCTGACCAAGTTAGTTCAATCTTGTTTCACCATTTTGCAATGCACCTCTGTGAAGTGCTTTATGCCATCAAGACAGAACAATGGTTCCTGGAAGGGAAGTACCTCACTGAGACACAGGACCTTTATGTCTAATCTCTAGGCAGCAGGGACACTAAAGCCATCTCTATTTCAAAGCCAGGTTGGAAGCCATCAAAAATACATGTGTTAACTTTCAAAAAGAAAGTAAGAGAATATAAATGGGGCAACAAATAGAACTGAAATGCATCCTGCGATGGTGATATCACTTATAATGGAATGCAACAGTAATATATGGTAAATCCCTCCCCCCCCCAGCAAAAAATGCTAAATCTAATTTACTGCATCCGAGTCACCCCTTTCCAGATACAGGTTCCAGTGTTTCTATCAGATAAAGAAACTGATCACCAGAACTAGTATAATTGTGCCAGGACTCTGAACTTTATGTTCTGAATTTTGAATAGATAAAGTAATGTGCCTATATATTCAAGTCTGGTCAATATAGAGTATATGAATATTTTTTAAGTTATTGCCTCAGTTTAGGGCTCAGGAGAGAAAGGAAACATTTATTTCAGATGCTTACCCTTTCAATAAGAAAACAGTTATAAATAAGGTGGATCAGAATCATGCAATAAGACAGCAATACTTTCTACCCCGTTCTATTATTACCCTTAAAAAGCAGAAGACAAAACTGCTAAAGTTTGCAGTTAAAAGTCTACACATGAATTCTACTTTATGCTGGTAATAATATGGCATAATGCAATGTAATAATTTATAACAGTTTATATATGAAGACCTGAATGCTAGAAAATATTGATGGACTAGGGAGAAGCACCAACATATATTTATTTATCATATTTGTATGGCCACCCATCTCACAAAAGTGTGATTCTGGAGGTATACAACATAAAGACATTAAAGACAGAAGCAAACTTTAAGTAGGGCAAAGTAGAGAGAGATGATATAGCACAGTACTTTCAGTAACAGTGGGGAGACCAGATTAGGGAAGGGGTTACTTACAAAGCTTATGTACTAAAACAAGAGAAAGATTTAAGAATGAATGCTACTACAAGAACATGGATTGAATACAAACACTGAAATATATCTGTCTTGTAAGTGAAAGGTCAAGATTCTCCCGAATACAGTAGGATAGACTCTTGGCAACATCATGGAGATACCTTTTGACTGTTTTAATTTCCATATACAGGTGATTTGCCATTGCCTTGTTCTGTTTTGCTTTGTTTTATTTTTATATTTCACCTACTTCACTGACATTTCCAGAT
This sequence comes from Ptyas mucosa, assembly GCA_012654045.1. Classification (NCBI taxonomy): domain Eukaryota; kingdom Metazoa; phylum Chordata; class Lepidosauria; order Squamata; family Colubridae; genus Ptyas; species Ptyas mucosa. The sequence goes on from WNWU01013802.1 coordinate 15,175,218, forward strand.
GGCCTCGCATCTAATCATGTTTGACCCTATTTAGCTTTGGGAGATGAGTTAAGCTTGGCTAGCTAGCTGTTAAAAACACACAAAAGGCCACCTTCTTGTTTCACTCATTTTGCTATTCCAGATTATTTAAATTTCAACTTCTGCATTTCCATCTAGCAAAGTTTACTATGTGGAAACAGGAAGGAGATTGCTAATGGAAATTCAGCACATCTTTCCTAGAGACATCATTTCTAAAGCAATAGAAATGAAATAAACATTGTGTGCTATTCAGCTATGAAAGAGAAAGGAATATTTGAGTTTTACACTATTTCTTAATCACTTTTTAATCATAGTTCCCAGAATAACTCTCAGAAGCCTATTTCTTCATTCATTCATTTTGAAAAAGCAGTGTTTAATTGTTGCATTACTGAGATAAATAAATTATTTAATAAAATAGAATTCTTTTATTTTGGCCAACTGTGATTGGACACACAAGGAATTTGTTTCCAGCACATAAACTCTCACTGTACATACAAACAACAAAGTAATCTAATCATAAGATACCAGTAGTAGAAGGTAAAAGGAAAGATGAGAAGGATAATAGGAATACAGCCATACTACATGGGTAAATATCCTTAGACATAAGATAGCACTGTAGTAATTAGGTGTTCAGCAAAGTGATGACAAAAGGGAAAAAACTGTCTTTGTGTCTAGTTGTTATGGCATACAATGCCCCATAGTGGCATCCTGATGGGAGGAGTTGAAACTGTTTATGTAGGATGTGAGCGGTCTGTAGATATCTTCTCAGCCCTCTTTTTGATCCATGAAGTACACAGTACAGGTCCTCAGTGGAAGAAAAGCTGGTTGCAATTGTTTTTACTGCTGTTATAACTATCCATTGAAGTCCTAACTATCTACTGAAGTCTGCACCTGTCCTGTTTGGTTGTATACTTAAGATATAATCTGTTTAGTTTATATTAAAATAAATATATAAAAACAGCCCTATTCACCCAGCAACTAAAATAAACAAATGGAAGCATTGTTTTAACTTTCTTCTCATATCTCCATTGTCAAGTGTCTGGATGGATCCTGTAAAATATGCACTGTAGGTAGATAAGCCTTGTACACCAGAGAGGACCTTGAGTTTTCTGGAATCCAGGATTATCAACAGAAAAGACATGTTTATATAGATATGGTCTGTTCAAACCTCCAGCTGGATGGTAGGGACAGAGCCAGGAAGTGTCATCTGACTTCTTCCCTCTAAATGTCTATTTTAGAAACACATCTGTTGTGCAAAGTGAACTTCAGTCACTTTTTCTTCAGTAGAAAAGAGTTTTTATGTTTTCACTGAAATAGGGCATCCTATTCAATACTAATGCAAAAACTATAGCCAGATGATGCACTTGGGAAATATGTTCACTAATAATATTTGATACATGCTTTTTTTTAAACAAAGGAGCAGAGAAAGCCACGGGAAAAGAATTAAGTGTTATATTTGTGCGGTGTTCAAGACATGCAGTCTGAATCCAAGCAATATGCCTAAAGTAATAACAGCTGCTACTGTTGCACATTAAGGAGCACATTAGGGTTCATCCTTATTCCTAACTAACCACTCCACAACATCTCACCATTATTATTATTTTTAAAAAATCCTCATGATCTTGGCTTTATTCTGTTCCTACCCTATAACAGAGGTAGTACAAATCTCTCTTTAGCTGTTAGTATTTTTTTTCTGTCTTGACATATGAATAGTCTGCAATATGTCTTTAATAATATTGATCGTATGTGGCCTGGGGGAGTTGGATCTCTCCAGTTCCAATGGGCTTTTAAATTGCTATAGGAAAACCTCCTCTTTTTTGAGGAGATTAGACATTGAACCCTAGCAATCTACCTATAGGCTCTCTATATACTTGGCTGTAGTTCTTTTCTGAAAGACCACTAAATCCATGTTCCAATAAGAACCTGGCTGACAGATCAGAGATCATGCAGATCAGAAATATAGGATGTAGTAGGAGCATCTTCCTCACATTTCTCCTCCATTCCATGTGAGATCTATCAACTAAATTCTTTTGGGGATGGGATCCCAGATAAGAGAGTGCAAGACATATGTTTAAGGAAACTGCTCCAATGCTTTTTAATAAAAGTATCAATCCCATACTACAAAGTAGCATAAATGACATGTCAACAGTGTACAAAGTCCCTAGTCTAGCAACCCGTCACTCAGACAAATTCCAAGTAGCTGTAGTTCCCTCCTGTCCATTATCTCCCTTCCACATATTAAGGATGGCAATGCTGATTATTTTTGCCTCTAAAACTGAGTGGGAGAGAAAATGAAGCCAGCAAAGTTCACTAATTGCGAATGTTAACTGTAAGGTAAAGGTTCCTCTTGCACATATGTGCTAGTCATTCCTGACTCTAGGGGGCAGTGCTCATCTCCATTTCAAAGCCGAAGACCCAGCGCTGTCTGAAGACGTCTCCGTGATCATATAGCCGGCATGACTAAACGCCAAAGGCACATGGAACACTGTTATCTTTCCACCAAAAGTGGTCCCTCTTTTTCTACTTGCATTTTTTACGTGCATTCAAACTGCTAGGTTAGCAGAAGCTGGGACAAGTAACCGGAGCTCACCCCATTATGCAGTACTAGGGATTCGAACCACTGAACTGCCGACCTTTCAATCGACAGGCTCAGCATCTTAGCCACTTAGCGTCTTAGCCACTGAGCCACCATCAAATTTCAGTTTCATCCCTAAAGCAGAATAGTCTGTAGAATTTATGTCCATACACTTATCTTTCAACTCAAGGACTGGAGAGGAAAAGCCATGAGGTAGACCTTAACTCCAATAAAACCATTCAGTAGACTTAATACTCCAAAGGTACAACATCCACCCAGAAGAGTATGAGATGTATAGTATCTGGACTAGGAATAATTTGTTTAAAATTAGGCAAGTTGTTGTTATTACCTACCCATCTCAAATAGATACAGCTTATTTGAGATGGGTAGTTATAAACCAAGCAAGTAGATAGCATAGTTGTTGCTGGCTTTGTCAAATTGTTAAAGCTACAATCCAACACAGTTGAACAAGATTGAGCAAGCAAGAACTACAGAGTTCAGTAAAATATCTTCAGTGCTAGTCTTGATGTAAATATAAAATCTTGGAAATCATAACAGCCACTGTGAAGGATTTGAAATGCATCTTTTTTTTTGCTATCTGGGCAGTTTCCATTTATGAGATAAGGAGTCTGCTGACCTGCTAGCTATCTCTTTATGCCTTCCCATTCCTTTCTTGGCCTTCCCCAAATCTCTCTTAATCGCCTTTATATTCTCTGTCAGTACAGACGGCCTAAAAATCAATGCAGACACTGACAACTCTAAGTATACAATTATGGCTGTGAAGGCTGAGTAATGGATGGGGTTATCCTTCAATGCAGGCAGAAATCCATGGATATTTACCATTTGCTGAGCTCCATCCTGGCAAAGAGCCAGGCAAAAGTGTAAACTGAAACCAGAATAGATTTGAAGAGAAAAGGCTGAAAACAGCTCTGCTGTTTTAAATGTTCACTTTATATTTTTAGCTTAGGGAGGGTGAGGGAAATAAGAGAAAGAATAGAACACATTTGGAAAAATAACAGGAAGTCAGACTAAGGCAGGGGAAATTGTCTTGTTCTATTTGATTGTGTCACTTGCAGCAGAATTGTTTTATTATCAGCAGTATGGGAGTCACAGCCAAACTCACACATTAAAATGTATAAAGTAGCAGAAACATGCCCCTGCTGCTCATCTATTTATTACATAGAGGTATTTTTGAAGCTTCCCTCTTTTTCTCAATGTTTAAGCTACCGGCTTTATCTAATCATACCAAATAGGGAGTGAACTCTACTTGGTACTGCTTATAAAATAATAATACATTTTACAATACAAAGAAATCTTATTGGTGTTGCTATGTGTGGAGCAGAGAATGAATCACAGTTCTAGAAAATGTTGAACCGTTAAAAGTTTTAAAAGGAAGAGAATTAATCTGCAGTTAATTGGTTCCCATAAAAACATATTTTTGATGAAGAAACTGTAAAATTCATATAATATTCATGTTGTTTTTCCAAGCTCAGTCCCTGAAATCAGCTATGAATGAATCTCACAAGCAGTAGATGCTGACAAATTCTTCTGCTAAAAATTCTAACAGCTCCCATTAGTCAGAGATGACAATATGGGTTGGAAAGAACAGTGATCTTACGACTGTATAAGATTTCTTCCAATTGGGATGAAACACAAAATACAGATGTTAAATATCAGCCTCATTTGCTTTATTACCTTAACAGAATCACTTTGTAAATATTCTTATTTTGAAAGATTTATCAGCAAGGAAGGCCAGGAGCAGAGTTCACAAAGGGTTTGCTACCTATTCAGCATAGCTTATTTTTGTAAGAAAAAAAAATAGGTAAGAAAAAGGCTGATAACAGTGGAAAAATAAATCTTGGAAAAGAACAGATTATTCAAAAACATTGACTGTCAGCCATGTTTATTTAGAGCTTAGGAACTTTATCCATATATCAAAATAAAGAGGAAAATGTACGTCTTTCAGGATCGCAGAAACAAGCAATTACCCTTGTTACAAGAGTAAACAATAAACAAGCTCTATAAAAAATAGAGCTGTGGAATACCTCTCCCATATTCTCTCCTGTAATGTCTTCTTCCACTTGGAAATGTCAGTGGAGAGGCCAAAGGCACTCTTTTTGAGACTCTTGCAATTTGGGGAAGGGGATTATTTACAATTGTAGGTTTTTACAGAATGCAAATTAGTAATTATGGTAGGGATAGTAGTGATATTTCCCAGTTTATTATTTTAGTTTAAATGCAGTATACATAATATAATATCAGAAAACCATTGTAGAAAAAGAGAAGAGAAATTCAATTCCAACCAATCTTATGAATGTGAGATAGAATAAGCATTCTCCAAAGGATACTTTTATTCAATTTGGCTCTCAAATATTTGGAGCAATATCACAATCCCTCTTTTTATTTCACAATAAGTTCATAGGTAACATAAATGGTAGCTACCAACTATTGTCTAAACCAGGATCTCAACCGATTCCCTGATCTCTTTTAACATTAGTGCTACAGAATATTGTCACAGGCTATTTTGCTTCCAGGGTAGAATCAATACATGCAGGGTTGATAGCTAAATGAGACAACAACAAGTTTCAACAATAATTCATTTATATAGCCTTTGGTTCTTTGGTTCAGGGAGGTGGTAGCATCTGGGTGCTTTTGTGCTGTCCCACTCACACACACATGTAACTGTGGTTTAGTGGTTTTATTGATATTTCCCAGCAAACTCAACTTATTTCTATCAGTAACAGAGTTGGAAGGGACCTTGGAGGTCATCTATTCAACCCCCTGCTCACACAGGACACCTATACTAGGGATTAGAACTGACAAACTGCTGACCTTTCTGATCAATAAGCTCACCATCTTAGCCACTGAGCCACCTAGCCACTTCTTGAGCCACCTAGCCACTTCTTTATCAAAGACCCAGAACTGTCCGAATTAAGTCCAACCAGAAGCAGACCAATGCTAGCCCACAGAACAATGGCCAATGAGTCCACAAGGCACTCGCAAAATTTCCCAATAAAAATAAAACCCACCAGGCAAAATTAAATCCACAATACAAGAGTATTCATGAAACAACAAAAGTCCAGAGTTTACAAGGCACAATCCAAGTCAAGGCAGCGTCAATCCAAAGCAAACCAAGAATCACAATGACCAGAAAACAGGCGACTAGGAAATGAACACATTGTTCCCAGCATTGCTTCCATCTGTCTGTTGTGCTAAATAGCCAGCTTCTGGTGCAACCCATCAAGGAGGGTGAGGCTTTCTCCTCATGAGTAATCTGTCTGACCTTCTCTGCTCCTGCCTTTTCTTTGCCCTACATGTTTTTGGAGCAGGTGCAGAAGGCAATTCCTCTTCCTCATCACTGACTGGCTGTAGCTGCATGCTTTCTTTACCTGGAGCCTTAGGGCTCTCCTGCTGCAGCCGTACTTCAGCCATATCCCCCTCAGGTGGCTGCTTGGAGCCATTGACCAACTCTCCTCCAGATGTGCCTAGAACTGGTTCATCCTCCTCCGACATGACATCTAATGAGGTATCTAGGGAAGCATCCAGAGGAGTCATCACAGTTTTTCATTTTCACACATACCCCACTGCTACTACCACATTGGACTTTGAGTGGAAGAGGACAAGAATGGTGGTGGGCAGGGTGGATAGCAGGGAGATGGCAGGAACTAGGGGCTTCCTAAATTCACACCCTCTATCACTGACATGGTGGTAGCTTCACAGTGGCTTTGTACCCAGTGCGGCAATGGCATCTGCAGCAGCTCCATTCCTAGCATGATGGCAACATCAGCTTTGGTGCACCAAGATCAGAACCGCCACAGCACCAAAGGGAGTTGTGAAAATGGGAAGCCCTTAATCTGTGATAGTAAACCTATGGCACACGTGCCACAGGTGGCACTCGTAGCCATATCAGTAGGCATACGAGCTCAGCTCTGATGGGCATGTGCACGCTGACCAGCAGATTTTCAGATCTTCTGGGTCCACCAGAAGTAGGGAAACAGGCTGTTTCCTGCCTCCAGAGGGTCTGGAGAGTGGGGAAGGCCTGTTTTTCTTTCTGACCTGACTCTCTAGGTGAGTCTAGGGAGGGCGAAAACAGCCTTCCCCACCCCCTGGAGATCCTCTAGAAGCCGAAAATGGCCCGTTTGACAACTTCCAGTCCCACCTCCGGGGAGGACCACTGGGGGGGAGGCCATTTTCGCCCTCCCCAGACTCCTAGAGAGGCCCTGGAGCCAGGTGAGAAATACCATTATACCATTTCACCAGCTGTTATCTTTCCTTATATTCAACCTGACTATTCTGTGATTGTCCCTCATTGTATAGTCTTTCCAGCTAGTGCTCCTTGGTTTGGCATCTGCAATGGGGCAGAGACAGGGGTGGGATTCTACCGGTTCGGACCAGTTCGGGTGAACTGGTAGCTCTGACAATCAGCAGGGAGTGAACTGGTTCCCTCTGATGTTCAGAAGGGCCCACCTGCCCGCGCTACTTTCCAAGCCTTATCTTCTCAGCTGATTCACGCAGTAGAGCAGATTGCCATGCAAATCAGCTGTGTTACTCCTCTGAAGAAAGCAGGAAGTGAAGATTTCTTGAAACCACGCATGCGCACACAACGCACATCAGGCGCGGGCACACACAAATCGCACAATCACCAAACCAGTTGTTAAAGTGGGAGGATCCTACCACTTTATTTTATTTAATAATGTATTTTTTTAATTGTTTGATGAGCACCGCATCCAATATTTTAAAATAGGAATGCCACACAGAAATATATTTAACACATACATAAATAAAAATAATTCCTAAATCCCCAACGTGCTCTAATCTCTCTCAGTTTACTAAATTTTGCTAATTAAATATATTTCAAAGAAAGAGGAGCCTGGTGGCACAGCAGACTAAAGCAGTTATTAACATTCATTAACATTCAGCTGCCTGCAATTACTGCAAGTTCAAATCTCACCAGGCTTGAGGTTGACTCAGCCTTCCATCCTTTCTAAGGTAGGTAAAATGAGGACCCAGATTATGGGGGCAATAAGATGACTTTGTATAAATATACAAAAGTATGAAGGCTATTGCTTAAAGAACTGTAAGCTGCCCTGAGTCTCTGGAGAACTCCGGAGAAATTGATATAAATCATTTTTTTTTAAAAAAAGGATGGGGACGGTCTCTGTATATAGTTAACAGTAGATTCACCAGATACAGAATATAAATCTAACTATAATCTCACAAAAGTTTGAAATTAGAAGTCCATGTTTTTTTTAACATGAGGTGAAAAAATAGATTTTGTCTGTTCCGTAACAATCTGTTTAAGTACATTATCTGCTTCTTCTGGCTTTTTTTATTTTTATGTAATATTATATTTTTATAATGTAAACTACCCAAAGTCATTCTGAGACAGGCATTTTTAAACGCTATGTAAATCAATCAATCAATTGAGAACTGCAGATACTATCCTCCTATCTCATAGATAAATCTGACATTATCTCCTCACAGATGCATGCTTTTCTATACTGACAGCTCTTTCCATTCCAGTGTTGTGTGACCACTAAGCAATTTATTTAATTGTGTAATATAAGTCTCAGGGAACAGGAATTTGGCAGGAGAGTCTGAAACTACAATGTCATGCTTCAGGAAAAATGAGTACTTTTGCTAGCCAGCAAACAAATTGAATGTTCACTACTGTAGCCTTAGAATCTAATTTAGACTGTGACAATAAAGTATTGGATTCACTTAAAGATTCCTAGCAATGGAGTCTTAAAATGGGACACCGACTCCAAGCTGTAAGTGAGCCTGATCCCTTTCTGCTGAGATATCAGCACCCATCTGAACTTCTGATAACAAAGAAAAAAAGGTGCCCCAGAAGGCAGTCTAGAGAAGAAATACTACCATTTGTAGTACTGACATAGCCATACAAAGTTTCTCTATGCTTCTGTTGAATTGTCCACAGTAGACTTGTGAAAAAGTTAAGGTTCTTTGGCAATTGCCACAGAAATCTCCAATACACGCAGACGGGGGTCCTATTCAGGCATGGTTTAGAAGTACAGAATATATTTCAACATGTAGATAGGAATGGGGGCTATCCAGAAGGGCCTGAAGATGGCTCAAAGAAGACAATGGGAGGGAAGTTAAAGCAGGATTTGAAGGGCCATGGTAGCACAATACTACTTTCATCCTTTTGACCAAAACCTCCAATCCTGCTATATGAGGGCCCAGATTGTTCGGGGGCAATATGATGATTCTGTAAACCACTTAGAGGGGGCTATAAAGCACTATGAAGCAGTATATAAGTCTAAGTGCTTTTGCTATTGCTATTATCAAGGTTTCTATCTAATGATGTTTCTTTTCGTTCCAGGCATTTGCAATATTTGCAGGAATATCAAGGAAGGCTCATTTTAATGTAGAGGTTAAGGCAGTAGGCTAGAAATCAGGAGACCTTGAGTTTTAGTCCCACCTTAGGCATGAAGCCAGCTGATTAATCTTGGAGAATCACTCTCCCTCTCAGCATTATGAAGCAAGCAATAGCAAACCACTTCTGAAATCTTGCCAAGAAAACTGCAAGGACTAGTTCAGGCAATTGCCAGGAAACAAAAACTAATTTGAAGGTGTGCTCACATGCATGTACAAACACACACACAAATACACACACACACAGCATCAAAGAAAATGGTCAACTGTTCACACCCAGCCACTACCACTATTCCTGAGTCATTAATACTAAGGGACAGACCCTCCGACAAAAGAGATAGTTGTCATAAGTAATGCTGTCAGAAAGATTTTAGTCTTCCCCTGGGTCCTCTTTCAGTAATGCTGTCAAGTCTTTCCCTGGATTCTCTTTCAGATAATTCTCTTCCTGGTCAGAGTAAAACAGCAGGTTAAGAGTATGCACTGTGCTAATTCCATTTATTTCAAAAGAAATTACTTCCACATATGTTGTAAGATCATAAGTGTCTAAAACTGAATGTCCATAACTTTATCTTCTCCTCTTTCCTCCCTTCCTTAATGCCATTGCTTTATAGAAATTGAAATTGAAATAAACTCATTTCTTTTTCTGCTAAGAACAATTTATCCAGTGACTGAGCTATGAACAGAGGAACTGCAAGATCAGAACTAGCATTTTCAGAGATGTTTTAGTGCCTGATCTGCCTTCCAGATTTTGGCAGCCCAGATCTGCTAGACTTAAATATTAAGTCTTCACTACTTCATTCACAGTCCCTCTATTTTACCACTAGATGATGATGATGTCTTGCCAAGATGCAAGGATGGTTGCTTAATGGCATTCTTTTCCAGAGACTGACACCCACAGCTATGACATGGTTCCATTAATTAAAAATGAGTAAGTTACAATAGATTGCATTTAGCATGTCCTTGTACTCCAGACTGTTATAAAATTCTACTATTTAATTTCTTTCTTTTCAGCTGGGCTGAAACCATTATGGGGAGGGGGGAGAACAGAGTTCTAAGAAGCTGCTTACCATTTCCCTGTGATTTTTAAAGCCTTTGATGTACATCCCTCTGAAAACATCAGAGAGCAAGAGTCAAAGAACAACTCCTGCATTCCCATGTCTGCTAATAGGCTGATATATAAACAAGATCATAAGGGAAATGCAATTTTCCTAGGAAATTGGTCCCCGCCCCTAAATTTGGCTGCTAAATAATCTAATACCTGGTCCCTTTCTGCTGTGACTGGCAGTCGTGTGTCTACAGTTGCATTTTATGGCAGCACTATAGGCTATACAGTTCATTTCTAACGAAGATTAAATGGCCCATGAGCCCTTTTGTTTCTAATTGAGGAGAAAGCTTCAGGTAGAAGAACCGCTTGGTTAAGCTAAACCTTTGTTTGTTATGTTCACATGAATAAGTTATAGTGCCGTGGCATCATGAACAGCAGTGCTGACATGGTTGACATGACAGCATTATAGACTGAATCCTGATCTGCTCTCCAAGGAGAAGATGGAATATTTGTCCGCTTCACGTTTCACTCAGTCAAGCTATTCAACTATTTATAAGATGAAGAGAAATTTCCACTACTTCAGCTAACACACCTTGACCCAGCAGGTGATCAGACAGGAATAATTTGATGGCATAAGGGCCAATGATTTGCATGGCAGTCCAGATGGGTGGGCTGGTACAGCACATCTTTTATGTCCTTGCCTTTGATAGAAGATATTGGATTATATTCCAGCCTGACCTGAAATAGTTTGGACAATTTATGAAAACTGGGGGAAAGGTGTCGAATTAAATGTAAAACAAATGAGATGTGTTTGTGCAAGTAATGCACTCACCACTGAAGCAAAATTTTATCTCAGCAAATGCATAGAAAACTGTTGTGTGTACAGATTCAACACATTCATTGGTTTTTATTTTGAATCGTTTTTGTTTCTGTGGCAAAGAATGTATCACAGCCCTGCAAAATAGTTAGCCCTAGAAATATTTGCACTCCATTCTTCAGAATCTCTGTGCAATAACACGGTACTATGTAATATTTCACTGTTTTAAATATGACTGTTTTAAATATGACTGTTTTAAATATGACTGTTTTAAATATGAAGTAGGTCATATTTAGTATTTGTGACATTTTATGTGGGAATGAATGTGGCCCACTGAGCAACACATTTTATGTGATATGGCCTCCACTTTCATTTGAGTTTGAGACATCAAATGTAGCAGCAATGGTTATTTTAATTGCTCTTAATTAATATTTAGTTTTCCCTCCTGGCTTCGGTTTCTTGGATTTGTATCATATCATCCTATTTAGCCAGTTTTAAAATTAAAGGAAGAGTTACAGCTATTTTGTTGTTTTAACTGAAGACATTGTATATGGCACTGGATGAGGAGTTACATTGCTAGTTGTAGCCGTTGCCAAGCTTTAAAATTGTTATCCTGACTCCCTCTAATCCATTTCTCCTATCCTCTAATGATGTATTTCCTTTACGACTAAAGCCTTATTCTGTGTTCTTTCCATCAAAAACCCCCAAGTACTTTTACCTCTTTGAAATGCTAGAAATAAGTTTAAATGTATGCATCTACTCTTTTTGCCAAGCTTTTTACATAAATACAAAATCTACATTTTCCTGTTTTCTTTCTCTCTTCTTGTAGCGTGTAAGTTTGTTTTTGTTTCTCAGATTTTAGCTTTCTGTCTTTTTCACATTTTTTTTTTTTTTGTCAATGAAAAAGGTCATTGCATCTAACAGGCCCTGGCAATATCCATTTTTCTGCTGTATCCTCATGATGTTGCCTTCATCTTATCTCCAAGCTCCAAGTCATTATAAGCTGTATCAATGTTAAAGCAGCCACAAGATTTGTATAGTCTGTAACATTTCATCACACATTATTTGGAGGGAAAGCAAGTGATTAGCAGCGGATGGGATCAGTGTGGCATTTGGGAACTATTTCAGGCTGAAGCTGGATTGCCCCTTTTCCTCCCTCCACTTGCTTTATTCATTGGCCAGCATTCTATTATTGTCCTCCTAAAGAGCTGGACACAGCAGCGCTGCACTGATGGTTGAGCAGAATTATGCAATAGCATTAGATGGCTCAGACAGCAGTCATGTTATCTGCTTTAATTCTATGGCTAGTGCCAGTTTAATACAAGGCTAATAGAGTGAAACAATGGAAAAAGAGGACCAGCCTCTGCCATTCTCTTCCAAACATTGCACAGAAGAATTTGGGAAGCTAGCAATTTCTGTCTTTATAAGCAGAAGAAGGAGAGAATATTATAAATAGGAGTTCTCCTTGTGACTCATCCCCAGTCATGGTTCTATTTTATTTTACTTTATTCAGCTCAGATTATGACAGCACAGGTATAGAAAGATGAGCACAGGAAGGAGATGAGAGATAAAGAATGTAGCTATTCGCAAAGCCTGAGGAATCTATTAATTGTTTTGCTTATCACACACAGCACATGCAAAATCAGGACAGCACAGTTCAGCAATGAGTCAGAACACATGCAAGATAGGGATCAACAAACAGAGCAAGAATTTCATAACAGTTCAAGGATGGGTGGATAGCACTTTAACAGGTGTATTATCTAGCTGATTCAGTACAGTTTGTGAGACTTGGCTATTGCATTTTTGCATGCTCTGAGCCAAAAATATAGACTGCTCCAGCTTATCCAGGCAGAGGATCAAAAGGAAGCCTGTATGTAGATTTGCTTGCACTGGCCCAGCCAGAGTAGTAACAAGGTCGTGCTCTGAGCTTTCCAGAGAACAGAGTCCAGAAAGAGTGGAGAAAACATAAAGCTTTGGCTTCATCTTAATTGCATTTTAAAAGATGGTTTTAAGCATCTAATAAAGAGGTTACTTCTATTGATTTTTTTAGCATTTGATGTGCATAATTATGACTTGTGAATGATAACTTTTTTCAAAGTTTTATGTGCATTTACATCTGTGATTGTGGGCACAGAATTGTACTGAATCTAAATTGAACATCGGAGTGATCAGTGAATTTAGCACTGATTTATTAGATGGTATTTTATTTTGTACTATTCAAAGCATAGCATCCCTTCTCCCCGCAGCTGATACATCTTAACTAATAAAGCATTTAAAATTGTTTTAATTATCTATGTATCACATCAACAATATTGCAATAAGTAGGAGAAAGTTAAATAAAGAAAAAAATCTCTGAGCATTTCTACTTTTACCACTCATACTCTCAGAAAATATCAAACTATTTATGTATATGTCTTCACTTCTTTGACTAAAATTACTAGGAGCAAATTTTCTAATCCTTTAATAACAAGAAACACCATCCAATTTAAAGGAAAATCTTCATACGGAAATGGGATATATTTTTCTTTCAGTCTTATATTTAAAAATATTTGTCATTATTTTTAATTTATTTTTAAAGGTATATTTAAACAAGGAAATAAGAAATGTCAGTTCTCTTTGCAATGTTCAGAGTGTTTGGGAACTCTTTCTTGAAGAGTGTTGTTATTGATGTTGTTGTGAGATGACATCTTTACCTCTTAAATAAAAGAGCTTTTTAAAATACATATTACTTCATACAATATCAACTACTTAGATATTTCTCCTTTTGAAAAGTTGAATGTGATGAATTACTGAGAGAAATCTTGTCTATTGTAGAAAACATGCCTGACTTTGGTTAAAGTCCTTTTAATCCACTGTGCACAACACTTGATACTTAGATATAAATGAGAAAAACCTGAGCTGGTTTCTCCTATCAGCAATTGTATGCTAAATTTTGCTAAAAGGGTATGAAGCATAAGATTTCTTGTTACATATTGCAATATTTAAAGCCTAAATACACTTCACCTCTAAAATACACCTCACCTGAATTTGAATACGATGTAGGCAGATCGTCATGTTTGGATTCATATAGTTGGGCAAAACCAAGCAAATATCTCTCCTATAAAACCAAATAGTTTTATAAGATAAATAATCAATTGTTTTCCTTCCAAAAGACAAGAATGCAAATCCTTGATGAAGCATTTTGGATCCTGTGTACATATTATGGCTGATCTATTGCATGTATATCCCAATTCTTTCTTGAAGGATTCAATGAAGCACACATCTCCCTGACTTCAATCCAACAATTCATCTTATCTGAAAGTGAGCCATACTTCCCAGATCACTCAATGTCCAAATCCAAGAGAGCAGAAAATTGATTCGGAATAGGAGTCAATTAATGGAATAATTCCAAAAAATTCTTGGTATTGTTCTCAATTACTTTTTCCAAAATGTTCTTGGTTTAGAAAGGCTATATTAAAATCTAGCTGTGACATGTTAATTATGCATGAAAAGGGTGATGCAGACCTAACTATTACAATTAGTGGAACATTGTAATCAAATATGTGCAATGCCTTTATCAGTGAAGGTATAGATTCCTTAGTTCTTGTATCATATTCTATCAATTGTGTTGGCCCTATTCTTCAGAGAAAAAAACCTTCTCCGAAAGTAGCCTTCGATATAGAATGTCTATAGAGAAAAACCTTTTTGTGTACTCATTCTTTGTTATTTGCATATATAACTGTATATCTCCTGGCATGGGAAAAAATGTGCTTTTAGAGAAATTAAGTAGTAGTATCAAGTTGGAATTAAGATTCCCGGGGAAAAATATCAGCAAGCTCAGATATGCAGATGATACTATTCTAATGGCAGAAAGTGAAGAGGAACTAAAGAGCCTCTTGATGCGGGTGAAGGAGAAGAGTGCAAAAGTTGGCTTGAAACTCAACATTAAGAAAACTAAGATTGAGATCATTTCCGGTTCCGGATGGCAGCAGATGCTGCCTGGGTAAGTTCTTGCCCCAGCGTCTGAATCCCCCTGCCTGGAGGCCCCTCGGGGTCGGGTGCCTGGTTTTGGGGTATCCGCCGTTAAGGGCGGCTCGTCAGGGGTCCCCTGCCTCAATTCCAGGGGCTGGGCAGCCAATGCTGGCGCGCCCGAGGCTCCGGCGAGTGTGGGTGGCACGCAGCAGCCATTCCCAAGGCCGTTCCGTGACTATGTGCCTGTAGGACCCAGTGTATATCGAAATTAAGGCAGCAGGTAAAGAGGCGATCAGAAGAGGAAGGGATGCAGGCCGGAGAATAAGTAGAAAAGGAGAGACCTTGATTGGTGAAGTGACGAGGCGTCCTGCAAGTGAGGGGGGGAGAAGTTTCCCCCCCCCCCCTTGTAGCTGGGAAGGGCGCCGTGGCTGATAAGAAAGAGGAGAAAAAAACAAGGAGACCTCTTACCTCGCTGATTTTTTGTGGAGAATGATGGAGGTGGAATTCGGGAAGGGAGGCTGGAGGCCTCCCCCCTTTGTTGGAGAGTCATGGCTGGGGCCTGATTTCCTGCTTCTTTGTACACGATTGATGACATCACCCACCTCTGGTTTCCTGTTTGACCTACTCTACAAGCCGGACTCGTTGCTCCTGTGAGCGCCCTCTGGTGGATCGGGAGGAAACAGTGCTGATTTTTAAGAGACTTCTCCTTTCTGGATGTTGGGCCTACCTGAGGACCTCTCATTCTTTATTATTGCAAGATGGCTAAAGGACAAAGACCAGCTGCAGGTGACATGGAAAAAGTTTTGGAGAAATTGGCAAAGTTGGACGAGAAGCTTCTCAAACTTGATAAACTTGATGACCTGCAAAAAGGGCAATTGGAAATAAAATCTGAAATTGTAGTTATGAAAAAAGATTTAATTGCTGTTCAACAGGTGGCAGAGGAGAATAAGAAAAAGGTGGGAGGTTTGGAAGGGGAAGTGCAGGCAATCCAGAAGAGGGAAGAAATGAGAGGAAATGTAATATTAACTTCGCAGCTGGATAGAATGTCTTATTTTCTCAGGTTTCAAAATGTGGAAGAGGTGGACCAGGAAGATCTGCGAGAAGTGATGGTTAAATTGTTGGGCGAATTTACTGAAAGAGATTTGGACTTTATGAGATGGGATATGGATCTAGTTTATAGAGTAAACTCACAATATGCAATTTTACATAGTGTCCCAAGAGAGGTCCACATTAAATTTGTGAGAAGGGAAACGAGAGATGAAATACTGAGAATTCAAAGATCGGGGGCGCTGATACACAGGGGCAAGGAGGTCACCATTCTGAAGCAGATCCCTAGACAGGTACGAGAATTAAGAAGAAATTATTATTTTTTATCAAATAAATTGTACCTTAAGGGAATTGCCTTCAGGTGGTTGATGCCGGAAGGTTTGATGATTTTCTGGGAGGGCAGTAGGAAGAAAATTAATAGTGTGGCGGAGGCTCAGGCCTATCTGGAGCAACATAAGACCCTCCTAGAGGGTGAAGATACAGGAACCGAGGAAGGGGAGGTACCAGATGATCAAGGAACAGGGGAGGGCGAGGCCGTGGCGGTCCGGGAGGAGGGGGGGTGCTAAGGCCAGAACCTTGAGATCTAGAACCAAGAAATGATGAAGTGGGAGGAATCTATTACTTTGTGCCTTTTATGATATCTCTTATTTTTGTAAACTTTAATATTACTCTGGATACTGAACTGATATTTTTGTATAAATCCGGTTGTTAAATTTGAAATTTTAATAAGGGAAGATCTGCTGTATATGGAAAAAAGAAAATATATATTATCTTTGTAAAAGGATAATGAAAATTCCACATATTGTAAGCGATAATATTGTTTATTTTTAACCAATAAAAACTTTTATAATTAAAAAAAAAGAAAACTAAGATCATGGCTCCTGGCCCTCTCAATTCCTGGCAAATAGAGGGGAAGAAATGGAGGTAGGGATACATTTTATTTTCCTGAATTCCAAGATCACCACAGATGGGGATTACAGCCAAGAAATTAAAAGACGCTTGTTTCTGGGGAGCAAAGCTATCTAGACAGGATACTAAAAAGCATAGACATCATACTGCCAACAAAAGTGAGTATAGTCAAGGCTATGGTTTTCCCAGTTGCAATGTATGTCTGTGAAAGTTGGACCATAAGGAAGGCTGGGCGCCAAAGGTTGAGACCACTGAACTATGGTGCTGGATAAGACTCCTGGGAGTCCCTTGGACTGCAAGGCGATCAAACCGTTCAGTCCTAAAGGAGATCAAGCCTGACTGTTCTTTAGCAGGCCAGATCCTGAAGATGAAACTCAAATACTTTGGCCACCTAATGAGAAGGAAGGACTCACTGGAGAAGAACCTAATACTGGGAACTATTGAGAAGAAGGGGACGACAGAGAATGAGGTTGCTGGATGGAGTCACTGAAGCAGTTGGCATGAGCCTAAATGGACTCCAGGGGACAGGAAGGCCTAGAGAAACGTTGTCCATGGGGTCGTGATAAGTCGGACACAACTTCGCAACTAACAACAACAACAAAGTAGTAGTATGCATTTTATGGAACAAGAAAATATTTTCTACAGTAGTCATCATAAAATAAATCATCAATGTCCACTAAACTATGACTCAATCAAGGCCTGACCACAGCATAGTACTGGCATTTTCAAGAAAGAGTTTTGGGACCATGGCTGTTGCCTCATATCACATATTGCTTACATATGTATTATCATATTCCAGGCCACGTAAAGGCAAGCAGATGGTACAAATCCAGAATTATTCAATTGCTTGTCTAACAGAATTGTTAGTGAGTCAAATGTATCCATTAAATGCTCACGTGGTATACTTCCTTGTATAGATAAACATGGAAATATCTAGATGTGAAAAATAACACGATTATTCTTTTTATCTCTCCCCACCCCCCACCCCTTTTTTTTATCACGGCTACCTGGTAACAGTAAATGAAATTCCCCCTCCCCTTCAAAAATTGTTTCAAGCTTCATTACCCTGGGAAAAAATAGTAACAATGCAGTAGATGGCATATATATCCAATCACTATTAGTCCATTTGTTTTCAATAAAACTGGTTTTACATATTTGCTAAATCCTCCATACAGATGCATGCCAACCAGTAGGCTAGAAATGATCTGGCAATAAAACATTAGCATTTGTTGGTACAGTCTGTTCTGTTCTTGCATGTGAGTGTGTATGTGTGGGGAGAGAGGAGTAGAGAGGAGGCTAAATCTTTTAAAGCAAACAAAACAAGCACCACGCTCAGCTTCTTGAACCAGCAAGGTTTGGGAAATGCATTTGTTAAAGAGATGAAGCAGTTCAAGAATCAAGGATTGTATCAGGGTACAATAACCTTGAATAAGTCAGGTTTTCAGAAGAGAATGAGACACTTGCATTGCCAACATCTCGGATTCAAAAAACTAAGAATACATGTGTAAACTTCTTCAAAAACTTAAGTTGAGCTGTACGTATAGCACAAAAACCAGAAACAATTGGTGCAGATAGATGATAATCAAACTGGTTAGCCATAGAAAATGGATCCAAAGAGCTGGATACAGCTCTTTCTGTACTGTAATTCAGGCATGTCCTCTCTTACCATCAGATATGACTATGGATAATGAAAAATTACTCCCTGCCCAGCAGGTGTCAACTTTTTGCATATCAGTGGAGGCAGCTAGAGTTTCACAGTTAGTGAGGGTTGGGTGGTTTTTTTATATAACTACAGAAATGTTGTTCAACTCTTCTCTTCTAGCTTTGATAACTGGAATGGTACATGCCCAGCTAAATAATTTTCCCACTACCAACAATATTTTATTTCCCAAACACTGACTATAATAGATTGTTTATTAAACCCAATTTCACTATAAGCAATGAAATCAAATAAAATCAAGCTAACTTTGGGTAGTCATATTACAGTAATTATTATTCTCCATCAGATTTGTATAGGAATATAATCAGCCATTCACTTTAGAAAGTTTACTTTGACAAAGGTTAAAATAGTAAGATGATGTCTACTAGATCTACCTATCTATATACAGCATGCATAGTAATCAATTAAATTTTGTTTAAATAAATTTGCATTTATATGAAGAAATTTTATAATGGTGAAAGTGAATTGTGAAATAGGAATAGATGATTAAAGATATACCCTGTATATAATGAACACCATTTGCCTTTCTCCTGAGATCTCATAAAATGTGATTATAAACTAATCTTTGGAGTTGATCCAACAATATTATCAGTTATGCAATGCATCTTTACAATGATTCAGTTGATTACAACAGTAATCATTAAAGGGTTTTACAAGGTTGCAAAATAGTGACATCACATCTTTGATTTAATTGTTTGTTTACTTGCCTTTTAGAGAAAGTATTAATATTCTATACAAATGATTTGTTTCAAAGCAGTAAATTTGTTTCATTGCATTAAAATTGAGTTTTTTTCTGAAAAATGCTCTATGTGCTAACTGAGAATGGTGCTCACACATAATCCTGCCAGTAGTACAGAAAAGATTTAGAAACCCACTGATTTCCTTTATATGCCTGGAGAAAGGGAAGGGAAGGGAAGGGAAGGGAAGGGAAGGGAAGGGAAGGGAAGGGAAGGAAAGGAAAGGAAAGGAAAGGAAAGGATAGGAAAGGAAAGGAAAGGAAAGGAAAGGAAAGGAAAGGAAAGGAAAGGAAAGGAAAGGAAAGGAAAGGAAAGGAAAGGAAAGGAAAGGAAAGGAAAGGAAAGGAAAGGAAAGTTTATGCAACTTTAATTAGAAACGAGAATCCTAATTTGGAAAATAAAGCTGAGCTATTTTTAAAGAAATACTTTTAAAGTCATTAATATAACTTCAATTAATATGTTACCATTCTGAAGGCTACAATGGTAAATATTGATATGGCAATTGAATATTTTAGTCCAACAGCTTCCTCCTAATGAAAATGAAAGACAAGTATTACAACATTCCACTTCAATGCATGCTCTGGGGCTTTGCAAAGTTCTCAATGCATCTCTCATATTCCCTGAGGATCATAGGGATACAGATGCCCTAAAACCCTTTTAAAATTATAGAACATTCAAACAGCACTGTTTTTACATTGCTCCCTCTTGCAATGCTTCCCAATTCAACAGCTGTGAACTTAAAATACTACCTCTTCTTTATGAAACAACTGCTTTCTGTTATTATTAGCCAGAAAAGGGAAGTGTTGAGAAAAGTAATTTGAGTAAAGTTCTTAGTGAATGAGGAACCACTTCAATGATCAATGCCAGTGACTGAATTGATTGGTTAATAGAGATGTAAAAAGTAGCTCACAGATTATATGCAATCAAGATGCATCTAAACTGATGCATATTCTATTCTATTCTATTCTATTCTATTCTATTCTATTCTATTCTATTCTATTCTATTCTATTCTATTCTATTCTATTCCATTCCATTCCATTCCATTCCATTCTTATTCTTATTCTCGTATGAATAAACATTCAGGCAATATATTTAAGATAGATTGACAAACTATTTTTATGCATTGTATGCAGGCCTGATCTACATTCAGATAAATTTAAATTCAGTGATCTAGCAAAATATGCTCACTCCTGATTTTGATACTTAGATATGAAAAAATAATATAGTACTATGTGATAACTAATGCTATCTAGAAGTGGCCAGTTGCTTTATCAGTTTTGTGCCTTTATCACTATCTACTATGAAACTACTTTTGTAATAGCAAAATGTCTACCCATTTAGGATTATGAATCAAGCTTTAGGTACAACATATGCTTAAAGTTTGAATTGTTATTAGTTATCATAATGCTGTCAGCCCCCCTAGGTAAACCAAACAGAAAAACATAACTAGATGAGTTACCTCAGCTTTATTGTACAGCTACATTAATATAATCTTGCAAGTCTCGAAGTACAAACTTCCCCCTGACACGTTTAATAATCTGAAAAATAAAGCAGAGCCTTCCTAAATTTCTTCCTCTGATTGTTAATCCATTGGGGGCTCCTGCCTCTTTTGTCTGAATGTTAACTAGACAGCATCTTTTCCACCTATCATCCAATCTTTTGCATCCCTATACAAATGGTGACCAAAGTGAGACTCTGTTGA
The DNA here is from genome assembly GCA_012654045.1 of Ptyas mucosa. NCBI lineage: Eukaryota > Metazoa > Chordata > Lepidosauria > Squamata > Colubridae > Ptyas > Ptyas mucosa. The sequence continues at coordinate 15,196,136 of WNWU01013802.1, forward strand.
TGCAACTGTAGTGAAAACAACAATTTCTTTTACTTAGCAGAATTTTAAAATAATGCTCCTCTTATATCACTCAACCAAATCTTATTCTTCATTGGACATAAATCCATGATATGATCAGAGTTAAAATGGCCAGAAAGATTCTCTGTTGTTCTTAAATTGCTTTTTGGAAAATAGAGACATATATACAATAAGAATGTTTTCCATACTGGCAGTAGCTTTCTACACTTTTGAACAAAGAATTGTTGAGTTCTACCTGAAGATTCTAAGGTTAGAACTTAAATTCAGTGTGGATGCTTCACTATTAAGCTGCAGAGATTTTGGTGAAGTTTGCCTATCTGGTATTTCAAGTCATAAAAGAATTCTAAAACTCATAATGTGTTAATATTAGGAAATCCCAAAACTTGTATCTGGATTTTTTGATATGAGAATGAAACTGGTGAAGGGAATAAAATGCAGGACCTGAAACTAATATAGAAACTAACACCTAACTCTAGCATATTTACATTTCTGAATGGCCACTTTGTTTTAATAAAGGAATCTATTGATCTCATCAGCTGGAAGCTAAATGCACACATACACACACACTCTTAATAGGATGTGCAAGACTAGTTTACCACAGGGGTAAGCAGAACATAGTATTTTATCATTGTTTCTAACTACTTTGCAGTGATAGCTTGATTGGATTACAAACATATAACAATGTGCTGTCTAGTGGAAAATCTTTTTAATAAACACTTGTGGATTCAAAGGTCAGATCATGTGCAATGATTTGTACTAAACTAGATAAGCTCCTTTTATAACTCATTTGTAGCTCTGTGTGTAAACTACAGAAACTAGATTGTTTAGGGGAGTAATAAAATAAGGCAAATGGTAATTAAGGACATTCAGTATTAGAAAATGGTTTTGTAACATTTCAGGTTTTTTGTCTCTGTATAATCATACACAAAACTGTTTGCTTGCCACCAAGATATTTCTTCCCAATCACAGGTTAAGCACAGAGCTAATTTATACATGATGGGGGGAAAAACTAGGATTCAGATCACTCCATTAAAAATTTGTAAAATTCTTTAATCTGAACACAAATCCCACCATCAGCCTCATTTACAGGATGACATGCTGATTAATTACCGTATTTGAGGGCAGCGATGAGAAAATAGAAGATCAATGTTCCTAAGGTACACCAATTAGTCATAAGATTTTAATCCTGGCCTACGTAAAGAGAACATTATTTTTAGGCACAGAAGGAGACATAGAAAGCAGGGATAGGAAAATCCATGGCCATTCCAATATTGCAGGATTACAATTTTCATCATCCCTGATGATTAGTCATTATGGCTAGGATTAATGGAAGCTTGTGTTTATTAAGGCAGTGCACTTTTCTCATTTTTAAAAAGAAATCTGTAGCACTCTAATTTGCAGAAGTATTAAGCATATAAAATTAAAGTTATATCAGAATATGCACGACACATTTGTGGTTGGGATTAAAAAAATAAACAAATTCCAATAACCAAAAATTGTTACAGCAGTCATTTTCTTCATAGCAGACAGGACACTTTAAGCTTTGCAGAGACTAGAAACAGTGTTTATAGATTCCTGAAGATTTCAGTGAACTAGTTAAGATTACTTACAATTTTCTTATATGAACTACAAAGGGGCAAAAATATTGAATAGGTTATATTTAACAGCTGTGTTTTATCAGAGTGTATAGCATGTGCAGGTTGAAGATGACCAGGAAATGCAGCAGAATTTTCTTCCATGCTTGACTGACTAGCAAACTGCTTATAATTCAAACAAACAAAAGGAAATTATAAAACTCATTCAGTTCAGAAATTGGCTGAGCAGAAATAGAAAGCTGTAGAGAAGTGCTAGATCTTGATTCCTGACAAGAATTCAATTCTTAATAATGAAGGGAAGAGAACTTTCTTAAAGAGAATTTTAAAAATTCATTTAGCCAACTAAGCTGTGCATAAGTGAACATAAGTTAAATAAAAGTAATGTCCCATCTCTTTCTACATTGAAGTAAACAGACCTACACATATCAATTCTCATATATCTAAGCAGGCAGGCAGAAGATAAAGTTCATACAAAGAACTTACACATTTGAGGGATATAAATTTAGAGAGATTGGGAATAGAAAAAACACTGAGGGCAGCATTTCTCATCCTTAATAACTTTAACATGTATGGATTTCAGCTTTCAGATTCCCCAGTCAGGATGGGGAATTCTGTCCACACATCTTAAAATTGGTAAGACTGAGAAGCAAATCTGAAAGAAAATGATCTGCTAAAGCTTCACATCTGGCTGCTTTAAAAAAAAAAGTTTTCCACCCTCAGGTAGAATTTGAGAGATAGAATTTGGCCAACAAAGTTGTTAATTAGGAACTGTCCAAGGTCCTACAACTCAGTCTTATGTCCTATTGCAGAATTCCATCTGTTGTGCTTTCTGATTTCCTCTATAGTCAGCAAAGGACATTTCATCATTGACTGGAACTAATTAGCAAGGAAGGGTACACACTGATGTGAACTAACTAAATTCTATTTGGATCTAATGGTATACAGAATGCATTTGTTAATATGACTGGATCTGCTGTTTTTTCTAAGTAAGGAGTTTTTGAAGTGATCTTGTAACAAATAACAGACAAAACCTGCAACTTCTCTAGTTAAATGAAGATCAGCCATCTTGGCTATTTATCGCAGACACTTTTATAACTGAGAGTTTCTATGGTTTTGTTTTATATCTGAAAGGGGAATTGTTGGTGGCTGATTCTGGTTTAAGACCCCTTTTTACCAACATATTTACATGTACTCAGCCCTAAGTACAAAGAAAAGGGGGGAAAGCATCAGACAGGATTTAGTAGACATACTCCAGAATCCATCTCCTTATCTAAGGGCAGGAGTTAACCTGTAGTCAATTGTGGTTTCTGGATTCAGATGATATTGTAACAAGATTATAATGATTTGCCCAACAATTAATCCTGAGTACTTTTATATTAAATTGATTTATCTCCTAATTAGAAAAAGATGTTTGGGTTTGTGTGACACCATGCTAATCACTGTGTGTCGTGGGAACACAACTTAACTTGCTCTGATCTTTCTTGAGTATTATATCAAACTATTGTTTCAACTTTTTCCCCTGGTTTGAGAAAGCTCTTATCTTTTTCTCTTTTTTTACCCATCATGATATCCACTACCACTTTTTTTGTCTCTGATACTGCACTATACCTGAAGACTGATTCAGCCAAACCTTGTTTATTTTTTTAAAAAAGGTGATATATGGCAGAGTTGAAAATAATCTAGATGCTTTTTTATTAAATGTGCATTTTCTCCTCCATTTGAACTTCTATTGATATTTTAACATGATGATACGCGTTCATTAATGCACACACTATTTTGCCAGCCACATAAAATAGTAATTATGATGAGTTTCTTCAGATCCACAAAATGTTAGAATTTAATGAGAATATTCTTCATAAAAATTTGCACATAGATTGCTCCTGTCCTTATACTCTCATTTTTCATGCTAATTTTTAACAAGCCAAAATACAGTAGATGGAACAATTTTTTGTTACTTGGTATAAATCTTCTCTGTCCAGTGAAAACCATACTGATGCCATGTATTTTTAGAATTTATCTCCATTGAATTCATGGAATTATTATCATACTACTGTTTCTGACATATACTTCCTTCTTTTGTTCAATAATTCAAGTACAAACTATCTTTAAAGATTCAGAACTAGAAATGGTTCTGTTTTCTTTCCTATTTTAGTCTTGTTATTTTTTTTAAAATCAACTCCTGAATGGGAATGACTCATTTCTAATATTTTGGGAATGCAAGAAGTTATTGTTCCAACACATCTAGAAGGCTCTAGACTGGGAAAAGCTGGTCTACTCAGTTACAAAAGAAGTAGTTATCTTGGATCTGTCTTAAGGTTCTATGGTAGAAAATTAGGGGGGAAAATAAACTCTCAAACAAATAGAACAAACAGACACAAGAACATTTTTTCCCCGAATGCCATCACTATGCTAAACAAATAATTCCCTCAACACTGTCAAACTATTTACTAAATCTGCACTACTGTTAATTTTCTCATCATTCCCATCACCCATCTCCTTCCACTTATGACTGTATGACTTTGTTGCTTGTATCCTTACGATTTATATTGATATTGATTGTTTCCTGATTGCTTATTTGTACCTATGACTATCATTAAGTGTTGTACCTTATGATTCTTGATGAACGTATCTTTTCTTTTATGCACACTGAGAGCATATGCACCAAGACAAATTCCTTGTGTGTACAATCACACTTGGCCAATAAAGAATTCTATTCTATTCTATTTATCTTTTCAAATATTTCATGAAGTGATATCTCATGATTATCATCTTCATCAGCATCACTATTCTTTATGTCTTTATATTTGGGCAAGTATTGTAATTTATAATGACATCATAGCAACTGCATATCCGCTCCATGGATGTACAGCATATATTACAAAATGGTACCAACTAATATATTAAATGAACAGAACAGTGCTAACTAATAAAACTCACCTACCCTCCCACTTACATTTAATATGCAGTCACACTTATTTGCAGCAGGAAGAGCACATCCATGTGCCTTTTCTCTTTCTCCTTTCTCTTATCAAAGTGAACAATGATGAAAGTGAGTCATTGTCATCGTGCCATGCATCTCTCCAGTTTATGTGAAGCAAAGATTGAAATCTCTATCATCTAACATTTATGTTAGATCTGACAAGAATATTAGAGAAGAAATGCAGAACAATACTGGATGCTTTGTAATAATAGTTGATCACAATTCCATTGCTTGCTGCTCCATAGTTTCCCTTGATGAATGGTGCAAATACACGAACAGGAGATGGTTGTGCAACCCTACATATTGATAAAATAAGTTTCTTTTTCACATCTATACAAACTATTAACTTGAAGGTGGTGGGCATGGACAAATTCAGATCCTCTCCCCTTTTGCTCCTTAAGAACCAGCTATGCGTGTGCTGTTAGGGACTACTGAAAATAAACTGCTGCACCATATGTCCTTAAAAGCACTTTGACTTTATTCCTCTCTAATTATTAAGCTTCTTTGGTGGCAGTAAGCCAGCGAGAAAGGATTAGAGAGGTTACTTTTTGCCTCTGCACCCATGAAAATCTCTTGGTGACTGCAGCACTGCTTGGAGTGTCCTGAAAGATTTAATGTAATCCCTGCTCTATGGCTGCTACTGCCATTACTGCCTTCATTCTATTTAGATTCATGCAAATGCCAATCTGATATCCAGCTGTTTTTGTATCAAGAAATATGTTCTAATACAGTCATCAGCCTGGTCTTGTATTCTCTAGATGTGTTGGATCCCAGCACTATTATCCTAGGAACCTTTAAGTCAAAAATGGTTGCTACAGGATGTTTACATTCACAATCCTTTTACATACTGTCATTCTGGCCAAGATTAGGGAGAGGATAGTGAAGATAAATACCAATCACATGTCTTCTATAGGTAAATTGTTAATAGAACATCCTAAGTCTTATCTTATTAAAATGGTTGAGACATATGTTTTCATTCATGGAAATGTAGATATCAGATTTTCAATCAATACAAGTCCTGACTAAGTTAGCCCAAGGGCTGCATACTAAGTGGAAAATACAGAATAAAATTGGTTTTACACTAGAGAGTTGCAGTTTTTTCTAGGCTGAGGGTTATGTTTAACTTTTGAGTGGCAGGCAACAACTGTAGTATAATGGGCAGGACAAGGGCAAAAACTGGATTCCATTTCAAATAAATGTTATTATAATTATAGTTAATGTTTGTCACATTAAATGGCAATTTAATAACTTTTAGAAGACCCCAAAAGCTACATTGAATTCCATGTGGCCCTGAAGCCTTAGGCTGTTTATGTTAGACCAAGCTCACTGAACTGAGATTCTCTTGAGCCAAGCTACGAAAATCATACATTTATGGATTGGCTAAAAGAAGTCTGACTCTACAATGGCTTCATTTTTCTTAGTGCAGAAATCTAAAGATTGAGGGAATTCATTAACTTTAATATTTATCTAAATCTTAATTTGCAAAGATAGATATAAAGATATACAGTTTAGCTGGCTTTATTTATTGATACAATAAATTCAAAAACAGATTATTATTTTTTATGTATTCAGAAAACCTGGAAAATATTAATAAGTCTAAAAAACCAAAGAGCCCCTTGATATAATCTATTGAAATATTTTTATTGCTCTTACATCCATAGGTATTAAATATATAATGAAATGGATCTACATACTAAATTGCTAAAATATGTGTATATATCGCCCATGGAATCAGTATCAAATGTTAGCCATTAATTCAATCTCACTGATTTCATTATTTATTTTGTATGTATGTTTGTTTGTTTGTTTGATTGATTGATTGATTGATTGATTATTAACTTTATCTGCTGCCCATCTCCCCAGTAAGGCAACTCTGGATGTCTTGCAGATCCTAAAAAGGTAGAGAAACAATGGAAAATTTTAAACTATGCAAAATGAAAATTTTTAAACTATGCATGGGATCTAAATGCAAATAACCCTGAATCTAAACTGGCATGATTTTATTCCTACTCTAAATTTTTAAGGGGTTATCAATGGGATGATATACTTGCATATGGAATTTCATAATAGCTGCCAAAATTTTATCTTTAAAAAGAATAAGCAATTACTTACAATGAAACAATAAAACAGAAAGTGTGGCATGAAACATTTGTGGATGGCCATAGTTTAACCAATTGTAGGAAAGAGCAGTTTATTCAGACACACTTCTGGAAAAGCATAAAAGACTGACTATTACAGGTCAGTCTTTTCTTACACTTAACCACATATTATTGGCTGTGGCTTAATCATATTATTGTTAACTTGCTTACTCATAGATAAAGCCAAAACAAAGAAGGACCTTGGATTAGATTGGGCTGGGTTTTTGTTGTTTAATTTTTATCTCTCCAAATATTTTCAGTAAATCAGTCTAGATATGAAGTATGAGATATTTAGGGTGCTTATGTCTGTATGAAAAAACATTGACTCCTGTATTGAGTTGGGTATTTTAAATACTGTAGCTATTCACCCTAATCTGTGCAATATTTGACAGGCTGTGTCAACTTCTGCTGTATTGTCATTTCTCAGTATGGAAAATGTACTTAACTTTGCTCCTTTCTTATCACTTTCTACCTAACTGCTCCTTTTTTAAGATAGGAGAAGATTGGATAAAAATATTGCATAGGTATTGCTCCCAAATGCATCGCCCTTAAGGGCAGGTCAGACATCAGAATAAAAATGCGACATGTTAATAGCTTGGGCAAAATAAAGGATGGGGTATTGTCTTTTTCTAAAACCAATTAAAGAGCAAGAGAAATCAGTCTCTGTGCCTTGCTAAATACACAGACATTTGCATAGGCTTAATCCTGTGTGGTGAATGTGGTGAAATCTGTGGCAGCATGGAAATAGGTTCCTGTGAAAACTACAGAAGGAAATTGAGGAATTATAGCAGCACTACACCAATAAAAATAATATTACTTTGATGAATATTATTCATAATTTTGTTCACTTTTGTAGGGCTTTGGGGGATTCAAAAATTTGGGGGGAACTGTATGAATCTGGATCTGTTGGCAGTGTTCCCTATTTTATAGTGTGTCAATTTGCAGCTTGGGAAGACTTCGCAGAAAGTGCCAGGTAGCTGTTCCCATGCATGCTCAACAGGGCATTCCTAACAGATCTCTTCGTCAATGAGCTCAAGTTTACATCCTCTCTGAGCTGGCCTGGCTCCACTACATATCAGAGAGATTGCAGCACCATAATTGACCTTGTTCTCCTCCCAAAATGGAACAGAGTGAGGTCAACAGCAGGCATCCTTGAAAATAATACTCCAGTGCTAGGGAAACAGTGCCTGAATCTCTTCCAGGTTTTTGAGAAGTAAGCTGTGATACTGTGAGTTATACTATGGCCAGATGTCTACAACTGTACCCATATCCCATCCTGGCCATTGTCTCTTTATTTGTGTTGAATTTTAGGAGAGGTAATATTCATTGCATTCATCTTGAAAAGATAGTTTCACTAAGCAGACTCACAAACAGGAATTAAGAAGAATGAGAAAAGGGGTATGTGTGAGGAAATGCAAATGAAGTTATCTGCCTGAACCATTGCCAGCTAATTTCAAACATCTATTTTTTAAATTACCTTTCCATTATTTAATGTAAGTCCTCATGTATTCCTTATTCTCCACACTTTACAATCCTGCTCTCTTGTCTGCCTATTCCGTTTATTAATCATTAATACCCCTTATTCATGTTTGCACAGTACAGTAGTATAAGAACATAATGATAATTTGCGCACAATTTCCATGTGCACACATGCATCTATATTAATGTCATGATTGATTAAAATGCTTATATTTTTAAATATTTGGGTTGGAATATATTTTTTAAAACACTACTCAAATCTAATACTAAATAAAAAATAGAATCTAGCCACAATTAAAATTATTAAGCCACATTGCAGTACAAAGAAATAGTTCTCAACAAAAGCCAATGTACTGGGTTAAGACTATAGAGTTAGAAAATTGCTCACTATGGTTAGGAACTATCTTCTCTTTAGCCTTGAAGCAACTCTTGACTAAGGTGATCCAGAATGATTTTGCAGATACCTAGTTTGTAACTTATTACAATATCCAAATTGGAGTTAATAGCATTTTACAGGGCATGCAATTACAACTCCAGTGCTGAGTGTCAAGCGCATAAAGACTGAAAAATGACACAACTCTCAGTCACTCCACAATTCTCAGGCATATTATACTTTCAGGTTTCTTAAAAGTCATTTCTGATTATGAAAACCCACCTACAAGACGGACTGAAATACCACATGACAAGATTGTTCTAAACCAGCTTTTTGTAACAGGAATCCTGATTTGTTAGGAATAATTTCCATTACTCTTCAGTCAGTTTGTTGGTGGGTTTATAATCACACTTATATTGGTCTTGAGCATGTAATGGTGATCATTAAAACAATGTCCATATTATGAAGTTCTTAAGGTGGGAGGGAGAACATAATCGTATCATTGCATTATGGTTCACACCAGGGACGGGTTTCAAAACCCGTCGCTACTGATTCACTCGTGAGCACACGAGCGCATGCACAGAAGCATCCAGGGAGGTGGGCGGAGCCTCCCACCACTGCCGCTACCGGTTTACCCAATCCGTAGTGAACCGGTAGCAACCCGCCACTGGTTCACACCTATTTTATATACATTTTGAGACAATATTCCACATTTGTAGGGCATGTAGGAATTGGAACTACATGTTTATATTGCTGTCTCCATTGAGGGAAAGGAAAGAGAATAATTGACCTCCATCTCAAATGAAGGTTTCCATTTTTGAAAATGTACCCTCCGTAAGTATTGTAACATTCTGTTCCAACCCATTGCTACATTATGCACAAGCAGAAATAGTTGCAGCTATTTCCCATGCTTCAAAATGCAAGACTATGTGGAAGATTTAGCTGTGCAGATCATCATACTAAAATTAAAACACCCTTTTTGGACGAATAGCACTGACAGAGTTTTGCCAATTTTTAAAATTGTTCAAGGCAGTTTTTAAAATAAATCAGTTCTAGAGGTGATATATTTCAGCCATAAAAATCTTTCAGTGCTTATTCTGCTTTTAACTGTAGGCCAGGGAGCAGCTGGTATTCTGTGCCAGTACATGTAATACATGCAGCTGCTTGGGTATCTTTTTTTTAACCTCTGCCTGATCACTAGTAAATTCTTTTTTTCCTATTCATGGCCAGAAGTGCCATGTGCCTCTTCCGAGCCCTTCTGAAAGAACAAGTGGAAAGGATCTCCGCTTCATACCGGTGGCTGCTTTGGGAAGGCTGTGGGGAATAACCTTTGCTATTTATAGATAATCCCATTTTAGAAAGGTCAAGCTTTAGAGTATATTTGTTTGAACCTTACTGTGGGAGGGGGAGAGAAATCACTGCTCACTTGATCTTAATAGTTATTTCCAAGTTGATAAAAATGACATAAACTAAAGGCCAGGAAGACAAGGAACCACTGCAAAAGGATTAAGCAGCTGTTGTCTTATTTTGTGTCATAGATTTCAATGAATTTCTCTCACACACATACAGCTTTTATAAGTGCTTGCTCTACCAGGTTAAGGCACTTAATTCACACATTGTGTGCTTTTGATAATGCTGCAGAGAGAACTGAATAACTTTGCTTATCACGCATGGCTTATTGAAGACAAGAGGTCATTATCAGCACACCAGCAAGCCAGAATCTCAAAATGGCCTGATGTATGCATGTTTTCTTATCTCTGGCAGAGAGAGAGGGGGAGAGAGAGCACTTCTCAGAATGACTCACACAAAGTCTACAAAGCCACACTGGCTTAAGTCCAGTCTATACACATATAAAAGTACACTTTAAAATAAAACCTGATAGGATGGTAATTCTCAATCAAGCTGTCAGTTCTTACATGGCATCTTCTATATATTTGTCCCAGGTAGCTTGACTAAGAACAAAAAAACTATTGTACAAGTTAAATGGGATATTATAAAAGTCTCTCTAGTGACAAGATGGAAAGGCCAATTGCAGAGGTGAAATCCAGCAGGTTCTGACAAGTTCTGGAGAACCGGTGGTGGAAATTTTTAGTAGTTCAGAGAGCCGGCAAATACCATCTCTGGCTGGCCCCAGAATGGGGTGGGAATGGAGATTTTGCAATATCCTTCCCCCAGGAATGAGGAGGGAATGGGAATTTTGCAGTATCCTTCCCTGCCATGCCCACCAAGCCACGCCCACCAAGCCATGCCCACAGTACCGGTGGTAAAAAAAAATTGGCCAATTTTTATCCTTTTTTACTTTGGTTTCATAAACAAGGAATAAAATAAACTTACTCTTGTCCATAAAACAGATAGCCTGTTCCTAGATAGAACTTCCTTAAACACTGTTGTTTTATTTGGGTGGTCAATGTTTCTTGTAGCTCTGTGAGATGTAAGCACTTATGTTTTATATCATGCTCCTTACAATGCTGAGGATAATTGCCCAGGATTATATCAATTATCTGTTGTTTATTGTAAAGGTAAGGGAAGCAGTTCTCCAAAAAGGCCTGGTGGCTCAGCAGACTAAAAGCATTACGATTAACACCAGCTGTCTGCAATTACTGTAAGTTCGAATCACACCAGGCTCAAGGTTGATTCAGCCTTCCATCCTTTCTAAGGTAGGTAAAATGAGGATCCAATTTGTGGGGGCAATAAGCTGACTTTGTGTAAATATACGAAAGTATGAAGGCTATTGCTTAACGCATTGTAAGCCGCCCTGAGTCTCCAGAGAAGGGCGGCATATAAATCAATTTTTTAAAAAAATGAAATATTTCCTGAGGCTGAATGTCCTTGTGAGACACTACACTATTATAAAAAGGCTAGTGTATAATAAATGTAATGTAGGTTCTGAATTGCATTATTAATTTGTGAAATAAGAATGTGAAATGTATATAAAATGCCAGTGCATGCCAATCCAATCCATGCACTCCCTACACACAGTCACTCATGCCCTCGTCACTTCCCATCTGGACTATTGTAATGCTCTCTACATGGGGCTCCCCTTGAGGAGTACTCGGAGGCTCCAACTGGCGCAGAGTGCGGCCGCGCAGGTGGTTATGGGAGCGACATGGCGTTCCCGTGTGACACCTCTCCTGCGCGAGCTGCACTGGCTCCCAGTGGTCTTCTGAGTGCGCTTCAAGGTCTTGGTTACCACCCTTAGAGCGCTCCATGGCTTAGGACCTGGCTATTTACGAGACCGCCTGCTGCCACCAGTAGCCTCCCACCGGCCGGTTCTCTCTCACAGAGAGGGTCTCCTCAGGGTGTCGTCAACCAAACAATGTCAGTTGGCGACCCCCAGGGGGACAGCTTTCTCTGTGGGGGCACCTACCATCTGGAATGAACTCCCCCCAGAGATACGAAGGATCCTGGACCTACGCACCTTCCGCCGCGCTCTTAAGACCTTTTTATTTAATCAGGCTGGCCTGGCCTAATTTCTCCTTTTAATAATTATGTAATTTTGTAATTTTAACTTGTTTTAAATTATTAGGGTTTTAAATATTAAGGCCAAACTATTTAATCAGATTTTAATTGTTTTAAATTTTGTATGCATATTGTTTTACTATATGGCTGTTCACCGCCCTGAGTCCCTCAGGAGATAGGGCAGTATGCAAATCAAATAAACCTAAACCTAAACCAATGGAATGCACTTGTTCTGAAGTGGCAATTTAAGTGGCAAATATCTACTTTTTTGAAAGACATAGATTCTTTTCAAGAATAGTCATTATTTGGACTTCATTATTTGAAAAGTCATTATTTGGACTTCAAAGAACATGATCACTCAATTTCTAAAGTATTACCAAACACTTTTTCAGATCATAATCCTGTGAGTTTTGGGTTATAAAAGAAAATCTAATTCTTTTAGATGGAATTAGATGGAAACCAAACAAAATATTACTACCAAAAGAAGCAACAGTGGAGAATTATAAAAAGAAATTATTATTTTTCAATTAATTTAAGTAAAGCCATTGATTTAAGAATGGTTTAGGCAGTGGTGGGATTCAAATAATTTAACAGCCGGTTCTCTGCCCTAATGATTTCTTCCAACAACCAGTTTGCCAAACTGCTCAGAAAGTTAACAACCGGTTCTCTCAAAGTGGTGCAAACCAGCTGAATCCCACCACTGGTTTGGGGTGCAAGTAATGTTTTGATTCGAGATTATCTTATACAACATAATAATAAACTTAAAAAGAAGAGTCAAGACAAAATACAAGCTATTCCAGATGAAATAAATAGAAAGGAAGAAGAATGAAAGAAACTTCCAGAGTATTTCTCAACAAATTAAGCTTTTACAAAGACAATTATCTATGTTAACAGTAGGAGAAATGGAAATAAAAATGAATTATGTGAAGCAAGTTTGCAAATAAACCAGGGAAGTGACTAACATTTATATTACGAGAAGAATAATAAAAGATAATGAAATTGAAATTACAAGAAGGAGAGTGTGTTTTAATGGACAAGGGCCATACAAAAAGCATTTCATCAATATTATGCCATTTTGTATAAAGGAAGTGACATCCCTCTGGAGATAATAGATGAATATTCTAAAAAAACAAAATTTACCAAAGATCACAGAGACAGATTATGAATGGACCTATAATAGTAAAGGAAGTTTTTCAAGCTATAAAAAAAGAAAACAGAGCTTATTTTAATAATAACAATAATTTTATATTTTCATCAGTGCTTCAGTAATTTCATTTTTATGAAAGAAAATTCAGTGAGTCAGAATGTTCTCCAATGCTGACAATTTATCACTAGCTTTTTGTTGTTGTTGTTCCTATGGTAGCAGTAGGCTTTTAATGTACCATAGAAAAGAAAAGCTTCAGATCCCATTTATGTATCTTTGGAAACTAAGGTACAATAAAGATGTCTCTGTTGTTACACTTAATTTCTGCAATTTCTCAGTGGAGGATTTTTTTAAAATGTCATTATTGGTTTAATAGTATTTAATAATAAATACCAATATTTATTTAAGGGCTATGGATGGGCAGCACAGTGTTATGAAGATTATTTTCCTTATTCAAGGACTAGCTCCTCTATGTGTTGATAGAGAAGGGGAGGTCCAGTCTGCAGTCCTTAATATGTGGGATACTGCAGGATTCTGGGATCTTACCTCTCTTTTTAACATTATGCAAAGCCACTGGGTAAGTCCATCTGTCAATTCAGAATAAGGAATCATCAATATGCAGATTACACTGTTAAATATCTCCACCTCAGGCTGTTTGAGTGATGCCATAATAGTCTTCCCTTAGTGTCTGGAGTCTGTGGGGATCTGAACAACAGACTTCAGTTCAACCCTTGTAAAACCAACTAGGTTTGGGTTTTAGGACCTCCAGGTTCTGGGAAGTTTCCACCTCTTGTTCTGAATGGGAGTTGCACAGCCCCCAAAAGATCCTGTGCACAATTCTTGCTAGTGAAGTCGTAGCTATGGCCAGAGGGGTTTGTGCAATTTTGTGTTATCTACCAGTAGTACCAATTTCTGGACCTGGAGACCGTGTTCACAGTCAGTCATGCCTTAGTCACCTCCCAACTGGAATACCGCAACATGCTTTACATGGAGCTTCCCTGTAAAAGTATTCAGAGCAGAAATTCTTTACTTTAGAAGCTTTTAAAAGTTTTTAATTAAAGTTATGAAGTATTCTGGAAAATAGTCAGATAATGTGACAACTATAAACTTAAGTTGGACTTAGGAAATGGAAAGATCTGAGATTTTTATGCAGCCTGATGATCTACACAGGTTGTTCTTTAAAAAAAAAAAAGCATCACCAGAAGTGCATAATTTCAATGCAGATATGGTTAACTACATTTAATGGAATGGGAGAAAAATTCCAATATCAGTATTCCCAATACAACCTCACAAATAGCAGTAGTTCCCAATCATCTTTCATTGAATTTGATCTTATCGTTTGGCAGACACAATGTATTTTTCTCATAAGTAAATATATATATATGCATGTGCTATGTAGCCTTCTGTAATACCTGCAGCAGCAAAGAAGTACACGTACAATCTGTCCCTTTTCTCATCCACCATGTTTAGAAAGAGGTAAGTCAGTTACTTTGTATCCTGGTCATGGCACAGAAGAAGCTGGGAATATCTTGATGTTCCCATTCCCTTTCTTCATATAGAAATATCATATATTTTTCAAGCATCTGAAGAAGACATATATTTTTGGGCCACAATTTACACCCAGGCCATAAGTTACATGGAGATCTTGTAATATTGTTGGAGAAGTTAATTGAAATGTTCTTAGCCAAGCGTAGCTGAATGACAGACAACTGTTCTGTCCCCCGTCCTCACACAGACAAATGCAATATCAAACACACCTGTCAATAATTTATTGTATAAACAGACCAGAATTCCTGGCAGACGAAAGTTCTGGCGGCTAACTGTAAAACGCCTGCCAAGTCCAATTAGTACTCCCAAAAAGCAGGAGAGGCCTTATCTGCAGTCCGTTTCCAAAGCGACAAATTATCCACAAGAGTTTAGTCCAAAAGATATCTGAGCTGAAGTGCAGGATTCACTATGTGACTCTTTAGAGTTTAAACTTTTGTCCGTCACAAAGCCTGCCAAGCAATCACGCCCTCTTTTATCCCTTGTGGGGCATGGCTCAGTGACTCAACTCAATCCCTGGCCCTCCCATGCCTCTTCCTTTGCTGCGCATGCTTCTCCCTCCGACGCTGCAAGGGATCAAGCCAGGATTCATCATTATCACTCTCTATCAATGGGTGCTCCGAAATGCCTTCCTCCTGGCCTCGGATGGAACCTGAGGCATTACCAGAGAGGACGGTCCTGTAGAGGAAGGCCTTGTCAGTTCCTCCCCCTCACCTTCTGAGTCCACTTCCTCTATGAGGACAGGCTCGGGAGCCAGAGTCACAACAGACAACATTTCCTTATCACGCTCATATATACATTCATACATCAAACAAACAACAAAAAAATGGGATGCTGTCTTCATTATTTCATTGGCAGACATTAACAAAAAGCACAAGCTGTCAAAGAAAAAATTAAGAGAGCCTTAAATGTTTGTTTTACAAGAATAAAGGAGAAGGATGATGAAGGTACTCTTTGCTAAGAATTTGTGCAGCTGTGTTTATGGAGCTTTGAAGTCCAGAAAAACATTGCAAACAATTACCACACTCAATTCTACTGCATGTCAAACTCCACATTCTAGCCCTCCCCACTACCACCAACACCACATTCTATAAATCTTGCAGCTAGGCTATATATTTTTAAATCCCAACCTAAATTAGCCACTTTAATTTGCATAAAATTCCAGCTACACATTTGAATAAAGTAGAACCACGCATGCTGAGAAACTGAAAGCAAACCTACATGATTGTTGTGGCTTTTTATTTTAATTGTGAACTTCTGGATTTAAGCCTCCCACACAAGTAATGCAAGTGCTGTTAGAATTCAATGTCTCTTTGCTGGTGACTCAACAGCAAGCTTGGAACACTGAATTGCTTCTTAATAATCAGGTACACACATGCAGGTCACACCAGCCTGCCACTTTCCCTAGATACTTTGCTTCTTACAGAAAGCTAAAAGCAAAGGGTTGAATGTATAAGCAATATACTCCAAAGCAAGATTCTTAAATGTTAAATATTTACAAACGCATAGGCCATCGATAACAAATAGCAGAAGACAATGCTATTAGCTAAAGAATGTTTAAAATACTGGCAAACTTTTTTTTTCTTCTTAATTTGATTCACACTGAAGCTTCTCCAAAATTCCTGTACAGCAGCAAGGCAGCTCTACTTCATACCCTCAAACGTGGGTACGGAATATATAAAGGTATATGAATAACTGTCCTCCCAATCTTTAAAATCTGCAGTTGCCTTCTTGCTTGCTTATATTGATAAGAGTTACCAATTAGTTGACAATAATCTGTTCTGCAATGGTCTCAACAAAGTTTAGTCCAGCCTTAAGAAAAATATAAAGATATTTATTTTCTGTAAGTTAAGCAGGGCTGATTGGAGCAACTTCGTGGAAGATCTCAGGACAATATTATAACATTAGACCAGGGGTCGGCAACCTTAAACACTCAAAAGAGCCACAAAGGTCGTAACCAGAAGCCCCCATTCAATTCTGGAACCAACCGGAAGTCCAGTTCCCCCACCATAGTCTCCTCCTAGCACAGCGTCCTTTTTCCTCTGCCAACTGAAAGTCAGTTCTCCTACCATAGAGTCTCTTCCTAGCATGAAGTCCTTTTTTCCCTACCTGTCTTAACCGAAAGCCCTATCAATTGTGCAGCTGACCAGCAACAAGGAGCCACAGCAGAGGGATGGAAGAGCCACATGTGGCTCCAGAGCTGCAGGTTGTTGATCCCTGCATTAGACTATGACTGAAAATTTGGGGGGTGGGAAGGTGATGGAAAACCACTTCTACAGACTGGTTAAGAAAATTTCATGGAACTTAGCTGTGAAATTTTCAGGAACCAGACTTAAGAGCTTTCTTATTTTATTTATCCATCTCTTTAAGAGTTTATGGAAGCACAGTGGTTTATAGCTTTTATTACACTGAAACAGGAAGCTCATTTTATTATCACTGGCTTTCATTAATTTGTTAGTAATTGGTAGATTGTTTTCTTTTGCAAGCTACCATGGGAGTGTTTGTTGAAAAGTGAAAGCTCATAAATGTGTCTAATTTTTTAAGGGGCAACTGAGATTCCTGTATTTTTCTAAATTGTTTTTATAGAATTGAGCAAGTTACTCTTGGTTTAATCAAATGACTTTTACTTGGAAAAACAAGGGCGAACTAATCTTTGACCAATGGGACACATGCAGCCCTGATTACACCACAAAATTTCAACAGTGATTGCTAAAATTAACAGTATGATTTGGTTTGATTTAAATGTTCTTAAAGGCAGGACTGTCAAATTTGCAGCCCGGGGGCCGGATGCATCACGCACTGGACACACCCACACCCAGTTTAGAGAAGGGGGGGAAGTTCCATTATATCATGTGATGACGAGTTTGACACCCCTGTTATAAGGTATCCATAATATAACTTATTTTGAGGAGGTAATTTATGGCCCAGTATCAGAACAGAACTGCAAATGTGTAAATAAAGTAAGACATACAAAAATATGTCTCATTTTGAATATCCTCTTTCTTGGAATGGTTGTCATAGTCCTAATATAATTTTTCTTTTCATCCCCTAGGTATTCCTGTAACATTTTAAATGCTCTGAATTTATTTCAAAGACTTCAGTGGCTCAAGCCCACTCTCTTGTATTTGGTACAGATCTCCAGGGACCAATACACAGCTTTATTTTCTGAAGGCCAAAATGCTGATGAATGGATTAAACAACTAATTGGAACTATCCATGTATCAAAAGGAGAGCAAGGGAAATATGATATCATGCACTTGGCATTCAACATAATTTAAAGCATTCACCTTTTCCAAACACTGCAGTTCTGAAATAGTGTTGCTCAGACCCTGTATTTCTTTCCTGTTTAACATAATGAAGAAATTAATGTGACATTTAGCATTGCATTTCTTTTTTCATAAGAGTTTTGACTTTGACTTAAATTGACTGTATTCCAAGAATTATCTTTTAGCTTATCCTTTTTCTGTTTGCTTAATAAACTGATTTTGGTGGGACTTTATTCTAAATGAGTATAGGCTTCAGCAATGTGGCATTAATCTGGACATTCCCAGTTGATTCTGTGACATACCAGGATCCCCACCCCCCACCACCCATCCCCACCACTAAAAAACAGTGACTAAAATTATGCAACATTGCCAAATGTTTTGAGCTGTAATGAACTTGAAAATTTTGGAGCATTTTTTCCCCAGAGGCATGCCCATAGCACCATGTATCCCATTTCTTTTACAAATTTGGATAATTTGTTACTTTACGGACCTATGATTTTACAAAAGGTGATCACATGACCCAGGACACTGCAACGATCATAAATATGAGTCAGTTGCCAAGTATCTGAATTTTGATCATGTGACCATAGGGACGCTGCAATGGTCGTGTGAAAATGGTCATAAGATACTTTTTTCTGTGTCATTGTAAATATGAATGGTCACTAAACAAATTGTTGTAAGTTGAGGACTACCTGTATATATAATTATTCATTTAATAAAACAAAAGAAAATGAAAAGAAAAATACAGGAAAGAAGAAAAAAAGAAAAAAAGACTAAAACATTACATTTCATGTTCTTCCTTCCTTCCTTCCTTCCTTCCTTCCTTCCTTCCTTCCTTCCTTCCTTTCCTTCCTTCCCTCCCTCCCTCTCTTCCTCCCTGCCTGCCTCTTTAATTTTAAATAAAAAACATTTCAAAGGGCCGATTTTTCCTGAGAACAAATTTAAATTTCTTGTTTAATGACATCCAATGATATCTAGCTGGCTTTAATCCTGGAAATACAACCAAATTCCAGCCATAACTAAAAATTGCCACAAGTGGTTTCAGTGGTTCTAAATAATGACTCTCTAGTAAAGCCTGTAATGCACATGCTATCTCATTTTTTTTTAAACTGTAAGTTGAAAGTATGGCTAAAGGTACCCTTGAAAGTCTGGAAAATTAAAGTCCTATGTCTCGATTTGCACAGAGAAAATGTTAGAATTGTTACCATTTCATAAATATTTTAATAATTAACTTGTTAATTAGACAAAACCAACTTAACACGGACATCCCTCTTACAATGTATACCAGTTTTTTTTCCCCTTCCCAGTGTTTTCCTGCAGGTTCAGGGTCTGCTTTTCCAGTTCAACTGAGTATTGATCCATTGGTTGTGACAGGAATTGATGTCTGGCTTATAATTGCTGCCTAATGTTTTAGACTGAGAGAGAGTGACTGGTCCAAAGTCATCTAAATGGCTTTCCTGCCTAAAGCATGACTATAATATAGTCTCCTGGTTTTTAGCTTGGTGTCTTAATCGCTGCACCAAGCTGGCTCAAAGCTGTTATTCTGTATTAAAAGTTAAAATTATTCCCGTGTGTTTTTAAATGTTGTCATTTTAAACTGTTGCTAACTTTGAAATCTGTCCCCAGAACAGTTATATGGTGTAGATTGGACTTTCTAATTACTAGAGTATATTATTCTTGACTTTTTTGTCTGTAATCTACAAGGTAATAGCAGTACAGCAACAACAACAACAAAAACCTTATAAAAATACGATGTATAATCTAAAACATTATAACTTGTTTGAGATATGATGGCTTTTCCCACTTTTTAAAAACTGGGATAGAAAAACTTCTATCACTAGTAACAATAACAATAATGAAGCCACAGACTTCATTGAGCCAATGTAATATAATTGTTGTATAAATATAATTTAATTATCCTTGGCTTAGGGTTTTGGACTCCACTTCCAATAGCAGATCAGAGTACAGCAAAATCTTAGCCTTAGCTCTACTCTTATCTTGTAGACATTGGTTGATTCTTCATCATAGAACTCAGAGGGCTAGCACCAAATGAATATTAATTCAGATCACTTTAAAAAATACATTTTATTTGACGTCATAAACAGTACATAAACTGAAAGTGATTGTATTATTATGTTCTTTTTTTATTGTTTTCTTCAGGCATAGTAATTGGGTCACACTAAGTAGATTTATTATTGAGCTCTTAAGAGGCCAATTATTGTCTAGCTTACAAAATTCTAGGTTTAGGTCCTTCCTAGAACACCCTTCATTTGCAAGCATTCATGGCAGTTGTGTACTATATACAGTATATATATATATATATATATATATATATATATATATATATATATAAATTTGATTTATATGCCGCCCTTCTCCGGAGACTCAGGGCGGCTTACAATGCGCTAAGCAATAGCCTTCATACTTTTTGTATATTTTATACAAAGTCAGCTTATTGCCCCCACAAACTGGGTCCTCAATTTACCTACCTTAGAAAGGATGGAAGGCTGAGTCAACCTTGAGCCTTGGTATGATTCGAACCTGCAATAATTGCAGGCAGCTGATGTTAATAACAGGACTTTAGACCACTGTACTATCCAAAGCTCTTATTCAAGGCTCTTATTCAGTTGTGTACTATATTTTTTTTCCTGACTAATGTCAACGTGACTCTTTAATCAAGAAATATACAAGATATTTTTTTAAAAATCTGCAAATGTAATGGACACTTAGGCTATGGCTGGTTCCGTAAATTTTCAGGATACATGTTCAATATATATTTTCTTCCCTGACATAATCCACATGTACAATCTGAATTATATTCTAGAGTTACCTCTAGATGTCATTTCTGGGTTCCACACAGGGAACATTGTATTATGATATTAAGAGAGAGACAGAGACAGAGAGAGAGAGAGAGAGAGAGAACACCAGACTTTCTGAATGTTTGTTTTTTCCACAACAATTCAGACTTCTCTTCTCCCCAACCACTGCCCACAGTGTATGGCAGAAAAAGATCAATCACTCAATCTGACAAAAATATAGAAGGTGTTTTGCAGCATTGATAGCACAACAATGTGCCAGAGTTTCAGCATCCATGCAAGTTGTATATTATTTAATATTGAAACACAGATGTGGTAGATTATTAAAACAAACAATTTACAACTAATATTTCCAGTATGCAATGTATCCTAAAATACATTCCTAAAGCTATAATCAAGCTGTGCATATATGTTTCTGGATCAAATCTTAATGATGTTTATATTTCTGCATTTCTGAATAAATATGCATGTTGTTGTTCTTAGTTGTGAAGTTGTGTCTGACCCATCGTGACCCCATGGACAACTTTCCTCCAGTTGAAAAAATGATCAATATTTTTAAATTAAGAGTGAATTACTGATTCCATGTAATTCATGTGCCCATAAATCCTCATTACTTCACTCCACTTGGAGTATTTAGATACAAAAAATTTAGGCTTCTGTTCCATTAATAGTTGCACAGAAGAAGGAGTTTCTGAAAGTACAACATGCATGACATGCTACATCTGTTAAGATTCTATTTTCTACATAACTATTAAAGGGGCAGAAGACCTGTCCTTTCTGGCACTTGGCCATCCTAAATATATCTGTGTGGTAGATTATAAATATTTAGATTTATTTAACCAAATGGCAGGGAAAAGAAACAATGAAGAATTTCAGCAACTTAGCTTCCCTTCTGATTCTCATGGAGTGTGCCAAATAGTGAACATTCTCAAGAAGCTAATGCAAAGAAGTAAGATTTGAAAAGACCCATATTAACTTCTACAGTATATATTGTCACTTCAAATATATTGTAAATTGTCATATTCATTTTAATCTTTTAAGAAGCTATTTTTCCTTATTCTGAAGCAACAGACCCTTTTGCATGATTTTGGCCATATCTTGGGTATAATGCTGACTATAGCATTCAAAAAGTGAATAAAGAACCTTCATAATCAAGATTTCAATTAAATACAGTTGGGAGGGGTGATTTTTCCTTCCACAAATCACTTTAATAGTAAAACTATTTATGAGACAATGGGTCTTTTGTGCTTTTTTAGCTTGTTATTTTCTTGCAGACATTTCATTTTCCAAACTAGGTAACATGCTCAGTGCTGCTGGATCTTCTGGTTTAGCAGTTCCAGAATAAAAAAAATAAAAAGAGTAATCTACAACATACAATGTAAGGACTGTAACAGCCACTATGTAGGACAAACAAGCAGAAGACTTAGTGCATCAATGAATACCAACTTGCAGTCGGAAGAACATGATGACTCCTTAATTTTCCTAAAACATGAACAGACTTTCAGATGGGAAACTGTGACCATGCTAGACCAAGCCAGGTCCAAAAATGCTAGAGAATTCATGGAAGGCCAGCACTCTGACAAATCGGCCATCAATAGGTATAGAGACATAAGCAGCATCTACATACATTCAAAAGAGATATTCAACAAGCCAAAAAAAGAACAAGAAGACACCAGCAAACAACACCCAGCTAAGCAGAGATTAACACCAAGATTAACATCAGACCAACAATCAAGAAGTAAACAATACCCCAATCAAGGAACGGTCAAACAAGCCAACAATAAACAGGCCAATCAAAGAACTATCAAGACCACCCCCACTAACACTGACAGGGTAAGCCACTAGGATGATGTTTGATGATAGCAAACATTACTCCTTACCAGCAATGATGATGTTACCAATATTGGGTAATGAAACATCTGCAAGAAAACAACCAAGCTCAGAGAGCACCAAGGAGCCCTAATTTCAACCTAAGCTACAAATATTTTCCTCATTTGTTAAAGTAAAAAAAAAATTAATTAGGTTTTGTAAAGTTAACATTGTTTATGTTGACATTTTCAGTTATATGAAAGAATATTCTACTCTTTCTGATATAGAATTTGATTTTTATCCTTTTGCTATTTATTTATTTGTTTGTTTGTTTGTTTATTTTATTCGTCTTATATGCCTATCTCACAATGGATTCAGGGCGGCTCGCAACAATAAAACACAAGCCACAATATAAAATAAGACTAAAATCTAAAAAATTTAAAATTAACCCTTAAAACCCCATCATCAGTCCAGGTCGACTGTGTCCTACTGTGCCAATGTAAAGCAAAATTGATCCATAGATTCAGTAAATGGCGGTACCATCTTTGGCTGCAATAATGGCAATCAAAGATTTCCTGCTGTATTTCTCAACCTTAGCAATTTTAAGACAATTTATAATTAATATTTCCAATATGCAATGTATCCTAAAATCCTAAAAAATTTAACTTTACTGCTAGCTGGGGAATTCTGGGAGTTGAAATCCACATGTCTTAAAGTTGCCAAGTTGAGAAATACTGGCTTCCAGTAAACCACTCTCACATATTGCTATGAAGGCAAACTGTGGATGCTAGATATTGTTCTGATTTTTTAATAGCTTCTTGGAAAATTTTATGTCCTGCTCTTAGCAGGATTTTAAAATCTTCTCCATGTCATGACTTTGCCCAACTGTGGATCAATTGTAGCTTCAGAGCTTTTGAAATGCTTTTGCAATCTTTCACCAACCAACAGCTAGCAAGGTCATTAGAAACTTATTTCAATAGGGCACAATGTGCCATTGATTCAATATATTGAGGACTTCATTGTGAAGGGAAAAAAAATCAATTAATTCTGATTGTTTAATAATGTAGTTGTGCAAATGGCTCTAGTTATCCCTTTAATTGATTTAACACAATTAGCAGAACAATTATTTTTTCAAACTGGTTTAGTTGCATATTATATTACTTTGATGCCTGTTCATTTATGTTATAATGAAATATTGGTATTTGTTCAGTTAGAATCCTCTTATGTATAGAAATAGCGCCTAAATGAAAAGAACATCAGAAAACAAGTGCAAAAATCAGAAAATCAAAAAGGTGTGATTTCTATATATATGTATATATCTATGTCTATATATACTCTCACACACTCACTCTGGTGTGTGCGTATGTGTGTGTATATGTATATGTATATCATCATTATCATCACTTTTAGCCATTGCCTATCCACTACAGGATGGAGGCCTGTTCTGCATGATTCCAACTTATACAGTCTTGAGCTTTCTCTGCCAATTGGGCCTGCAATACTTGTATATATATTAGATAGATGGATGGATGGATGGATGGATGGATGGATGGATGGATAGATAGATGGAGTTGGAGATGATGGAGAGAGAGAGAGAGAGAGAGATAAAGAGAGAGATAAAGAGATAGAGATATATATTAGCTTTTTAAGAAAACCATTTATTGGGTAATGAATAAACAAACAGACAAACAAACAAATATGTTGTCTACATCAGAATTAGGCCATAAAAAACATGGCAGCCTACATTTTGATCAAGTGAATGAGATACTGTCAGAAAACGGTGAGACTCCTTTTTTCTCTCCCTCTGTATTCAATATGGAAAAAAATCTTTTTAATATATCTTTTCATTTATATCTTACTAAGGAAGTAAACAAAATCATTAGCACTGCTTTAGTTAGCACTATGGGTTTTTTCTGTTTTAAGCAATGTGCAAACTGAAATGTACAATTATGATATCTTGATGTTTTTTTGAGTCAGGGTGCCTGCTTGGTAAGATACATCTTCAAGCTATAGCCTTTGTGGTTTCTTTTCAGCACCATAAATCGCTCTAGTCATATGATAGTTGAAGAAAGGAAAACTTAGTAAAGCTTCCAAAACAGAAGACTATGTAAGAAATAAATGTTGGTATATCGGACAACTTTATTCATGTTCTAAGAAACTGGAAATTGAAATGTAAATTAATGGTGAAGGGAGAATAGAAACCCAGTTTAGCATCCCATCCAATGCTAGTATCATATCCTAAGGACATGCAAGAAAATTTCAACTCCATAGAAAATTGCAAATATTATGAGCATGCTATGCTGACATAAATTAACCATAACCTCATATGAACGGTCTCCATAGCACTGGTGTTTGATGCCCAAAGTAACTTCTTGTGAGATGGATGTCCATATAGATATGAAAAATAAGTAAATAAAATAGCACCAAGAATAAGTACCACAGTCTTTATGCCTCTTCTATCTTCACTTACCAGTCAAAATAACTTTTGTCATGGCAATGTTGTCATATACACACAGGAATAACCTATAGTGCCTTCTCTCTGTGTCAGATGTATATGTACATAATAAAGTGAAGGCAGCAATGACATCTGCAACTTCATCTCCCAAAGGATTTTAGCTTTGTAGAAAAGCATTTCCTGCGCATGCAGCTGTTTTCAAGATCAGCCCAAATATCTTCAAGAAAAAGATAAAAACAGATACCCAAAATCTTGAAGCAGTGTGCCAATCTTTTTGACCACACTGGGATAGATAAATCAATGGTTTGCCTGAATAGAAGGCAGTTTCTGGATTCCTCAAAGGGAATTTTTTATACTAACAAATCAGTGGTGGGTTGTCCCCAATTCGGACCGGTTCGCAAGAACCGGTAGTAAAACCAGCGGGAGGCTCCACCCACTGACCCAGACATCATCATAGGTGATCTGCGCATGCGCAGAAGAGCGCACACGATGCGAACCAGTAGTAAAGGTAAGTAGAACCCACCCCTGTAACAAATGCTTAAAAATTATTTATCCCTAGGGATTAAAAACAACTTTTTAAAAATTGGCAGCAGCCTAGAATTAATTCTTTTACCAAAGGACAAACAAAGCATGCAAGAGGAGTGATCCTATCAACCACAAATATTATTCAAATCATCCAGTAATTGTATCAAAATATAAGGGGATTTACTCTTCATGAGAGCTTTGTGATTCCCATTGTGGCTCCAGAACTTTATCATGATGTACAATATAGTATAGTATAGTATAGTATAGTATAGTATAGTATAGTATAGTA
>WNWU01013802.1:15224536-15377659 GCA_012654045.1 Ptyas mucosa
AATTGAGACAAAAGGAGAAGTTAGATCTATTTAATTTGTGAAGTGAGGATCTGTATAACAAATTCTCTCAGACTGGAAGGCCTGGCTATAATATATATTTTTATATATACATATGAAAGGTAAACTTTCAAAAGCTGGATTTCCTTCTTTGGCACCCATTAGAAATGCTTGAAAGTACAAAAAAAAAGGCTACAAAATGAAGTGGCCTTTAGTGAGTGCCAAACTAACTGATGCTTATAAATTTAAGATCAAGAGTTACATCAGTGACCTCAGAAGACTTTCAGTAAAGGATCTTATGTACAGTGATTTCAGTTAGAAAAAGAAAACTGAAATGGATTTTTGGGACATGTCAAGACCACTAATCCTGATTGCTGAAATCTATAGTGTGAATTATCTGCAATCATTGATTTTCTGTTGGTTATCTGGCTAAAAAGCCTGTCTTTTCAAGAAACCAAAATGATTGAAAAAAGCATTCAAGCAAGTTTGCCAAGCATCTATCTACCTCCTGCTAAATCTGGCCTATATCCCCAAATTCAAATCTATCTTTGTCATGATATATTATTATTCTGTTACATCTCTCTAGACTGCTTTTCAGCCAATTCAGGATAATGATACTAGAAGATAAGATCTGAAAAATGACCATATGTATAATCCACAATTAATATACTGTAGCCAAAAAACCTCCCCAGTTAACTGTCTAAAGGCAAATGAAGATGATTTACGTGTCACAGTAAAAAAAAATCTAAATTTACTTACAAGGCTTTCTATCATATCAATAAGAAAAGATAAAGATAGAAATGCACAGGAGGAAAACAAGAAATCTACAAGATTTGCTCCAGCAGGAAGCCAATAGCAACTAATGCTTAGATGTTCTGGTTCAGATAAATTCTTGTTCAGATCTCAAATTTTTCAGTGCTGTTTGAGTAAAGGTGCATTCTTAGTACAAATAAAGAATCTTTAGTCTTCTGCATTTGGGACATGTAAACATGTGAGGTATAAAATGTCACACAGTAGTGATTTATAGGATTTTTAATGTTTTAGAGACTTATGACATTGCATCATCCTAATGGAAAAATCACTTGAAAGAATATGCAATTATGTACAATAACATAAATCCAAAAGTGAACTAGAGAAAGTGGAATAGATGCAAGTATCTGTAGAAAGCATTAATAGTGTATCCTCTTAGCAAACTTTGGATATGCTTATCTTTGATATTCATCACACCAATCCAGAAGTTTTTTCTGAAGTTTTATTGAGATTGCATTCTCACTTTTCAGAGTGGCATAATACTGGCCATTTTGGTAAAATCCACATTGTTCCAGACATTTTCAATAAAGATATTGTAGCTGAGTATAAGATTTCATTCAACTTCATATGCATAAAAGAAGAATCAGAACATTACAACAACTTAATAACTATATGAAATTTCTATGAGATAGTCATGTTTTGTCATTATTTGATTGTAACAGCAAACAGCATAAGACAGAGCCGTTTTCTAACTATATTTTCTTAAATGTAATCCTATTTTATTCAACATCCTAGAACTGAGTTAAAAAAACTGCTTACAGCTACTAAAATAATGTGATAGCATTCTTACTAAGAACAGCATCAAACTATTCATGCTGTCATGATTTTAAAAGATTCACTTTTGTGACAGGGTCATCTTAGTGCAGATTTTTTTTTAGTAAGAAAGTGAAAGCATTGAATGAAGTAATGAGAAATGACACTTGCCAGCCAACTGTCTTTTTTGAACCTGAAATAATGCAATAAAAGGACACTTAAGCAAATTCCAGCAACAAAAATTACAATATTGCCTTGCACTTTTTTCTCTGTTCACTCTGTTAGTCTGATTATGTAACAAAACTATCTTTAATGGAGAGGAGAAGAGAGGGGAGGGAAGGGGAGGGGAGGGGAGGGGAGCGGAGGGGAGGGGAGGAGATGGGACAGGAGAGGTAATGATTATTAACAATGATAGTCTGCTAATGAAAATGTAAGAGATTCCAATTTTTATTATTTCTTTTCTATTATTGCATAAATCTGAATGTTATTATCCTCTAAACCTATGCTACAGATATTTATTTTTCAAAAGGGCTTTTTCCTTGGATACAAAAAGAAAATTGGAGCTTTGTCAGCCTTTATTATTTTTCATATTGTTTCACAAGATCAACTTCAGGTTATAACAAATTCAGTCCATTGTTCCTTAAAACTCCAAATATATTTAGAATGAATCCATTAATTTAAACTACAGCCTTTACCAAAGTTTTAGTCACATTATAACATAAGAAGTAAAAGAGTTCAGCAACTGGATCTAATTTACATTTTCTCAATCATTTTTCTTTGCTTTAAAGCACAAAAAAAGCCCTGTATATTTTTGTGAGCTTATGTGTGACTGCACACTGTTCTATTTTATCTAAGATTTTGGCAGCTCATAAGGCATAAAACAACAATATAATGTAACAAAACCAATAACTGCATGAACTAGAGGCCATAAGAAATAATTAGCTTGTCTGTACTACTTGTCTGAGAAAATTGTGACTCAGAAAACACAAAAGAAACATTACCTGAAACCTTCTCCCTTTGGTATCTCATCTACGATGGTGGGTATTCAGAACTTCCTGCATTTAATAACCAGAGAAATTATAGATAACTGCAAACTAAAAACTACAATGAAATACTAATGGAACCAGAAAGGAATCTGTCACTGCAACTGCCACAATGCTTCACTATGGTGTCATTCAGGGGTGGGTTCTACTTACCTTTACTACCGGTTCACAACGGGAGCTTTCACATTCAGGTTTTCACAGATGTGCCAATATGACATCTCAAATAAAATGGAACTTTGAGGAAACTCAAGTCTCGGACTTTTCTTTCATTGGGGGTGTTACTTGGAACCCTGACCACCTGGCAGTGATATTAGAACCTCACTTGATCTTGATTGTAGCCCTCTGTTAATTCAATTTAATTGGCTTCTTTGGCTGCCACTGCTAGCTCATGTTTAACTGGTTGTCCACTAAGACTCCAAGATAATACCCTGTTTCCCCCGAAATAAGACATCCCCTGATAATAAGCCCAATTGGGCTTTTGAGCACATGACAATAAGACCAAGCGCTTATTTCAGGGTTCAAAAAAAATAAGACAGGGTCTTATTTTGGGGGAAAGACAGTATTATAAACTTGGACTATAAGCCTCATGTTGATATTTAGGCAAGTGACTAATTAGCATGATAGCCAATGATTGAATTGTTCACATTGAATAAAACAATTTCTGATTTTCCAAATGGTGATTTTAAAAAATCGATCATTTAGGCAATCCAATTCTAAGATAGATAGATAGATCTGTATGTACAGTATGTATGTATATAGTATGTATGTACATATAGTACTATATGTATGTACTATATAGTATGTATGTATGTATATATATATATATGTATATAAAATAAAGATATATGGATTATAATAATGAGGAAATGACTGCTAAAAGGAAATCTGAATTAAATATTTTCTGAAATATTTAACCAGAGGGCAAAAAGTCATTTATTAATAAAATGTTTCATATTAATTACTGTCAGAACAGAAGGGAAAGCTGGAGTGAGATATAAAACGCTTTTTCATATTGGAGAAAGAATAAGGGGGAGAAGAGCTCTGATTTCAATAAAGATTGCTTTTGTAACTCCTTATTCATTTATGAATGGCTATATATTACAGTATTTTGCCTCCTTTCAATCACTATTAGAAACATCTAGGATTTCATTATGACTTTGTAGTGAGAATCTATTGAGTTAAATATGAAAATGTCAGAAATGTCTTCTAAATAAAGTGGCTATGGAAAAAGGGTAAATTGATTTAATGCTGAACATTTAATCAAAGGGTTCTCAATCTATTCCTCAAAAAAAATTGTCATGGGACTATGACAAGCAGAAACACTGGGTTCCAGGTATTTTTAAGAATGCTCAAGAGCAATCTTATAGATAAAGATAGTGCTAAAGGCTGTTTTGTTTTGTAGTATGACAGCTTCCCAATTACATGTTTTTAATTAAATGTGTTTTTTAAAAAAACAATCAAAAGTTTAGGAAGAAGGGATCCTAGCAGGAACTGAGAGGAAAAAGCAAGTGAGAGAGAAGGATAACACACTGTCATCTCGGTCATCGTCTGACAGAAAAGATGGAAAGGAAGACCAACTTTTTTCTGTTCATAAACTAAACAAACCCAAGTAGCAACTAACATTGCTAATAGTCTGCATAACCATATTTGTGCATCCATATTTACATCACAGACCAAATTGTTTTCATTGTGTTTTCTTAAATGAGTACTATAACAATCCTGTGGATTGTTATTCTCTGTTATTTAGAGTAAGTTAAGAGTGGGTTACATAGCCAGACCTTCCCCCATCACTACTTTGCAGATGTCAAGGCAGCCAAGTCATACCACTGTAGCTTCGTACCAAAATGCTGATCTTTGGTGGTGTACGCTTCTTTCCAATTCTGGTTGTTAAAAGTTTTAAAACTATTGTTTGGCACATTCACTTTAGATATCTGCTGCTTATGTGGGAAGGACATGTAGGGCAATAATAATATGGTACCCAGAATTCCTGTTTTGCTGGAGAGGTTGGGTAAGAGAAGAGAGTGGGAAGCAGAACTGATCTCTTCTAGATTTAAAGACTATGTAGCACCCTTTAAGTGCTACACTTAAGTGTGTATAGTCAAGGCCATGGTTTTCCCAGTTGCAATGTATGGCTGTGAAAGTTGGACCATAAAAAAGCTGAGAGCCAAAGAATTGAGGCCTTTGAACTATGATGCTGGAGAAGACTCCTGCGAGTTCCTTGGACTGCAAGGCAATCAAACCGGTCAGTCCTAGAGGAGATCAACCCTAACTGCTCTTTAGAAGGCCAGATTGAAGATGAAAGTTAACTACTTTGGCCACCTAATGAGAAGGAAAGACTTACTGGAAAAGAGCCTAATGCTGGGAACGATTGAGGGCAAAAGAAGAAAGGGATGACAGAGAATGAGGTGGCTGGATGGAGTCACTGAAGCAGTAGGCGTGAGCTTAAATGGACTCCAGAGGATGGTAGAGGACAGGAAGGCCTGGAGGAACATTGTCCATATGGTCGCGATGGGTCAGACATGACTTCGCAACTAACAACAACAATATCTGAGTCTTAATAGCACCACCAATTCTGAGTGGAAACATAAATGTGTAAAGTTGAGTGACTGTAGTTGGCTCCCTGGAAGAAAGAACCCAGAGAGGTATTAACAAACAATAAACACCATCTGAGTCTACTTGGAACTTTATAAGACATGGACAACGCTGAGAGTATCTGGAGACAAACTGGTTTGTCCAGCAGAAATGCAGAAAATGAGCGAATGAAAAAATAGTAAGATCAAAGGCAGTCAGTGCCATACAATTACTAAGTCTAAAGAACTGCCAAATCCAGTCTGTAAAACAAACACCAAACAATTTAGTTCTATGTCCAAAAGTGGTTTGAGTTCAAAATGCAGTTGAAAGCCAAGTATTTATGGTTGTGGGTTCTGGCTATACAAAGTAATTCATGATGAAATAAATATTACCTTCAAGAATTCTATACCTTATGCTGCCTTCTTATAATCTTATCTCATTATTATAGTTATAGACCAGCATGAGCCACAAAACAAAAAAGAAATATGTACAATAGAGGCAATACCAATGTAAAATCAGCAAATTATTCAGCAAACAAAGATAGTGATTTCATTAGGAAGGTGATTGGATTGTTTTGATTACCTATTGATCAATTGTGCACAAAACCAATTCTACAATCGTTAGATCTGTACAGGGAGGAAAAAGTACATAAAACTAATCAGAGGTACTACGTTCTCTAGAAATAATTAAAGTAATAGAAATAATTTGAATAGGGTAAATCTGAAGTATAAGCAACACAAGAGATTGTTTCATTGTTTCTCTCAAGACATAGATAAATGGAATATTTTAATATCTACAGTATCTTTAAGACGTGCTGATGGCAAACATTAACCAGGTGCAGTGCTCTTTGGCAAAAGATTAAAAAAAGAAAATAAGAAAATAAGAGTTGATGCAAGATGTTTCCTACAACCTCAAAGATTAAGGTAATTAAGAGCCATTCTATATCTCATAATGCAATATTACATATTACATAAAATCCCAGAAAAATGTTTTTTTAAAAAAAAAATACCTCAAGAGAGAACACTGTGACAAGAGGTTTCATTCAGTAACACTTTAAGTGACTGCCCTCTCTCAGAGATTGTTCCTTCATTATTCTAACTCCAAGAAACGCTATTTCTCCCAGGGTAGCAAGCTCTACAGTGAGTCATTGCTCTGTTGCTCAAATTCATGTGACAGTGGTAGCACAATCTGAGGTTCAAAATCTGGGGAATAGATTAGAGATGTAGAGTCTGCAAGTGTAGATCAGATCTCCTGTTTATTTAAGATGTATTATTTACCTATTGATATATTTTTAAATGGTTCTGTCCACCATATCAAACAGGCTGACTTTCAGTCTCCTGGAAGACGGTGCCTTGGCCTAAAGAAGTACAATCGCTTCTGACATTTCCAGAGATGGTAAACAGGCCAGCTTTGAGCAGAGTTCAGTACAATCTGAATTGGCATAAAGGCCTGACACTGTAGAAACATTTTTACAGCTTCTGAGTGTACGCCTATTGCCAAGATTACATGAATACAGCTCATCTCTTGGCAAGGACTGGATATTTTGTAAAAGGATGTGTGGGGTGGAGATGAGAGTGGCTGAGCTGCTCATTGGGTTGGTTTCATAAACAGGACTGACAAATAGATGTTTCAGCTCAGACGGAAACTGATATTGCAAAATCCTATCCTCCCTATCTAAAGCTTTGCTTGGGTTTTACAGAGAATTTAACTTTGTACGTGCACTTATTCACTTCTCCAGAGGTCACATAAGGCTTAGGACAACTGGCAGTACACTTACACAGGCTCACACAAACCTGTAACTTAACAAACGAACGAAACCCATTTTTAAAATATCATTAGTCTTTCTAATACATTTTCCATAACAATTGGAAAACTGTAACACATGACGTACATGGTGTGTTCTGTAACTGTTCTTCATATAAGAGCTAGATTTTAATTTCAAAATCAAATATAATTATTTTAGAGGACAGTAGGGAATCTCTGTTTCTCCAGAGGTTGCTGAAAGACTGCTGCCACCTTTCTTATAATTATCCCCCAGTTACAGTACTAGAAAGAATGAATGCTTTTACAGTCTACCATCAACTGGCCCCATTCACCTTGCTTATGATAGAAAACAAATTTGAAATACAGTAAATAATATACCATTATAATTCTTAAGTAGCAGCATTTTCATGTGTTATTTCACAAAATATACATTTTAAATCATAATTCAGTTTTCTGCTTTGGGATGATCAGGCCTTAGCAAAGCTTAATTCTACATAAGCATGATTAGAGCTATATATAGAATTGATACAACCTAATGTCTTTCAGATGAGTTGGATCACTTACCATTATCCTGAATGTTCACATATATAAAGGCAGAAGTTCAGTGACTCTGAAGGCATGATCTTGACTTGTTTTACCATTCTTTAAAAATGCCTCTGCTGACTCCACCATGGCCAAATACTGCAGCTGCCTGAGGAGGTAATAATAATAATAACAGTAACAGAGTTGGAAGGGACCTTGGAGGTCATCTAGTCCAACCCCCTGCTCACGCAGGAGACCTGTACTAGGGATTCGACCTGCCGAACTGCCGACCTTTCTGATCGACAAGCTCAGTGTCTTAGCCACTGAGCCATCTAGTCAAGCTGTGTTGTTATGACATATGACAACTATGACAGGTTATGAGAGCTGAAGATCAACCCATCTGGAGAACACCAGTTTGAGTACCCTATGCTTTTACTGTTGCATAATATGATATAAATTTTCAAATATGCATATGAATCTGATATGCACAACTAATTTATCATGCAATGTTTCTTTCATAATATAACAGCATGTCTACTGAAAAGAAGACAACTCCTGAGCAGCTAAAGTATTGCCTAGATGCTAGGAATGCAGTAGATTCTTAACTTTAGTATCTGCTGTTATACTTCTATTCCATTTACCATGAATTATTTCAGCCTTCATTAATTACTTACTAGAGACAGAAACATACACACTGTATTCCCATAGCTGGTATAATTAAACAAGACTGAACAGGTTATGAATCTGTTCAACAGGTTGTGCAACTAACGCACGTGGCACTCCAGTAACTATGAATCAGTTCTACTGCTGAAATAACACTTCTCTTATACTGCAGGATTATTATGCAATGAAAAGAAAAAATGAATGAAACTGGCATCTTAAATATTTTCATTTCAGATTAAGATAAGTAAAGCATAAGAAATGTTACTGAGTAGAAAGAAAATCTATAAAACCTCATAGACTTATGGGTTATTTTTACATTTAGTATCAGCATTTGCGGTGTGATTCTGATACCTTTTATTAAAGATGTATGCTTAAAGATATATATCTGTGTACCTGCAAATTCCTATTTCATTTTTTGATAATGATAGTGGTGTGTCGCATATATCGCCAGCTGGCCTCAGAGATGAGATGTCAGGTGACTCCTCCTTCTCCCAAAACATCCAAATGCTATCTGCAATTAGTAAGAAGCAGGGAAGTAGAAGGACAGGATAGAATTGCTCTTTATAGTATTAAAGAAACCAGCATTTATAATTGTGCATTTTCACCTTTCAACTGGCTTTCCTTGAATATAGGCAAAATATGCAACTAATAAAAAATATACTGACATTTTCCTAATACCAATTCTGATCAGCAGGTTAATTTCATTTCATGCTAGCCCACCATCCTCTTATCCCTGGACCCCGTTTTCCAGGTCTGTTCTACTTTTGGCAGCAGAGAATCTTTTTTCTTTCAAACCAGGTTTTTCTCCTGTTTTCCAGGCAAAATTTCCCGAGAGCAATGTTTTTCAACCTCAGCAATTTTAAGAAGCCTGGACTTCATTCCTAGATTTCCCCAACCTCCATGCTGTCTATGGTGTTCTTGGAGTTGAAGTCCACACTTCTTAAAGTTGCTGAGATTTAATAATACTATTCTATGGTACCTAAAATCATAATAGTCCCCTGTCTTGTCATTATCTGGTCCCTGATAGGTATTTAATTGTAACTTGAAAATATTTGAGCTGCAACCTATAGCCAGGACAAAACAAATATTGTATTTAAGACCAATTAGCCAGTTCTGTGCCAACGGAACTTCATGCATTCATACTAAAGGGCTTAATAAGATAAGACTTAATTTATATGATGAGTTAATACCATTAGCCAATCATGTGGCCAAGCTACTAGAGATAACTCTGTGGTGAGGATCAGCCATAAGAAGATTAAATGCACTGAACACAGCAGTGTGAATTGGGACCTTATGGATGACTTGGCTTCAGCATCCAAAAGAATGCTGCCACGCAAAAAAAGCTGCCAGTTTGAAAGCCTGATTTCTTCATACTCATGAAGTAAAGTGCTAGAATGCTTCCAGGACTTTTTATTCTTTCCCCCTAATAGAACAAATATGTTCCTGACTGTTAACAGTAGTGGGCTTTCCACTCATGATAAGAAATAGTGAGGAATATCTATCTTCATAGCCAAAGATTCAACAAAACAAGTTGGATCAAATCCATGAGGCACATGAGAAAACCCAGTCAAAAAGAACAAGGTAACATAGAGAAAACAAGTAAGACTTTATTGTTGTACTTTATCCAGAAAAGTTAAGGTTTCACTAATGGAGAACGTTACATCAGAATCTTGCCATTCCAACAAGAAAGCCGAAGCCATCCTCCAGCACACCCACACGAAGGGAAGAAGTACCCCAGGTGCAACCTCCGCAAATTCAGATTTCATCATTTGAAATCTCAGTAGGCTATCATGACCCAGCTTCAACCCTTTACATAGTTTTCATCATAATATTAAACATCAAAAGGGTGGAGTATGTATATATGCAGTTCCCTTTGCCTAGCAGTCACAAAACAGGGATGCCTCTTTAGTTGGATTTAACAGTATTAAAAGCACCACACATGTCTTTCAAAAATGCTCAGCAGAAGTCCAGGGTTTTCCCCTACCCTACCCTGCCCTAGCCTACCCTAGCCTACCCTACCCTACCGAACCTCTCAAGAAAACAATGTGGCCAGACACCATTCAGTTTTCTTCTGTACGACTTTGCTCTGCAGCATAAATGGTTTGTGTGGACAAGAATGTTCCTGACTACTAAGGCAGGAAAAAAGAACAGAAATGGGGAATGAGCACTGGGGAGATAAAAGTGTAATATTAAACTGGAGCAAAGAGAAAAATGTGGAATTAGGCACTCACTGTTTGGAGTTCTCTGGAGAGCAGTTTGTCCCTTCTATACAGACAGTGCCACCGCCACTGATCACAGTACAGCTATTCATGCTAATAGGGACTATTTTCAGACCAACTTTATTTAGAAATTTATTAGTGTCTTTGCAATTGTTATCTGTAGCGCAAAGCACTTGAAGACAGCATCAAAATTACTAGAATCTTCTGGGAGTTTGGCAAATGTCTATATCTTTTCTTAGGAATCATGAAAGTCAGTGTGTGCTTCTACTTTTTAAAATCGTTTTATGCTCCATTATGTTTTGAATGTATTTAGTCTATAAAATGATTGATTTGCTCAAAGTCAAGGTGACACAACATAGAAATCTTGGTTCGTAAAATATGAATCCAACAATATTAGTATTTTTATTTTCCTTCCAAGAATTGAAAACAATATGGCAAGGCTTCTGATGAATCATGCCAGGACAAGTTAGCAAGGGGCAGCAATCAAATACTCAACCATAGTTTCAGACAGAGGGGACAATTTTTCAGAATACCTAAGCAGCATGGATATGAATAGAACAGGAACAGGTGTATTGTTATCCATTATCCAAATAAACCTTGGAGTAACTATGTTTCCTTGGTTGCAGAGCAAGCATTGTCATCAGGCAAACTGAGGCAATAACTCAAGACAGAAAATTCTGGAAAGTGGCCAGTAGTTGCTGGAAATATATGCCAAACACCTTGCTTTATGCCTTGTCAAGCTCCTTTTCAGTCTTCAGAGATAAGGAAAGCCCTATCCAAAGTGCACCAAAACGGAACTATGTAAGCACATTTGTAAATGGAATGGGACATCTTGTTCCACAAAATAGCCCATACTGCTGCTTGGTTGACATGTGAACATAAACTTCTTGCTACCTCATAGGTATACCTACGTTGATATGTATACCTCTATAAATTCATAGGTACTATGAATTTTGTGTGTGTGTGTGTGTGTGTGTGTGTGTGTGTAAAGCGAGAAAAAAAGAGACAGAGACAGAGAGAAACAGACAGTCAAAAAAAGTTCTTAATCCTTATTTTCCAGAATTCTTCTAAGTTACTGGAAAGAAAAGACATGAACCACTACTGTACAACTATCTTAACAAAACAGTGTATACCTATGGATATTATTCTAAGTAAAAATGCTGCAGTAATATAGTAAATGCTCTGGGAAGAGAAAAATTGGAATAACTAGCATTAAACAAATTGATCAAAATGTACAGTACCTATAGATAGATTTTTATATTGCCTGATTCTATTAAACACCTGCAAATAATTCATCAGGCTTGCTTATTGAAAATGAATATTTTATGTTGTATCAGCTAGCTAAAAGGGTAAATCCAGAGATGAATAAATGAAGGAAGAATAAAAAATATGACTAAGATTTAGAAGAGAAAGGTGGAGAGAGATTTCCTGTGTTGGATCCACTTAAATCAATTGATTTTTACTGCAGGTAATACATATAGAGTATTTATTTTAAAGCTTTGCTTTTCATATAAGTATGTTTGTTTTAATGTCCCTGTTTTAAAGAATGCCATTGGGCACATATGTTAACCTAAATAGTATATTGGAATGAAAGAGATATTGAACACAAATCATTGTGGGCAGGGGTGGGTTCTACTTACCTTTACTACCGGTTCACAACCTTCTAAATCGATCTTACAACATTATCCTGGGACACATATAATTGCCTACATCCTGAAACATTTTATTTTTATAGTTTAAATCATTATGTTTATAAATCTGGGTATCTAATATGTAGCATTTTAAGCAGGGACTTACTCATTTCCTTTACTGTTTAGTGAAAAGAATATTAGAAATGAATTATTAACAAAAAAAAAATAACAGAATAACAGAATTGGAAGGGACCTTGGAGGTCTTCTAGTGCAACCCCTGCTCAGGCAGGAAACCCTACACCCGTGATGGCGAACCTATGGCACGGGTGCCACAGGTGGCACGTGGAGCCATATTGGTGGGCACGTGAGCTCAGCTTCGGCACACGTGCGTGCGCTGGCCAACTGATTTTTGGGCCTTCTGGGCCCACCAGAAGTCAGGAAACACACTGTTTCTGGCCTCCAGAGGGCCTCTGGGTGGGTGGGTAAGGCCGTTTTCATCCTCCCCAGGCTCCTAGAAAGGCTCTGGAGCCTGGGGAGAGCGAAAAACAGGCCTACCGGGCCCACCGTGCCATCAAGTGCCAAAAGTGGGGGGAGCATGGAGGGGGCGGGTGCATAGAATTACGGATATGGGCACGCGTGCATGTGACCCCACCGTGCTCCCCCCGCTTTTGGCACGCGATAGCAAAAAGGTTAGCCATCACTGCCCTACACTATTTCCGACAAAAGGTTGACCAATCTCTTTTTAAAAAGCCCCAGTGTTGGAGCACCCACAACTTGTCACTTTTCATTTTCTACAAGATAAAATATGAATATTTTTAAAAAACAATTCAACAGTTCTGTATAAATGTTATACAGTATATTTGAGTATTATAACAGTGAACGTTGTAAGAAATACTATTAATACTCTATTTGTTAATAGAGATTATTTGTCTCTATCTTCATGCTCCTTTAAGTGACAGTCCAGTGGAAACTTACCTGGATTCGTTTATGACAATCAGAACTTGTATATTTTATTTGAATGCCAAATTCTTAAATATAGCTAAAACCAAACTTGATTTTATTTAAAGAGTAATTTTTATTGAAAAGGGGATTTTTATTTAAAACAAATAAAAATGTTTTTCCTATTGCATTGGATTTGGCCAAAGCCTAAATCATGAAACAGGCTGGAATATTTCATTTATCATTTCCATGAAAATGTATTCATTTTTTAATGTTTTTCCTACTATAAAGAGGAGCTTT
The DNA here is from genome assembly GCA_012654045.1 of Ptyas mucosa. Lineage (NCBI taxonomy): Eukaryota > Metazoa > Chordata > Lepidosauria > Squamata > Colubridae > Ptyas > Ptyas mucosa. The sequence goes on from WNWU01013802.1 coordinate 15,237,749, forward strand.
GTACTAGAAAAATAGATAGATAATTATCTAATCTGATATCTAATTATTTTTAATTAAATGTCCAATCAAATCATGTCCTTTTGGAATCACGGAGCTGCAGCTCAATTCCATTCATGGCTGATTTGCATAGGCAAATCAAAATCACATGAAGTATTAGTATTGCTTTATAAAGCCTTAGTAAAGCCACACCTGGAATAATGCATCCACTGTTTGTCACGACATTACACTAAAGATGTCTAAACTTTGGAAAAAGTGCAGAGAAGAGCAACTAAGATGATTAAAGGCCTGGAGACTAAAAGATATGAAGAACGATTGCAGGATTACGTTTGGCTAGACTAGAGAAAAGAACGACTAAGGGGGACATGATAGCAATATCTGAGTATTTGAGAGGCTGCCACAAAGAGGAGGGGGGTCAATTTATTTGCCAAAGCACCAGAGGGCAAAACAAGAAAAAATGGATGGAAACTAATCAAAGAGAGAAGCAACCCAGGATTAAGGAGAAACTTCCTAACTGTGAGGACAATTAACCAGTAGAACAGCTTGCCTTTAGAAGTTGTGGTTGCTTCATCACTGAGGTTTTTAAGAAGAGTCTGGACAGTCACTTGTCTGAAATGTTATCAGATATCCTTCTTGAGCAGGGGGCTGGACTAGAAGACCTCCAACGTCTCTTCCAGCTCTATTCTGATTCTTTCTGAATATTAACAGTGTGAAATTGAAGATAGGAATTCCATACTACTTCCTCAAATTTCAAACAAATTTAACTGCCAGAAATATTCCAGACATGGCACCAGAGATAATATAGTAATATACAGTCACATTGAGATTTTTTCCTTAGGAAAAATGTTTAATGTTCATAGTTCAAAGGATAAATATTTGCAAAATGGCCTGTAAAAAAAATCTCAGTTAAATCTACCAGCTGGGATCCAGAATAAGATCTACGTATATAATATATACTATAATAAAAGCACCAATGCAAAACCATTATTAGGGCACTGAAATTGGTGGCAGACCAGTACATTTTACCTATTATTTTTATAAGCATTGATGATAGTACATTAATAATTACATTATTGACAATGGTACATTTGATGCAAATTATGACAGATCTTCTGAAAATATGTCTGGTGAATTATAGAAATATTGAGAATCTTCTGATCATTACGGTTTCTAGTTTTTCAAATGTATCCTGGTGATGATTAGCTTTAAAATGTCTCTTCCTTTGAGTGGCTGATGAAGTGGTTCTTAAGTTTCTAAGACTTGTTTCTAAGACTCTTAAACTCTGGAGATAGCGTTTAGAGAAGCTTCCTGTTGAGCGAACATAATAGGAATAGATCTTATATTTTAAGGAAAGGACTTTTTAAAAGTACATCAACCTTTTCCATAATTTGCACTATATTCAGCTAAGCTTGGTTGTATTTCTTCTCATTTTCCAGTTTGAATTTTTGCTTCTAAGTATTCTATCTGTTAATTCCTAGTTCCATTATTTGGCTACCTGGTTACAAATCACAGTTGCTTTAGAATGAAAGTAATATTAACAATTAGTAGTTAGTACTGAAGCAGGTGATTTAATGTGTATTATTGTAATAATCTTATTTTAAGGCTTAAGTAGCCTTTCCCAACTGGTTTCTCCAAATGTTTGGACACTCCAAAAATATTTGTGCCAACATACTAGGAGCATGCATACCAAACTGGAAAAAGCTATGTCCAGGTATCACAGTGTTCTCAGCTAATTATGTTATTCTGTTTATTTAGTGAATTGGTGTAATTTTAAAATAATTATTGCATATTAAGTTAAAATGTCAGTGTATATCAAAGTGTTTTTTTAAAGTGCCACCAAATCCAAATAGCTTGAAACTGCTGATTAATAAAAAGACACAGCAACATTCCTTACATGGATCTAGACAAAGTGGGTACTTCTCGTACTTTATAGAACAAAGAACTAATTAAACAGATTTAGCACTCAGTATTCAGTGCAAATGATCTTTTAAAATTTACTTCCTCTAACTAGAACAGACCCTCCATAGAGCAGAAATTATTTTGCATATTTCAAAGGCTGTAATTAAAATGCCAGAACCATATGGAACATATGGCTTAGACAGCAACACTTAGGTGGTTAGTGTGAAGTGTATTTGTCTTTCTAATGCAGCAGCTATATTATCTGAAATATTTGGTTCTGAACCAAAATAATAAAATCAAATTTTCAATGAAGATGGATATTTCACTCCTGGGAATTTCTATTTGTAACACTCTATTATGCTTTCTGTGGAAAGGAAAAAGATGCTTTCTCTATTCATGCATTAATGATTTTCAAATTAAAGAAAATGGATGGAAATCTAAGCTTTCCTAAGAGGAAAATGCAAATACTTACCTTGAAAACTATCAAAAGTGTAATAGAATTACAATGCAAACAATTACCTCACTTCTATATGTCGCTGTTGTGTTCCATCAGATCACAACCTTTACTTCCTTTTCTTTGCATTTCCATAGCTTCAACTTTCACCATAAGGAATACAGGGCTAGCATAATTGGGGTGCAGACATGCATGGCCTTAGGCAACAGCAGCAGCAGCAGCAGCAGCAGCAGCATAGAGTTACAGTGTTCGTAAAACTATCTAATGATTGTCATGATTTCTACATCCCAGATATGATATAAAATGAAATTTTAAACTTTAGTTTACTAAATGGCAGTTTTGAAGAGTTATCTGATCTGGGCTGCAAATATCCAGATGGCCTAGAAATGGCAGCAATCAGATAACCAAAACTGTCTTTCTTTCCATCTAATGGTCATCCAGATTTTTCCAGTTCAGAACTGGTAGTTTTATCTTCTTAATGCAGACTAAGAAAAGAGAAAGAGAGAGAAACAGCCTTATGATAAATGAATGGCTACATATGATAAATAAATTGTAGAAGCTTTGGTGGCACAGTGGTTAGAATGCGATACTGCAGGCAAACTCTGCCATAGCCTGGAGTTTGATTCTGATGGGGCTCAGGGTTGACTCAGCCTTCCATCCTTCTGAGGTCGGTAAAATAAGGACCCAGATTATTGGGGGTAATATGAAAGGATGATCAAGGAAGCTGGGAATTGTCACTATGGTGTATGCCAATTGGAGAGAGAAAGAGGGAGATGGGAGGGAATTATGGGAGGGGACCAATAGAACACGCCGGGTACTCCTTGACATGCCGGATACTCCTTGACAGGGTAAGCATAATGGGAGGGGTTCCCAGGATTTGATTGGATAGGTAGAGGAATTGGCCTTTCACCTTTTCTATTGTAGGTTATGCACTCAATTTCAACCAGAAATTCCCAAATCTTCATCTAAATTCTTGTAATTTAAAAAGGACACTTGTCAGTTCCAGAAGATAGACCAGACCAGAAAATCAACTCCATGATAAGATAAAACTACTTTTATAGAAATTGTTTATGATAACAGAATCTTACAAATTGAATTGGGCTGCACTTCCTCTTCCTTCTTATAGTTCAGTGAATTAAGAAAGCATCTGCCTGAGCTGCTTTCAAATGTCCTCTTCTATACTTAAAAAATGCATCAACTCTCATGCCTTGCTAATATTCCTGCTTATCTCTGTCAATGTCATCATTATTCCTCACTGTAGATGCCTGATGCTTTTGTTGATTATATGGAAGAGGCCAGAGTATACTAAATTGATTATATAGAAGAGGCCAGAGTCTCGTATAAGAACATCCAAAAAAGGAATAGCGACATATTCACCTCACATTCTCTTTGACCTGAATTCTCATTCTCTGCAACTTTTGTAGTGGCTCCTGATCTCATTGCGTGCCTGTAGGACCTTGCACATTTAGTCCTTCCCTGAATTATTTGGCAATATACTTTTCCTGCTTACAGCAATCTTGTACCAGAATACGCATGTGTATTCTCTGCAGATATCCTGCTCTGACATCCTGCCATATGCAGACTCTGTCTAGACTATATTTTCCTGAGTGTTGTACAAAGACCACAAGCAGATTGGAACCCTTTCATGTAGGGATGCCTGGGGAGGCTGAAAGACTAGATATGCTATGGAAACATCTTTGTCTGCCAGTTTTGATGCAAGGGATTTGGAGCATGTCATAAATTGGTAGGCTGCTACCATATGTGAGCAGAATATAATTCTTAACAGCACCAATATATATTTTATGATTTATAGTGGTATTTTTACGGACACAATAGGTACATCTGCTCTTTCAAGACTTCCCTTTTTGAATTTTCTTTGATATTTTTCTCACCCTGGTTTGTGGGATGTGATGACTATTGGTCTGACATTGGTGGTGAAATCTGAATCGGTTTGCTACCAGTTCACTGGCAGCGTATGCGCAGTGCACACCAAATGCACGCTGCATGCGCATGGGCAGTGTACCTCAAATGCACGCTGCATGTGCGCACATGCACAGTACATGCCAAAAGGAGGCTTGGGAGGGTAAGTAGAATAGCGAGGGGAGGGATCAGCTGTGCCGCACGGTTTAGCTTTGCTAGAAAGCAGGATTTCCTGCTTTCTAGCAAAGCTAAACCATGCGGCACAGCTAATCGTCGGAAATACCAGTTGGGAGGAACCCGTAGCTTTTTTAAACTACCTTTTCAACTGAACCAGTAGCTTTTTTTTTTTACTACCAGTTCGCTCAAACCGGAGCGAACCGGTATCATTTCACCCCTGTCTGACATAACTAACAGCAGCCTAATTCTCCACAAGTCTCATGTGAAAAGAGTGCTACTTTGATTGGACCCTCTCCTATTAACCATGTGCATTCAGTATTTTGTCAGTTCTAAACACTTTAACAACAGTACATGTAGAGACAGTACAGGTAGTCCATGTGTAGGAGGCATAAATAAGTCATAAGTTCCTCCCATCTATTGGCATAGCAACTGTGCTTGCATGTGATTGCATTCATAAAATGACACAAAACTCCTTGATTTATTCACAGAGAAAGATATCATAAATCTTGACAAAACAAAAGCGAGAGAGAGCAACACCTGCCCTTTTAGAAAACCCTGTCTATTTTTAAACAGTCCACCCTCCTTCTAGGTAATCCAGCTTCCTTTCAACATGACTTGAACAAACTTACATTGCGCTTTCCCAGTTCATGAATTAACAGAAAATAGTTGGTAAGGGTTAATGATACATGCATGTAATTCCTTTGTCCAATGTCAATATTGTGTCAAAGTTGAAAAGGAGCAATCCAATTTGCCAAGGAAACTCAAAAATAGTACCTTAAGTAAAGCTATGGTTTATTACAAAGGTTTAAGTCACATAATCTCAGGCTGCATCTCAATCAAACTTACTTGGAATCAAACTCAGTTAAGCTCTTATACAACACCAGGATGCATACAGAGAGAATAAAACCTGAAGGTTAATTAATTTAGTAATCTTTTACTCTAAAACAATGCTGATAGCTGAATATAGATGAAATAAAGCACAGTGCTGCTAGCTGCACAATAAATGGAAGATGTTGTAAATGTACTGTATGATTAAACTGTAAATGCAACAGTAATTTTAAGTTCAGGGATTGGATTATTTTTCTGTGGAGCAACAGTTGGCATTTACGTCCTTAAATAAACACTGAGGATTAATCTAAATCCCTCTTCAGATAGAAGGAAAGCTTCTGTGTATCTAGCAATGTTTGCTAAAGACTGGCTTAGAAAGCTATTATATCTAATATCTAATAAATGAATGTTTATTTATATGTATTAAGTTGGTCGTTATTTGTTGCTTCTTTGCTTTGATATCAAGTATGATAGCTTCATCAATTGTTCAAAATCATAGAATACCTAGTGAGAAGAGATGCAGATGTAAATTTTAAAATATTAAAATACTAATATACCTTGTTTTGGAATAACATTCCTATCACTGCTGCTTCAGGAGATTGTGACTTCTTCACCAATGCTGACATATATAGTTGGTGGAACTTTATTTATTTATTTATTGGTTCTATTTATATGCCGCCCTTCTCCGGAGACTAAAGGCGGCTTACAATGCGTTAAGCAATAGCCTTCATACTTTTGTATATACCTGCTTAGTAGGGCTTTCGGGGGCCCCTAAGCGGTGTTCTTTTTTTTTATACAAAGTCAGCTTATTGCCCCCACAATCCGGGTCCTCATTTTACCTACCTTGGAAGGGTGGAAGGCTGAGTCAACCTTGAGCCTGGTGAGATTTGAACTTGCAGTAATTGCAGGCAGCTGGTGCTACTTAACAGGACTTTAGTCTGCTGCACCACCAAGGCTCATTATTTGAAATCAACTTACCAAATCTGACCAGTGGTGGGCTGCTGCCAGTTTGGACTGGTTCTAGCAAACCGGTAATTCTGACCATCTGCTGGCCTCACCTTATCCTGTCCTATATGTCCTTCTTTCTGGCTCAGCTGATTTCTGTGCCTCCTCTGTTCTACTGACTGGGGCTGCCTTAGAAGGTAAGCAGCTGAGATTCAAATTGCTATATTTTGGATGCTGCGGTCAAGTGTGTTAGGTGTGTGCACGGAAAGCGTGTGCTCACAGAACCAGTTGTTATACCGGTTGCAGCCCACCACTGAATCTGACTATTGTAGAATGGAAGAGAACAGGATAGAACAGAACAATATCAAACAAATCGTGTACATATTTACAGGTTTTCATTACTGGTTTCAAAAGATATATTCGTATGGTTGCATTCGTGTCTTGTCCTAAGCAAGTTTATTTGACACGGCCCAGGTTAAGTCTCCAAGTAACTCCAAGTAAGTTAAGTCTCCAAGTAAGCAAGTTAAGACTGCTATAATGCTTTCCAAATATTGAAATATTTATAATAAAAACCATAATGGACAAGATTCTGTCCCCAATGGAGGAACAGCGCAGTAGAGGTAGTTGATTGTGTAGCAACAGATACCATCTTCCCCCACTCTGCCCTCACCCTGTCCATGTATAATTAGAGTTTAATGGTTGGTTTAACTTATTTATCATTTAAATGTACATGGATCGAGTTACCTTGTGGTAAGATGGGCGGCCAATCAATTTTATAAACAAAAAAACAAACAAATTGCAAATTGGAATTAGTAACAGGAATTGACTCCTGAAAATGTTGGGACAGAAGAAAACAAAACAAAACAAATCAATCCATAAAGACACAAATGATTACACTCATATTATCCCACTTTGGACTTATTAGTAAAGATCTACCTCTCAAGATGGCTAGAAGGTGGAAGAAAAGAGAAAATGACTAGCGGGAAGGTTGATGGACAAAGTTACAGCAATGAATGTATCACCGAAAGACCTAAAAGACTAAATTAGGACTTAAAGCGGAGGTATGGTGAAGATGTCTCTGCAAAAGCTGTGCTGCCAACTGTACCATATAAAAGAATTAGCAAGTATAGCAGTTCCTTGGAAACTCTCTGGAGAAGGAGAGAACAAGAGATTACTTACATATCTCCAAACTGCTGTTCCTCCCAGGACAGTCGTTTTCTGCAGGTCTGGGTGCCAGGGGGTAAAGGGATTAGCCATTTTAATCGCAACCCTGCTGGAACCTTCTAAAAGACACTTTCTAATCACTTGGAAGTTTTCTATTAACCATCCTAAAGGTATTAGAGATCTTTGGAATAACAAATTTGAAAATTCATTGGCTGAATTTATCTTCAACTTTAAAGAAAAGAAGAATTATAAGCTTAAAATGTAAAATAAATAAATAAACAGCAAAAAGCTAAATAAGAGTTTGATTTAAGAAAGTTATAAACAGATTACAAACAATTATAATTAAATTCTTGTGGGAAACACATTTATTTTGGCTATCTTGCCTATTGTAAATTATAACAAACATAAATTATTCTATGATTTTAGAACCTGGATAGTAGGACGACTAAAGATTGTAAGCAGAAAGAAAAAAAATACCAGCCTTTTCTTGAGGTCAATTAATACTGGGACTTACAAAATAACTTTGAAAATATTAAAGGAAATCTTTGAAACATGGAGCCAGAAATTAGGGCCTACAATATCAACACTATCACTTGTCTGCTTCTATGAATAAGCTATGTCCAAAACATGTTACTGAAGACAGAGGTGGACAAATTTTATCTGACAAAATAGAAAATGTACCAAAAGTGGGACTACAAATGACAGGCCAAGAGAAAGATTTGGAAAGAGAATGCTTACTGGATATACAAAAGAAACTGAACGAGGTTTTAAAAATGAAAAATAGAAACACCAATGATAACCCAGGATAATGACCCAGAAACAGTTTTCTTTTGGATCTACAAAAGAGGCTTATAATGTCTTGAAGAAATCTGTGCAATGAGATGAAGAAGATTTGAAGACAAATACTATTGAAATAAATCAAAACTGAAAGTAATAATTATTTGTGGGATTATGCTTAATATTGTATATATTCCAATACATAAAAATTATAGAAGAAAGTTAGAAGGGATACAGAAAACTGGTTGATTTTGAAACACTGTAGTAACTCAAGGCATAGTCTATAATGTTACAGTGTAGGTATTTACCTGAAAGTATGTCACTGAATATAATGCAACAGATACACAGGAAAAAGACATTGAACGCTGTAAAATTTCACCTGCATTTAAAAGCAGACCAAATGGATTTGTTGTGCTATCATTCTTCTAGGATTTATTAATTCTTCAAGGAAAAAATAATTCCATATTCTGGAGCATGCATAATTAATTCTCTAGGTGACTTAAAATCCCTATTATGAGGGCAACTTAAATTTGTATTAGTTTTTAATGTTCAGATGCCACTACTTTCAAGCATACAAGATTCTATTTGGAGATTAATTGCATTCTAAGCAGTGTCCAAAATCTGTTCTAAAAGAAAATATATATATCATATTTATATATTGAAACAGGGCATTTTCTAGTTGCTGTTTGCAATAAAAGAGGTATTAAGAGCAGATTCATGAATAGGTTCATGAATTATTAGCTATGTTGGATGCTGTATATAAATATGACACAATGAAAGTTCCTGAGAAGGTGGCATTTTAAATAGATTCAGGAAGATTCTTGTTAATTCTTATGTTGGCACAGGTATTATTCTAATATGTTCAACACGAGATAATTTATTTTCCCTTCTAGATGTATATGCTTATATTCCAAATGATTCTGAGGTTATTACAGCTCCATCATTTATAAAGCATTATTCATATTCAAAATTTCAATTTGTTCAGGCTATATGAGCTTCATATAATCATCTATAATCTTTGCAGTTTAGTGCAGTTTTATTTGAAGCACATGTATGTCCCAAAAAGGAACATTAGAGAAAAAAGCCTTCTATGCATATTCGCAGACCTGACCTTATTTTTATTAATAAAAAGCCAAAATGACTTATATAGATATACTCTCTATATATTATAGTCCATTGCCATAAAAAATATCTATTTACTACTGTAGTTGCTTGTAATTCCTGTATATCAGGAATGCTGTTTGGATTCATTGCTGAAAGAATTTTTCATGAGAAAAATTGCTTCCTTAGTATCAGTTTCAGTCAGGATCGGCCCTGAAAAATTTCAAAAGAAACATCCTGATGGAAAGGTGCCCACAAAGTGTCAATTGCCACAATTACTCATTTAAGACATTAAAGTTTCTAGGTCACAGGAAACAACTTGTGTTTTTCTCTTTCCATTCTAGAATAGCACATAGAAGGGCTGATTTTCTTACACAGTTATTCTTTCTGTAGAACTTGGGAGCCTCCATTTCCAAGACATCAGCTGAAGTCAGCTATATTAAATAAACCCAAATTGTGCAATAGGAAAGAATCTGTGAAAAAAGCTCCCCTAGTTTGAATAATATGCAATCATCTGCAACTAGAGACATGCCAAAGAACTTTGGGGTCCAAAGGTATTAACATCATAATAAAACTAGCATTACAAATTAAAAGATTACAACATAACAAATTATTAATCAACAAGTATATTAATTATTACAGGAAACATTTTACTACAGAGAACTTATATATTCTCATTGTGAGAGAGCTGGAGAGTCAACTATAAAGTATCAGCTTTAGAATACGTTATTCCAATCTTGCTAATAGCAATAACACTTAGACTTATATACCACTTTACAGAGTTTTACAGTCCTCTCTAAGCAGTTTACAGAGTCAGCATGTTGCCCTCAACAATCCGGGACCTCGGAAGGATGGAAGGCTGAGTCAACCCTGAGCCCAGTGAGATTTGAACCGCCAAATTGCAGGCAGCTGGCAATCAGCAGAAGTAGCCTGCAGTACTGCACTCTAACCACCATGACTCATAATCAATAATAGTTATTTATTATTACAAACCTGACTGCTAGCCATTAGCCCTGCAAATTATTATTCTGAAAGAAGGTATATCCTTGAAATAACTATAATTACCAATAGGTTTATCCAATATGAAAGATTACCAAATCTTCCATTGGGCTTCTCCTCTAATACTTTGTTTATTTAAAGGTTTCCAGGCACCAGAATGACTTTGGACAGCTTACATTTTAAAAGAGTGAAAACAAAACTTTCCTCTGATATATATTTTGGGAGTTCATGCAGCAACACACACACACACCCAAACCCTAATTATTCACATTTGCTAACTGAAAGATTTGATAGGGAGCATTTTTTTCAGGGTTTAATAGGTCTTCTTTCAGATTAGAATTATATTTGCTTATCCTAATTTTAAAATGTTGACTAGATATACAATAGTTCATTAAGGCCACTAATGAGTTTGGGCTCCTTGTCTGACCACTCACTTGTGTTCACTTCCTCCCCATCTGTCCTATATAGTCACAGGGACAATCTATGCAGGGAATCCAGTAGATTACATTGGAAATATTTCCCACCTCCAAATGATCTTTACAATGCATAATTTGTCCTTGTATGGTAGCCTCTGGGCAGTGTGTGATGCCCACTTGCAGATCTCAGAAGCTGCATTCTACAGCTTCCAAAATGTTTTTGATGTATGGCAAGGTGTGCCATGTGGTTGGTCTTGTAGCTTGTTCTTCTTGTGAGGAGAGAAAGGAAGAAACAAGGTACAAGTCCAACCACATATATATATATACACATAGATACACCTTAATGTGACTTTATATGACTAACAATCTTGAACAAGCAAGATTCCAAAATGTATGTTTGTTTATTATGTAGGCTGTATGTGGGGGCAGGGGAATGAACCTATTCTGTACCACTAAACCAGTGGTGATATTCAGCCAGTTCAATCCAATTCAGGCAAACTGATATCAGCAGCTGCGGGAGGCTTCGTTTTTGTGGAAGGCTCCGTTTTCATGTCCCATTTTTGACGCTCTGCACATACACGGAAGGCTCTGCGCTCACGCACTCACATTTGCGAACCAGTAGCAAAGGTAAGTGAGTATAATGTGCACTAAACACAGTCTAAATAAAGTATAGGTAACGAACATATCTATTATTATCATTTAGACTGCTTTTTTCCTACGTATACCAGCTCAAGAAAATCTTGTCAGTTTGAGGCACTTTGGCAATAACTTGAAAAATATTTTGCCTAGATTAAACATACCACGATTTTCCACCTTCTCTGCCCCAGTGCCCTCCCTCCTTTCTGTTCCATGAAGCAATTGCAAATTGATTTCATTCCTATGGGAGGGTTTTCTTGATATACTTTTATATATGCATGTAGTATACAGTATGTATCCGAGAAGAGGGAGGAAGTGACAATGTGAAAATTATATACACACATTTTAATACATAATACTGTACATTTATATGCAGGATAGCAAACAGGGTTCCCTTCTTTCCACCCTGTTCTACTGCAACAGGTTCTATACTTCTCTTCATTTCAGCATAGCTGAAAAGAGAGAAATTTGCCAGTTTAAAACCCCTGTTGGGAAACTTTTTTTAAAATTACTGTTTTTCTTTCCTACATAGATTTTTCCCCTCCTGGGCTTTTTTTTAATGTCTATTTTTCCAGCCACCTGAGATACAAAGTTTTCATCCCTGCTCCCAGGTAGCCCATTTTAAAAAAAGTAAATCCCCAGAGAGAAAACTAGTTACTGAAGAAAAGAAAATAATATCTTTTTCAAGTCTCAGGTGTTAAATCACCAGTCTTCTCTATGCTAAACAAAGAGAATAATCAAAATAAAAAATAATCATGTAAGTGTACTGGAAATATAATGCATTAGACAAGGATATGCAGAATCGTAACCATTTATTGTTATAATGACATATCATGTTATATTTTTTCCTGTCGTAGTTCTCCCACTTTTTATTAGACAACTTTTTATGTGTTCTTTATTTTGTTAGCCATCACTATTAACCTTGTAATTTTTCCTTCTTTCTCTTTTGTTATTAATAAAATATACATTTTAAAAGTTGCTTTGCAGGTGAATTGGGGGATAATAGAGGGCAATGTCATATTTCTTCCCCCTTAAATAGTTGCCTACCTATTCAGTCAGTGAGAGAACTGGGCAGGGTAGAGGTGGGGGAGAAAGCCATTTTTTTTTTTCTATTAAACAGTGTGATGAATTCTGACAATTGTTGCTTTTCAAAAATCCAGATCCCAATAGAAAAATGAATATTTATATATGGTGATGTAATCAACAATGTAGTAAATGCACAAATTTCACAGTGGGAGACGAGTAAAATAATTGCCAAAATAGACTTGAGTGTAATACTACAATTTTTCGTTCAATTAGCTAAAGGAAGCTAACTTACATTAAACCACCCAGTGTTACTTAAGTGAGATAGGTGGTATAGAAATGTAGTAAATAAACAAACTTGCTTGATTCAGGACATGATTTTACAACAGTTACAGGAATAATGTTGATTTTTAATATAGAATAGCAGATTTGAGCCAGTTTGGTCTAGTGGTTAAGGCGCCAAGCTAAAAACCAAGAGACTATGAATTTCAGTTCCACTTTAGGCATGAAAGCCAGTAGGGTGGCTTTGGGCCAGTCACTCTCTCTCATCCTATAATGCCAAGCTTGGGTGACAAGCTGATTATGCAGTTCCTGTCATAACTAATGGATCAACACCCAATTGATTTAAAAAAAAAAAAGCAGACCCTGCACGCAGGAAAATAGAAGAGGGGAAAATGGCAGGTCCTCTTGTTCTTTTCAGGATTAATAACAGGACTGCTGCTATTAAATATCATACTTTTATGTCTCTCATCCAATATGCTAAAGACTTTTCAAAACCACAACTATCAGCACTTAGATTCTACCAAAAGAAATATTTGAATATCTTCTAGATATCTCTAAGCAAATGCCACTTGAGAAGGAATAATTGTTACTTGATGAAATAAACTCATAATGTTAGGCAATATAGTCTGATTTTAAAATCTAAGTAGCAAAACCTGAGTGTAAAACTAGAATATCTATCAATTCAAGTCAATAACTGAATTAATTCTTTTCCAGTTAAATTTTAGGTGAATATTAGGTATATGAATATTAGCAATTTCACCTATATTATTTTTACAGAATATTATATATCCAACCAATTTTATTTGCTTCTGGCCTTTTTGACAAATATGGATATAAACTGATAGAACTAAAGTATCATTTATAGCCTAGCTGTTACATGACTCACCAATGAAAACTGATCCTCCCAATGTTAATTTACTTCCTTTCTCTCTCTCACTCTTGGAGACTAATACAGAAAGCTGAAAGAATAAGCTGAAAAGCTTCCCTTACATGGAAGCTACATACTGTGAAATTTTGTCATCCCTCCTCTCCCCACTCATTTTTCATGAGCAATTTCCATTCTGTTGTGTTCTCTCACAGATGGTGTTCTGGAGATATGAAAGAAAACTAAGACTATTTTTCAATCTGTCACAAAACTATCTGTAGGAATGAGTGTAGACTGTTGGCTTATAGACACAGAGTCCTCTAAGGAGTACTGTCACTAAGGAATGCTTTTATCCTCAGTGTTCTAAATTAGCTGAAATAGAGGAACTATAAATAAGGATATAGCTCTATTTTCCATACTTTCCTCTTCTGTGTGCTAGAAGCATATGCATTACATGAGTTTTGTTTAGCAATTCTAACTGTATAAGAGCTTAATGTTAAATGGTTGGTCATTCCTTATTTACCTTTTTAAAATTTTGATAATCAGCTCTCCCATTTTCCTTAGCTCCTTTACTACTCTATTCCCAAACAGGATCATACATGGTTAGTATTTGGAGGATGGACTACCAAGAATATTAGGATTATAAGGCTAAATTGCAAAGTTAATGAACATGCCAAGAAGGCAACATTAAATCAATTTTGTATTGTGTCTAAGAAAACAGCATGGGTGTCATGAGGTCAGTACAAGACATACTCAATTTGGAAATTGTATCTTAGTATTATATTATTTTGATGTATATCTCAACTTTTTAATTGAGGCATTTGAGATACTAATTTTAGAAGTATTTGCGCTTTCTTTTTTTAAAAAAAAAGATTACTTACAATTGAAAAGTCTGGTTGGAAGAGTGTCCTCATTTGTATCTTTAAAGTGGAGAGTGGGGACAAATTAGAAATCCCCAAAAATGTGGATCTATAGTTTGGGGTGATGTAGGAAAAAGATCTTTTCTCAGTTCAAATGATTTTTAAATTACAGTCATGTTTAAGAACATCTTTCTTCAACTTTCTTCAATGATAGACTAAAATCAGCTGTGTGAGAGTGGAGCTGATGGCTGTGGCCAAAAGAAGAGCAGGGAAATGGATTGGCTTCTCAGAACTTCTCTCTTGGTCAAGGAGAGGATTCCATATTGAGGGTCCCTATAAAGAGATTAAAAAATAGCAATTTCTAGTAGGTTTTAGAAACCTAGAGCTGGGGGCGGGGGATGGGGATGGGAATCAACTTGCCTAACTCATGGTTTGGTACCTTCACTTGGACATTGAGTTGTCCATTTCCTTTCTTAATCACCTAAGGAAATTACTTGTTATTGATCGTTTGAATGGTAAGAGTCTTCAGAAGGGCAAGTTTTATAATGTTGGGAGAGTGTCCTTCTATCTTGATTTTTTTAAACATTCATGTAAGTTTAAGTATTATAAAATTAAAAAAATGTTTTTGGAAAATAGCAAAAGGAGAACTGGAATGTTGATTTTGGAAAGTTAAGACACCAGATGGACTTCAAACAATATTTTCTGTGGGTTGTTTAAATAATTTCATTTAAATAATGAAGATTTTGAAATTAATTGTAAGAAACATTCTATGAGAAAGGTTATTAATTATTAATAATTGAAAAATAAGTATATAAGAGGAGATTTAACTAGACGGAACCAGAGAGAACTAAAGATTACAATTAAAGGAGAACCATCCATTAATACAATGTAGCAACATTATTTGACTATAAAAAATATCCCAAGAATGCACCCAGAAATTACCCTTAAAATTGTCTGCAACTATAGACATGGCTACAGAATAGAAACAGATTTATACTGCACAAAATAGATATTGAAGCTGATCTTAGTGTAGATTGGAAAAAATATTTTAAAATGTCAGACTACAAGAGTGATGTGGAAAAATATGCCCAAATGAATTTACAAATGAAACCAAATGATATCTTAATAATTAAAGGAGACATAAAAATAATAAATCAGAAGAGCTGCCTGGAAAATTTTCACAAAAGAGATGTGTTAGCTACTGAAGAAGTTCCCAAGAGAAGACAAAAAGACAATGATTAAGACTTCAACTTCTGCGAGATTATTTGAAGGGATTAGGAGATCAATCTTTTTCAAACTAAATGGAATGAAAATAAAGTGGGTTTATTTGACTGTGGCTAAAATATACATATAATTTTCAGTAACTATTAATGGAACTTTTTTTTATAATACTGAATGATGATGCTTTAAAGATTTTTTTAACCTATGTAATTTATAATTTTTAAAACTTTTTAGTTCTGTTCTTATATTGTTTTAAGTATGTCTCTCTTTATGGTTTTTATTTACAAATATTTTTTAAAACAGAAAAGATGTCTATTTATATGTTAGAGAAAGAGATAAATTGGAATACAAAATAGATTTATTTGATTCATTATTTTTCTGTTAGCTGTACTTAAAATATACTTTTATTGGTTAGGACGGAATAATGAGTTTTTATAATTTGTTTATTGATAAGAGATGAGTTCTGGGTAGAACAGATTTTTTTTACTGAAATACTAGAGAAGATGTTAAGTTACTGAAGTTGTTTATATTTATTGGGATAGAAGGAGAGGTAATTTCTTTATATATCATTTTTCTATTTCTATCTTTTTTTTTCTATTTCTATTCTAGAGGTTGCCATAAAGAAGAGGAAGGAGTCAACCTATTCTCCAAAGCACCTGAAGGAAGGACAAGAAGCAGTGGATGAAATCAAGGAGAGAAGCAACCTAGAACTAAGAAGAAATTTCCTGACTGTTAGAACAATTAATCAGTGGAACAACTTGCCTCCAGAAGTTGTGGGTGCTCCAACACAGAAAGTTTTTAAGAAGAGATTGGACAACCATTTATCTGAAATGGTATAGGGCAGTGATGGCTAACCTTTTTGCCATCGCGTGCCAAAAGCGGGGGGAACTTGGGGGGGGTCCACACGTGTGTGCCCACACCCATAATGCAATGCCCCCTTGTGCCCGCGCCCTGCTCCCCCACTGCTTTTGGCATGCAATGGCATGGTGGGCCCAATAGGCCCATTTTTCACCCTCCCCAGTGTTCAGAGGCTTTCTTGGCACCTGGGGAGGGCAAAAACAGCTTTTCCACCACCCTGGAGGTCCTCTGGAGGCTGGAAACAGCCCATTTCCCGACTTCCAATGGGCCCAGAAGGCCCAAAAATCAGCTGGCGCACTGGAGCTGAGCTATGGCAACGCTTGTGTGCCCACAGATGCAGCTCCGTGTGTCACCTGTGGCACACGTGCCATCGGTTCGCCATCACAGCTATAGGGTTTCCTGCTTCAGCAGAGGGTTGAAGTAGAAGACCTTCAAAGTCCCTTCCAACCCTGTTATTCTGTTATTCTATTTTTCCTTTTTTTTCTTTACTTTTCAAATTCTTCTTAGTTTGTGCTAGTTTTTTTTTAATTTTATTTGTAAAACTTAATAAAATTATTATACAAGGATAACAAACTTGTTTGGACAAGATCTGGCGGGGGCTTATCTTACTGAACTGTTGGAATGGGTAATGGGTTAACAGTTAGACCTCATGGTCTAACTGTTGCTTGTTGAAATGAACAAAATAAGAATTCAGTATATTTATTTTATTATAGCCATGTCCACTTTTCAGCATGCTTTATATTTATTATTTATTGGCATTGGCATACCATGTGCCCCTACCAAGAAACAGGACAATCAAATTAACAAAGACAGAAAACATTCCTGAACATTTCTTTTTTTTTATTGAAAAGTTTTACACAAAAAGAATTCTCCCCCCCAATATTCCCCCCACCCTTTTTCCCTCCCCCCACCCCCCCAACAGCCCTTCCCACCCTCCCCCCCAGACTTCCCAGAGCAAAGTACAGGGTATTTCAATTAGCAATCATAAGCTAAATTAAGCTAACTATCCTTAAACTAACAAATCTCCCCCAGAACCTTAACTCCATTATGAGTAACAAAATACATCTACAGTTTAACCTTCATTCATAAGCTATTTGGTATTTTCTTGTCTGATATTTATTTTGGATATAATCAATCCATCTTCTCCATTTCGATATATGTCTTTCTTGTGAATAGTCCTTCAGGTACGCTGAGATTTTCGCCATTTCCTCTAAATTTGCTACTTTCAGTAATTCACTCTTCAATAGTAGGCAAAGAGTCCTTCTTCCAATATTGCGCAACCAGCATCCTAGCTGCCGATATTAAATTTTAGTTCAATTTAGTCTCTGATGATGTACAGTCCATCGTTATACCCAATAAAAACAATTGCGGAGTAAATTTCAACCTTTTTTTCAAGATATTCTGCATCACCCACCAAATTTTTATCCAGAATGCTTTGATTTTCTTACAAGTCCACCATATATGATAATAAGTTGCATCATCACAATCACATCTCCAACATTTAGCTTGCAAATTTGAGTACCTACATGATAATTTCTTAGGATCTAAATGCCATCTATAAAACATATTGTAGAAATTTTGTCTTAAATTTTGTGCTTGCGTAAATTTAACATTCTAACCCAAACCTGAATTTTCTAACCTGAACACTTCTCAATGGCTGGCTGGGACAGCTGAATTGATAACAGGAATAATGGCCTGCTAAATTTATTTGAAGTTGATGATGTTGCGCCTACTGCCTGGAATTAATGAAGATGAGAAAAAGAAACACAGAAATGAATAGGACCAGTTCTCAAGAATTCTGTTTACTCACAGCCCATATGGTGTGGAATAAATACTGTGGGTTTTCTGTATTAGAACAGTGCAGTTTGTTATCTTCTTTCCTAGCTAAGTCTTGATTGAAGTCTTTGTATAAGCATGAAAACTATAAGTTGTTTGTATTTCTATATAATCTTCTGGATTCATGTCACATCTATTTGTGTGTGTGTTTTGTGTGTGCGCATGTGTGTTGTGTAAAATCCTAGCAAGGAGCCAGAAGTAGGCTTTGAAGCTGTACAGCCTACTGCTCTTCTCTAGATTTCTGTGGGTAATTCCATGTAATGGCTCCTGAAAAGTGCAAAGCTCCAACAGAATACTTTCAAGAGTAAATTACATGGCATCTGAGTCACTCTGCTGAGGAATGACTATACCATGGTAAAATATCAAATGTTCTTAATGCAGCAGATGGCTTTTAAAAAATTCTGTCATACGAAATATCACTTTGCTTGCAGCCTTTCCTTTAACATGCATTTTAGCGTCCTATGCATATTGATGGTTTTCTAAAATGAGCTTAATGGCTTTAAAATGTCAGAGAATGTTTTTCTTTCTGAGCCTAACTTTCTCAGCAAATATATTCTTAAGGTTTACATGGCATTTTTTAAAAAGAAAAATCTATATGGCAATTTACCTTACTTTTACACTAGGGAAGGGAAATGTACCCCTCAGCCAGTCTTTCCAGTCCAAGTCTAATAATATCACTAATACCGTTTTTCAAAAGCCATATTTTAAATAGGGGTGGGTGGGTTCAGGGAGGGAACAATTCATTTGAACTCCTTGTTACAGTGTGTGTGTGGGGGGGGACGGGGGGGAGTCTTGTTTTTAAAACAATAATTTGATAATTATTTTCAAACAGCAGCTTTCTTTCCCTCATTCTTTTTTTTTTTTAATTTGATTTATATGCCGCCCTTCTCCGGAGACTCAGGGCGGCTTACAATGTGTTAAGCAATTTTGATTGAAAAAGACTGATTTAATTTAGTAAACTAAGGTTTGTACAGACTTTGTGTGTGCTGTGTTCTCTAGGGTCCATAGCTGGGGCAGAACAATTGCATCTTAGTACTGCATCTAGGTCTAAGTATTGAAATACTTGCAATATTTGGAATGGGATAACTATACTTGTGGCCAAATTCCAATCTATGAAGATGGAAAATAACTAGGTGTTTTAAGACCTTAGGTCTTAAGTTTAAGACCTCCTTAGGTTTAAGACCTTAGGAGATTTATAATTTTTATATAGCATCTGGAAAACACCATAAGACTTTTCTTTGTTGAGCCAGAAGGCAGAATCAATGAAGTGAGCATTAGGGGGGAAAACTCTCTTAGGATAAAGAGCTGTTTTCATCAGTTCAGTAGAACAAATTGCCTTGAGAGGTTTTCCCTTCACTGAAAATTAGAAGCTTTTCCCTTCAATGGAAATTCAAATGCCCTTCTATAAGAATTAGTGGCCATCTATAGTCAATAGGAAAACCATCCTTGCTGGGAATATTGGAAGTTGTCCTTTCATGCCAAGAGATACCAGGTTAGGAAACCAGTTTAACTAGGTAATCTCTAGGATTCTTCCAAGCCTATGACATAAGATTTTGAGAGAGGATTTATATCCTTTTCTCGATATAAAATGTCCCTTTGCTGGAGTTATTAGTTCTACATGAGATGAAATTAACAGCATCTATTCCACAGGGTAATAGTTATGAAACAAAGCAAAATCACATTGGAGAAAGAGGAAAGGAACTCTTTTAAAAACCACACATGATCAGTTTAAAACTAAGAAAGACTGAGCCCTTTACTCATTTAGTCTTTATATTGACACCAGAATACCTAGTAACTCCTTGGTCAAATGATGTTGTTTTGTCTGTTCCCCAACCATATTAAAAAAAAATACTTCCTAGTTTTTCCTACTTAATTCCTCAAGAACCAAAATATCTAAACTGAAGTCTGCCCTCTCACCTTCTTTTTTTAAAATTTTATTTATATGCCACCCTTCTCCGGAGACTCAGGGCGGCTTACAATGTGTTAAGCAATAGCCTTCATACTTTTGTATATTTATACAAAGTCAGCTTATTGCCCCCACAATCTGGGTCCTCATTTCACCTACCTTAGAAAGGATGGAAGGCTGAGTCAACCTTGAGCCTGGTGAGATTAGAATTTGCAGTAATTGCAGGCAGCTAGATGTTAATAACAGTGCTTTAGTCTACTGCGCCACTCAGGCCCCTCATTCAATGTGACATTGTTTGGCATGCCCAAACTTTCAGACTCATCAGCTAGATTCTATGGAAGACCCTGTTTCCAGTTACCTCACTCACCTTCTCTCTATGCCTTCACCTGTTAACACAACAGCAGCTTATTAATATCTTATTTCCACAACAATATAACTACACAATTAAACAATGTAACAGATATAAATGCGACTTTCTTGGGTTATATTCGATTTAAAAGCAAGTTAACTCTCCAAACCAAACCAATTATATAGAAACAAAATCCATTTCTATGACCAAGACTCATCAGATTAGTACCTTTAGCAGCATAATATAATATTAATGTCAGTCCTTAAACTATGCACCTTTAAATGTCAGTATAGTGCCCTATCCTGATACTGGGTGTGAGCAGGTATACAGACTTGCCACTGACTTATTCAACATGCTTGATCTCTGGTCAGTTCATGATCTATTCCTGTAGACTAAACTACAAAACTCAAATCTCTCAACAATAAAATTAACTAGAGACTACAGGAATGATAAGACACCAAACTATCCTTGTGTATTCTTGTGTAGATTTAAATCTAATAACTGTTTTGACCAGAACTGTGTGATAGCTAAAAAATAATTTTTACATCCCAGAAAAGTTTCAGTCAACCCACAGTCTACCCTCACTTCCTACTCAACCTAACACATGGATCTCCAGAAAAAGGGAGACTTTCTGACATAAATTGTTGGCATTCCCAGGTAAACCAGACCTGGAACACAACTAGAAGACCTAAATCTACTTTATTGTAAGGCTAAATTAATAGAATCTTGGAAGTCTGAAAGTGCAAACTTCCAATCTTTCAATTTTGATTGCCAGTCCATCCATATTTTTTTCTCTGATCATTAAACTATGGTAGGTTCCTTCATCTCTTGTCTGATTGGTTCCTAGGAAGCATGATTTCTCCTCTTTCCTCAAGGTCACCCATACATTCCATTGCAGCAATTAATACTATTGGTTAGGGCCAAGAAAACAACCTTATTACTTGTAAGTAGCCACGTTCAAACTCTCCCACAGGCCCTCAGTAAGATCTAAGTCTCCTTTATCACTGTTTAACATCACAGAAGAGGCCAAGATTCCTATACACATATTTGAGGGTTCTCTTGACCTTTGAGAGCAGAAAACTAATAGCTCAGCAGAAAATTGTCAAAGCCTCTTGTGATGATTCTATCCCAGCTGAACCAATTAAGGTAATGAATTGAGGTGCTAAGCTTGCCTTCAAGATTTCCCAATATCAATATAACTGCCACATTCCCAGTGATCAAGCATCTGCATTTATCATCTATGTCAGGGGTGTCAAACCCGCAATGACATGTTGTCGTCACATGATGTACCACAACTTTTTCCCCCTTCACTAAAACAGGGGTGGGTGTGGCCAGCAAGTGACACATCCAGCCTGGGGGCCACGAGTTTGATACCCCTGATCTATATATTTAAACAAATTAGAAAAGTATACAAAGTAAAGGGCCACCATCAGTGAACTGTTGGACAGCATTACTTGGTCTGTTGTGTGGATGTTTGGGTGGTTTAGAGGTGGGGAATTGTGGTGGGTAGGAGTGTGTTTGGGGATTGTTATGTGTGTTGGATTTAGTCTTTGGGTGTTAAGTGAATTTAGTTGTATGGGTATACTATGCATACACGTACAATGACAATAAAGTTGTTGTTGTTTCTGGAATTACTTCCATCCCCTTAATAACAGTTCTGCTTTGGATCACATGACCAGGAGGGAGGATAAAGAATGGTGCAATCAGCAGCCTTCTAAACTTTGGTTAATTGCCTTTCTCATAGGAATGTATGGGGGATTTTTCCTGGAATGTTTTCTCAGATCTGTCACATTGTTTAACTCAGTCCTTTGGTGACTTCTCCATGCCACCCTTCCCTTTTCAGTCCTGTACTGTTTGACTTTTTTAGAGAGTTATTCTGCTGATGGACAGAGTCCCAAGTCCCTTTAGTGTACATAGTTTATTTCCAACATTTCATTGGGTAGAAAGAATAATAAGAAGGGGAAACATTCAAGCCTGACTTCTGTAATTCTTTCCAAATCCTTTATCAGCCGTGGCCATAAGAAACATCTCTATTTTCTTCTGCATAAGAAAGATGTGTGTTTTGTGTCAGAGGTCATTTTTCTCCCTGAGTGTTTTGCCACAGCAAGGTGCTAGCAGTGGATTAATGGTTCTGAAGGCAACAAACATATAAACAGGTAAAGAAAGAAAAATATTTGGTAATAACAAGAAGTGGCAATATTTAAAAGAGCAATATGAATACAGAATAGAATCTCCTGTTCCTTAGCTGCTGGGATTCATGTCCTCCGCAAAGGCAACATTAAACTTCCCCAGAGAACACCTAATATGTGGCACTTTTTCCAGGATACAGTTTTAATCTGAAGCTCATCCCAGGGAAGTATTTCAAAGCTTGTATAATATATGATTGCAATTACTTATAATTAAGTATAAAGAGGTGTGATGGGTCAACGGTTAAAGATGCTCATTTTGACAGCTGGAAAAGGTGAGAGCCCAGGTTTGAGACCTGAGCACCATGCAATGGGATGAGCTGCCATTACTTGCCCCAGCTTCTGCCCACTTAGCAATTCGAAAGCATGCAATGCTAGCAGATAAATAGATACCACTTTGTGGGAAGGTAACAGTATTCCATGTGCCTCAGTGTATAATCACGCTGGCCATATGATGAGGGAAATCTTTTCGGACAACACTGGCTTCCTTATCTAAAAGATGGACATGAACACCACCCCCTAGAGTCAGACACAATTAGACAAGGCAAACCTTTACCTTCACAAATGAAAGCAAATATATGTGGTTTAGGATGATGTTGCAGAGAGAAGCGCACATTCTCTGTAGCAGAATGTGTGCTTAAGGTTATCCTACACAGTATTTATGTGGTGCTTGGTTGTATGTGGCTTTTTATTTGTTGATTGGGGTGTTGACAGCTATTAAATTGTTGGTTGTTGTCTCTTAGTGCTGCCAAGTTCTTGGCTCCTAAGTACCTGATAACAAATTCTGGTAGACAGAAGTTTCCTAAGAATGGGCTCTAACATGAGTCTGAAAGCTTGAAAGACTAAACCTCAGGTCCTGGTGATTGACCCAGATTGGATCCTTTACCATCACCTTTATAATTGTTTACATTTCTTGCCCATTAGCTATCAAAAGATACAGAAGGACCTCAACAGACTTGAACATTGGGCCCTATCTAACAAAATGAAATTCAATAGTGAATAAAGTAAGGTTTTACATTTAGGCAAGAAAAACCAAATGCACAGGTATAGTTTAGGTAGTACTTGACTCGATAATAGTAATTGTGAGAGGGATCTTGGAGTTCTAGTGGACAGTCATTGAAATATGAGCCAGCACTGTGCTGCAGCTGCCAAAAAAGCCAATGCAATCCTAGGCTGCATTAACAGAGGGATAGAATCAAGATCACGTGAAGTGTTAATACCACTTTATAATGCCTAGGTAAGGCCACACTTGGAATACTGCATCAGGTTTTGGTCACCATGATGTAAAAAAAGATGTTGAGATTCTAGAAAGAGTGCAGAGAAGAGCAACAAAGATGATTAGGGGACTGGAGGCTAAAACATATGAAGAACAGTTGCAGGAACTGGGTATGTCAAGTTTAATGAAAAGAAGGACTAGGGGAGAAATGATAGCAGTGTTCCAATATCTCAGGGGTTGCCACAAAGAAGAGGGAGTCAACCTATCCTCCAAAGCACCTGAAGGAAGGACAAGAAGCAATGGATGGAAACTAATCAAGGAGAGAACCAACCTAGAACTAAGGAGAAATTTCCTGACAGTTAGAATAATTAATCAGTGGAACAATTTGCCTCCAGAAGTTGTAAATGTTCCAACACTGGAAGTTTTAAAGAAGAGATTGCACAACCATTTGTCTGAAATGGTATAGGGCTTCCTGCTTCAGCAGAGGGTTGAACTAGAAGACCTCCAAGGTCCCTTCCAACTCTGTTATTCTGTTAAATATCTAAGATTTTTCCAGCCATTCTTTGCACAAGAATACATAAAGGAAGACGTTTTATACAAGATATCAATGAAGAAAATGTCTCCAACTCCTTACCATTACAACAGTCTTCCTCAATAACTTTATGCCAGGGACAACTGCATATCATAATGCCTGTTTTTGTGTATGTGGAAAAAAAAAAGAACTAATCCAGGTGATTGCATATGGGTTGCCTCTGTGTGTGTGTTCTTGCTCTCCTTTCATATTGGGAAACCTTTATCTATTCCAGCAACTCTTTCTACAAATATTGGACCGTTCAAACTACATTGCTCAATTTCTTCTGCCTCTTTATCCTACTTATTGAATATAAAGGGCTAAAAATGACTCTTTTCAGCAAGACAGACTATCTACTCCATGTTTTGGTAATGGACAGATGTGATATCAGGATGTTTGCTTCTGACCATGTGAAATCTGATTTTTACCATATATGTAACCGGGATGTACAAAGTGGCCTGCATATCCTCTGCTGAGCAGAAGGGAAAATAGGGGGACTTAGAATGGAGGGGTCATTATCATTCCAGGCCTCTACCACCTGGCTGTAGGGATGGGGGAAGGGACTTTTTTCTGCACTTCTTTTCCTGTGGTCCGCAGCCAGAACCGGCCCATTTTCAAACTTAATTTTTCATTTTCTGTCTTCTTCTGCCACACCAAATTAAGTCCCATTCTGGCAGGGTCATGACCCCATAATTTACATAATTTATTTCCAACATTCTATTGAATTGGCAATAAAAACACAGCAGAGCAGATTCTGCTAATTGCCATCCTATAAGCATCATGAACTTATTAATTGAATTACACGTTGGCTGTGTTAGAAATTTCAAGTACCAGCTGGAGCAGAAGAACATTCTGACCAGCTTAAGAGCAGAGTATTCTGCTATGGATCAAGTATTATTTTATAACATATGGTTGAGAAATACTGTAGCAACCCAAAGTAGAACTATGTATAACACTTGACATTTTTAAAGGGAACTTTGATTTCATCTTGAAAAAACATATTATAAACTTAAGGGCTCTATCATGGATAAACATTTGCACTTCATTATTTATAAGTTACACAAGCTTCAAAATAAAATGCAAGTATAGGGAAAACCTTACATTTTATTTCCAGATCCAGAAAGAGGATAATTTATTACTTCCCTCCTCTCGTGATTTTCAGTCTCTACATTAACACCTTAGTTAGATCTTTCGAAGGTCTGAACCTTTTTCACACCTAAGAGAAGTGGTAAAAGTTCATTAATTCAGGTTTACACACACCATGCTGGCATTTTTATAATAAACACTCATTAGTCTCAGGAGAACATTGAGGAACCTTGTTTCCCATTATACTGACAATTATATTTTAATTAATGATCATAAGATTAAGATTATAGTGCTTGCCAAAAGCCCTAAAGTGAATAAATGGAGTATTTAGGGCAACACTATTGCACAAGTTACAGTAAATACTTTAAATATCTATAGATAGTATTTCATGCTTCAGGCGGTGCAGACAACACAGCTGCAGCTATCTTAAAAGTTCTATTTAAAAAGAGTTGTTTTATACCTTATGCCATCAAACTATCAAAAGCTAAGTCATTAAATAAACTCTTATATGAAGCCGAGTTAAATCTATATTCCAATTATAATTTTATGGAAAAAGTTTAGTCCAAATTTCTGAGGGGAGGACTTTGAATTCCAAAGTGAGATCAAAACTCCATCCTTCAACTGAAGCTGTTCTACCTGGGATCAGTTTAACCAGTCCACTGCATTTGATGAAGTGAGCTGTAGCCTCTTATAATGTATCTTTGTCTGCAAAGGTGCTACTAGATTCCTTTTGCTCATTGACTGCCATATGTTAAGATGGCATTCTTCTTACCTTATGGTTTAGCGGTAATCTTGAACCTTTGCTTAAAAATTAACGACTGTCCAATCAGCTTGAATCCTCTGATAATTTCTGATAAATTTCATTTGGCCTCAAAGTATATAAATTGTGAATTTAACAGTTTTTGCTCTCTGTGAATTATGACAGGTTAGAGTATTCTTAAATAGCAAGATGGAGAAAGAGGTAGCTTTGGTATAAAAAAGGAAAGAAAAAGAAAAAAATGAAAACAGGAGATGAAATGGACAGGTAAAGGGGGAAGAGGTGTTGGTGTTACACAAATATTAAATTGACCAGACAGAAAGCCTCTCTCAAGGCACAGCTGATTTTAATTTAATTTAATTTAAATTTAATTTAAATTAATTCATTTAAAATTTTAACAGTATTATTTGCAGCTACTTGCATCTCCTTAATTCTTTGTTTTCAATGGTTTCTAGTCTCTTTGGGGAATGTTAAATGATTCTTATTTTTAGGTAATTATCTGGAGGAGAGCTCACCTTTCTATTAGGTAAATATTGTGATTATTTCAAAACATATAGAAATCATGTTTTGAGAATTTTAATCATTATACTTACAAAATATTTTATTGGAAACAACCAAAACGTAATTGGTAGTGTATAACTGTGCTTAGATATGATTTTGTGCAAGGAGTTAAACTATGGTCCAATATTTGTTTATGCTTGAATGGACCAAAGTATATATCAGTAAGTCAAGATCAGCTGCTACCAATCATATTCATCCCCAAGAATCTATGGATTTTATTAAGCAGAATGGTGAATTAAATCAGTTAATCACATTTATGATTGTATAGCATCTCTTTTGTAAATCTAATTTCAAAAAGTAGAAATTTGCAGTTAGCCTGTTCAAAGCAAAATAAATTCTCTAACAATAGATAAATGCATAATTACAGTATGTCTGTAAAAGCACATACATTAATTGAAATATATGTTGATTGGAATGGTGAGTGATCAATGTTGGAAGTTTAACACTTAAAAAAAAATAGAAACAATGTGAAAACTAGCTGAACTGTGTTAGATTGAGCACATGTTGCAGCTACGAAATTAACTGTCAGCTTTAATCCTACAATAAAGGTCTTGAAAGAATTACGGTTTTGCTTTGCCTTGTTTCCAATATTTCTCTACAGGTTTATTGCTTTTCCTGGTATTGTCTTTATTTACCAGGACAAACGGCATTTTTGTAAAACAAGTATTAACTTCTGCGTGCCAGTTTATTTCATGGTATTAAATTGAAAATTATCTGTTATCGAAGTTTGATTTAGGTCCAGACTCCAAAATAAGCAAATATCAGTTGAAATAGGAAGAAGAAAATAAGTTAATCATTCTTTCCTTTACAGATGCTTCATTCCAAGCAATTTTGTTAATAAAAGGTATTGCTGATAGTGCTTTTACCATTTAGGCATGGGAAAAAAATGAGTGAAAGTATACAGTTATTATTAAGTCATAATCCTTTAAATCGCTGATCAGTCATTATGTTACCAGGCTGCTAAAAGCAATCGTTCAGCAACATTTGAAGATTCAGAGGGTCCATCATAGTTTCAATTCAATGTTGAAAGGCAATATTCACAATTAAAATTTGCTGATAAAGGATAATTTTGGGTTCCACCTTCAAGTACTCCTGCATTCAAAAAATTATATCTATTTTTTTTGTTATCACTAAAAAAGTTGACTTAGTTTTTTTAGTTATCACTAAAAAATGAAGAAAACCCACAAGCACAAAGACATATTCAACTGATCAATTTATACCACTTATAATCTGAAGAGGAAACATTAAGAGTTTTAAAAAGTTACTACAAATAATATTTCATACTTTGTTTTGTGATTGCTCTAAAACAGAGCAGAACAATATATGATACTAAGTGAAAGTTTGATCTAAGTCTCGAGAGCTTCATCTCAGTCTGTTTTACTGAGAATTGGAGAACTAAAATATTCTGCAATAAGACAGCAGTTTTCTGTTCTGTGATTAATTTTCTGGGGGGAAAAATCAATTGGAAAATCCATTTTCTCTTTCTGACAATATGCTCCCTTTTTTTCTTATTCTCTGGCACACTCCTGACTCCCTTGTCTCTATCACATCACAATCTTGGTTTCTTTGCTATTGCTAGAAATTTTTTTGATTTTGAGATTATTCAGAGAAACTTTTTGAAGTTAAGTGAAAGCCTGGGGGAAAAAACTATGGTGAGGTCAACATGCAGAAGTAGGCATGAAAGTTGCCACTTCTGCTTTACAGGCTAAGTAACAAGTTTATTTATAATGATTCATCAAAGCTGCTTAAACCACATGCATATGTAAATATGTAAATAGGCATGGGTGGAGGTCAGAGTTAAGATTGTAAAATATATGCACAGGTCTGCTTAAATATGTGCATTATTTTCTAAGAATGGATTTTCTGATAAATAAGAATCTCAAAAATGCTTAAGGGTATTAAAAAAAACCCCTCATTTTAAATTTATGACTGATAAAGCAGAACAAAATTAATTGTATTGTTGTTAGAAAACTGTGCTTTTCAAAACCAAACACTATCTCACATTACTAAAGACAAAAATGGGAAATTAATGCATTTTATTCACATTTTACACGTACACATTCTATGTAACACCTTTTTCACTAATAATTTTTCAAGTATCAATGAAGTTTTACTTTACGAAAATCTGAATTTTTACCAACTGATCAAGAGAAAGTGAAAGTTTGATCCCGCTTTACTAAAATAGTGTAGTGTTTTACTACTGTACTATAGACTTCTAATTTTAATTATAGATGCAAGTAACAATGGTTAGCATTAATAATCCATTTCAAACTCTCCCATTTCTGAATTGCCCCTGATTGATATATTATGCACTTACTTGAATATGCAGTGTTAAACCTAATGCTTCAAGTGACATATATTGTAAAATATTAAACTCAAATACAAACACATTTTTCTTTAACAAATTCTGCTATGCTTTACATTCAGCACTTAGCCTTTGTAGTGTCTTTTGTTTTCATTGATTAACAAGTTATGCGATTTGTCCCACACATTTTGTCACATTACTATCCCTGGTTGCAATTCTTTCCCATTAGTTAATGTGCAAAGTGATACTGTACTCTCCAATAGGGATTTTCTATAACTCACATTGCTTGGATTATTTCTCAGTTCTTGCATCCTAGATAAAAGGGATGTATATTCTGATTATCCATTGAGTAACCAACTGTTCCTCAATCTACAGAGAGCCAAACCAGGAAGCTATTTTCAGTATAGATCTTTAGGACAACAGTTCTTGTTTTATTGACATTGATTTGATGGATGGATGGGAGGAAGGAAAGAAGGAAGGAAGGAAGGAAGGAAGGAAGGAAGGAAGGAAGGAAGGAAGGAAGGATGGATGGATTTGTATGGCTAGCCATCTCAAATAACTTTGGGTGGCTCACAATAGTAATAACACTCTTCCATGTACATCAACTAGAGAGGCCTATAAATATTGACTTCTGCCATCCATCATGTCTTTCAAGATTTCCATATAATATTTTTTTGTAATATGGAACAAATGTAAATAACTTACCAGCTTTAGTCATATTGGCATTCCTTGCTAATGTTGGCAATACCAGTTTGTTTGGGAACATTTTGGGGAGTATGCTACAAATCCAGCCAAAACCGAGTTTTAGCTCATATACTTCTATGCAAGCTCTATCTAAAGAGAGCTTTAGAAGCTAACATGTTGTCTACATCTCATCGTCTAGAAGATATATGGACTGACAGATAATTATAATGTAGTATTAGAACTATTCTGAATGAAGGTCACATATCCTTTCACAGGAAAATCTACTGTTGGGAGATATTGACAATGACCACTTTGTGACTGAAAGAATATTTTGAGGATTCTAATGGGCAAATAATATGTCTCTTTCCTAAACTGCTTAGCAACTCTTCCAGAAACCTAAGTATGATTGATCAAGGCTGGTCTGGTCACAAGAACATATCAAAACGGCGTAGCAGGCTAATGCTTCCTACTAAGGCAGCATTTAACATCCAGCTGCCTGCAATTACTGCGAGTTCTAATCTCACCAGGCTCAAGATTGACTCAGCCTTCCATCCTTTCTAAGGTGGGTAAAATGAGGACCCAGTTTGTGGGGGCAATAAGCTGACTTTGTATAAAATATACAAAAGTATGAAGGCTATTGCTTAACGCATTGTAAGCCGCCCTGAGTCTCCGGAGAAGGGCCGCATGTAAATAATTTTTTTTTAAAAAAAGGTGAGAGGGCAGACTTCAGTTTAGATATTTTGGTTCTTGAGGAATTAAGTAGGAAAAACTTGGAAGTATTTTTTTTTTAATATGGTTGGGGAACAGACAAAACAACATCATTTGACCAAGGAGTTACTAGGTATTCTGGTGTCAATATAAAGACTAAATGAGTAAAGGGCTCAGTCTTTCTTAGTTTTAAACTGATCATGTGTGGTTTTTAAAAGAGTTCCTTTCCTCTTCTTTCTCCAATGTGATTTTGCTTTGTTTCATAACTATTACCTCTGTGGAATAGATGCTGTTAATTTCATCTCATGTAGAACTAATAACTCCAGCAAAGGGACATTTTATATCGAGAAAAGGATATAAATCCTCTCTCAAAATCTTATGTCATAGGCTTGGAAGAATCCTAGAGATTACCTAGTTAAACTGGTTTCCTAACCTGGTATCTCTTGGCATGAAAGGACAACTTCCAATATTCCCAGCAAGGATGGTTTTCCTATTGACTATAGATGGCCACTAATTCTTATAGAAGGGCATTTGAATTTCCATTGAAGGGAAAAGCTTCTAATTTTCAGTGAAGGGAAAACCTCTCAAAGCAATTTGTTCTACTGAACTGATGAAAACAGCTCTTTATTCTAAGAGAGTTTTCCCCCCTAATGCTCACTTCATTGATTCTGCCTTCTGGCTCAACAAAGAAAAGTCTTATGGTGTTTTCCAGATGCTATATAAAAATTTTAAATCTCCTTAGGTCTTAAAACACCTAGTTATTTTCCATCTTCATAGATTGGAATTTGGCCACAAGTATAGTTATCCCATTCCAAATATTGCAAGTATTTCAATACTTAGACCTAGATGCAGTACTAAGATGCAATTGTTCTGCCCCAGCTATGGACCCTAGAGAACACAGCACACACAAAGTCTGTACAAACCTTAGTTTACTAAATTAAATCAGTCTTTTTCAAACAAGGGCTGTTAATTAACTTTCTTAACAGCTTACAAGAATCCAAAGAATAAATAATCATAATCTTACTATGGTTGGCAGAAAGCCCAGAAGCAAATTGCAGGAAACTGATAATAGAACTAAGATCAAGACACAAAGGAGAGTGAATGAAGTTGTACCCTGCAAATTGCCTCAGTCGTTGTCCTTCCTTAAATAGGCTAAGGGAGTGGCCAATTAGCCCCAAGCCTTACTCTCAAGGAGACCTCTTCCTGAGGAGCCACTCCTGCCTTTTGGCAGCTCTGTGCGTCTGTGCATCGAGAAGAGGCTCCTCCTCTTCTTCCTCTTCACTTATGGGAGCTTCTGGAGGTTCTGAAGGCCCTGGCTGAATCTCCGCCTCTGGCACCACATCTTCTCCAGCCTCCTCATTGTCTGACTCGAGTGCCAGCTGCACAGGCTGCTGGCACAGCACCACACCAACTTCATCACTGTCGGAATCAGCTACTAGCTTCACAAGCCGCTGACGGGCCACAACAGCAATGTACAAATGATGAAATGTGGAACCAGAACAATTTGTTTTTATTCTATCTACGCTTTAGCTTATTGCTTTAGCTTATATTTTATAAGTATATTGCTTTAGCTTTCATTTTTAAAAAGTGGCATAGTATATTAAGTTGTCCTTTCATCCCTATGACATACTTATAGCTCTTCATTTTTTGAACTGAAATAGTGGAATTTTATATCTGTTGAATTTCATCCTGCTGGCTTAGACACAGTATTCCATTCTGTTAATATAATTTTGATCTTTATTCTGTATTTCTTTACTATCTGTTGGAAATAATGAAACAACATAGTGATCCACTTCCAGCATGTCAGATTTGGGTTTAACTGCCTAAAACAAGTGATCTATGGCTGAAGAACAGAGATTTCTGGGTCCAGACTCATACAACACTAGCTCAGACATCAGTAGCATCTATTCATCTCACAAACAAACACTAACACAAAATAAATGAACAATGTAGTTATTTTTATTTCTCATCAAGCTGTTGCAAATTAGGCATAGAAAGGTGATATACAGATAGCTAAACAAAGAAATAAGGCTGCCATGTTAGAAAAAATGGCAGCCTGGGTGTTGATGGTATGTGCATGCACAGATGTTGCCTTGATTTCATAAATATATAATGTTATGCCTTGATTAGATCTTATTTCAAGCTATTTCTATACTTTTTTCAAAGTTCAGTGTTTCTATAAACTTGTTCCACATTTCAGCAAACAATAAATGTGTAACGTTGGAAATCACAGATTTGAAATCCCTCCATATTAATTTTTACTCAAGAATTCATCACAAATTCCCTATTAATTTAACTAACAATTTGACATTGCCATTCAAATCTAGTCTGTATCTGAAACAGTTTTAACATATCTGTTTAGCACTGATGTCATTTGAAAAGAGATGTGGAAAAAAGTGCAATTAACTACATAGTGAAAGATTGTTATGGGCAAGAAAATTGATGGACTATATATCCTCAGAATATTAAGTGATTTAAAATAATAAATTACTGAGTTTATTTCCATTTATGTAAATGTAAATTTGTGCTGGATGGATTTAATTGTCTTGACAGGGATACTAAACATAATGTTTCTGAGAAAGGGAATGAGAATGTTTTATTATTCCATGGCAATAGTTTGAGATAGTAATTCATAAGATCATAGAAAATATATTGAGCAACACACATAAAAATAATGGTCCTATTAGTTTGAAAGCACATTTTGCATTATCTCTCTATTATACTTCTCATAAAAGCATTGATTTGTTTGGGAACATAATATAAAGAGTGCAGATTTTATAGGTAATTATTATTGAGGTGGGAAAAGTCAAACATATTGAAATCAAAGAAAAAAATTATTATAATTGTTTCCCAGCATTTTCCCGTGTGTGTATGTAACCTTAATAACAGAACATATGGAGATTAATTTTGATGTGAAAGCCAGCGTGTATCTCTCTTAACAACTCTATAAAATTACCAAAGTTTCTGTCTTACTTATACAGATCACTTAGCTTAACAACTTTCCTATATTATGGATGAAAATATTATAAAGCAGAAAAATATCTATTAACAATTATGTCTGTAAATTGTTTTCAGATTTGTTCCCCTTTGGCTGCACTAAATTGGTCAATTACCAAGCAACTGGGATCAAGTATGAAACAGTCCTGTTGTATGAATGTCTACACTTTTTCTTTTTTTCCTGGCAACGTCCTGCATTTATAACAGCTGCCTCGTATGTAGAATTTCACTAATGAAGTTCACAAAAATGAAATCCTGCACAGAGAACTCTGCCAATCAGTAATGAGCTCTGCAGCTATCTGTGAAAATGCAGCTTGTCAAATATAGTAAATGTAGCTAATATCAACCACTTGCACCACTTCAGACAACTCTGTTCTATTGAATTCCAGTCTAGTTTTATTCACAGGTTTATTTGATGAGTTCTATAACTAGCATGTCTCTGCTAAGTTCAACTGACATTCAGCCATGAACACTATTCTAAATCAGCAGATTTTCTTTTTTGTGTCACATAAAGATTCTTCAGTTCACTTTCTTGTGACAAAAGATACTTCAAACCCATTAAGTGACTCCAAGATCTATTGGTATATGGATAAACCAATGCAACAGAATAGGGAAGTATTTTTGCATGTACACCAATACTGGGTATAGAAAGAATAGCATTCCCTCCCCATGATCACAGCTCCTTTGAAAAATTCTCTCTCTTTTGCTGTTTGAAATAAAGACCATTTTAAAAATTCATTGCCATGTGCATATATAAGACAAAACATCTTTAAAAAGGAAAGTATATCTATAAATAAAACTGTAGAAAATCTGCTTTTGTTCTAAAACAGTTAACTGAAATCTTTTGCGAGAAAGATCCTTAAATGTAAATTTCTAATGTCTTATCAAGTTTTCCATTCTGTTTAGTGTTAATTTCCATTCCCATGCCCCATGCCTTAATATTTGCCTATGCCTAGAATCAAGCTATTAGTTAGAAATACTGTGTTCAATATGGGAGCTAAATCTAAGTAATAGAATCACTAAGGTAATAATGAAAATAGCAGTCCTGTGGTAACATACCGTAGATTAATGGAACGTGCTCTATGTGGCACTGTCCACTTCAGCTTGTGCAAAATGCAGCTGCACAGGTAATAAATTATGCTGGCTACACAGCACATCTAATACCACTACTCTGTAAGCTGCACTGGTTATGGTGTGTTTTCAGGTACAATTCAAAGTGCTGATTCAGTTTTAAAACCCTATATCCGTGATGGCGAACCTATGGCACGGGTGCCACAGGTGGCACGTGGAGCCATATCAGTGGGCACTCGAGCTCAGCTTTGGCATACATGCATGTGCCGGCAAGCTGATTTTTGGGTCTTCTGGGCCCACCAGAAGTCAGGAAACACACTGTTTCTGGCCTCCAGAGGGCCTCTGGGAGGGTGGGGAAGGCTGTTTTCACCCTCCCCAGGCTCCTAGAAAGGCTCTGGAACCTAGGGAGAGCGAAAAACAGGCCTACCGTGCCATTGCGTGCCAAAAGTGGGGGGAGCATGGGGGGGCAGGACGCATAGAATTATGGATGTGGGCACGCGTGCGTGTGACCCCAGCGTGCGCCCCCCGCTTTTGGCACGCGATGGCAAAAAGGTTCGCCATCACTGCCCTATATGATCTGCACCTGGGTCACCTTAAGGACCATCTTTTTCAAAGAGTTCTACCTGTCTAATTTGATCCAAAAAATTGGGCATGCTGCAGATCCCATCAGCCAGAGTGTCAACTGGCGGAAACTGGAAGATAGACTTTTTCTGCTGTAGCCCCTGCCTTATGGAATATTCTCCCGTTGGAGATTAGAATGGCTCCAACCCTGTTGGCTTTTCGCAAAGCTTTTAAAACTTGGCTATGTAGCAGCCTGAGGCACGGAATATGTAAAGGGCTCATTACTTGACTTTACTATTAATTGATTAATCATCATGGCTGTTGTTTGAATAATAGAATAACAAAGTTATTAATAACATGAAGGTATTCTAGTCCATCCCCTGCTTAAGGAGGAGAGTCTATACCATTACAGACAAATGATTGCTAAATCACTTTTTTAAAATCTCCAGTGATGGAACAACCACAACATCTGGAGGTAAACCTAATTATGTTGATGCAAACTAGGATTGCATTGGCTTTTCTGGCAGCTGCAGCACACTGCTGACTCATACTTAAGTGATGTCTACTACAATTCCTAGATCTCTGTCATAGTTACTGCTGTTGAGCCAGGTACCACCTATTCTACATCTGTGCATTTGTTTTTTCTTGTCCAAGTGTAAAATCTTACTTTTCTCACCACTGAATTGCATATTGTTAGATAGGGCCCAGTGTTTAGCCTATCTTCTAAAGGGTTGGCTATTCCCACCACTTTGAGGTTGTCTATAAATTTGATGAGTACCCCTTCCATTCTTTCATCTAAATCGTTAATGAAGATGTTGAAGAATACTGGACCTAAGACAGAACCTTGAGGTACCCCACTGCATGATCCCTCCATTGAGGACTACAGGCTGAATGCGGTTGGTCAGTCAGTTATGAATCCATCTGCTGGTGACAATGTATTCCACATTTTTCTATCATACCAAGAAGTAGGCTGTATTTTATTTGTCAAATGCCTTATTGAAGTCCAAGTATACTATGGCCACAGCATTTCACTGGTGCACTAATTTAGTCACTTTGGCAAATAATGCAATAAGATTTGTCTGGCATGATATGTTTTTGACTAATCCATGTTGGCTTTAGTAACTGCTTTGCTTGTTTTTTGGTTCACAAGTTGTTGTTTCTTTTTTCTTAGGTTTTCCAGGTATTGATGCCAGGCTGATTGGTCTGTACTTTCATGGGTCCATTTTTTTTTCTTTTTTGAAGAGTGGAATCACATCAGCTCTTTTCCAGTCCTCTGATACTTCCCCAGGGCTCCAGGAGTTTTGAAAGATATACTTCAGTAGTTCCAAGATCACATCTGCCAGCTCCTTCATAATCCTGAGATGTAATCTACATGCAACTGATGATTTAAACACATCTGGAGCATGGGTGGATTCTACTTACATTTATTACCGGTTCTCAATGGGATTGTGCATGCGTGCAAGCAAAGCTCGTGTGCACGCCTTGCATCTGTGCATGCGCAGATTGCTTCTGATGACTTCAGGATCAGTGGGCAGAGCCTCCCCCCAGTTTTACTACCGGTTCTATAGAACCGGTCCGAACCGGGGGCAACCCACCACTGATCTAGAGTGGATAGGTGTGGTCTTACTATTTCATTGCCTATTTTTATTTATATTCCTAATCCGTCTTTTATGATATTGCTTTTGTTAGGTTGAAATATTTTTTGTGTACAAAGATATATGCAAAGAATAAGGCAGTTCTGCTTCTTCTCTACAGAAATCTTGACATCTCTGCAGAAGATCTCCTTGACATTTTTCCCCATTAGTGCATCAATCATTTCCTTGACTTCTTGTTTTTTACATGCTGAAAAAAACTTTTTAAAAAATTGTTTGTAACATTTGTTGCACGTGGTAGTTCGTTCTGAGTTTTTAACTTTCATGACTTTATCTTTGTAGATTCAGGCTATTTGCTGGTATTCTCCTTTAGTTATATGTCTCTCTTTCACTTTTTATACTTGTCCTTTTTGTCTTTCAGTTTATCAGACTGTTCCTATATGCAACTATGCTGGTTATTGATAGGGAATTGAGCATTACATTACCCTCTAATCCCAGCACTGCCTCTGCATTAAAACCCCACCCCTTTTTAAAATATAAATTTTACATGCACATACAAAGACGTACTATCATGTACTCCAAGTTTCTTAAAAACAAAGCGGTGGATTATATTCTTTTTCTATATACAATCTGTAAAGAATTGATGGCTGAGGGAACTATAACATTATTATAAATTTTTCAGATTTATAATATTTTTAAAAAATCCTTAGCAAATCAGCCAACTATTTAAACTGTTAAATTATTTTTAAAAAGTATGTAAAGTATGCACTTTGTTTATGTGTCCCTAATTATTCATAGTAAAAATGCATCTTTCGTAGACTACATTAACTATAGAGAAACATAAAGGATTTTTTCAATTTTTTTCTATTTATAATGCCCTATTATTATAAACAAGTAAGTTTGAGAATGGTTATGAATATCCTGTAGGGAAGAGCACTGTGAGGCTTTTAGATTATATTGGTTTGCTATGTAACCTAAAATGATCCTACAGAATCTGCGTGAATGATATAGAATATCACAGAAATAAAATCTGCATTGATTCCACAGGTCAAAATTGTTTCTTGCATATATCTATCTTCTTTACCCTTTTTATGTTAAGAGAAATCAAATATGTTTATTTCAACTGGAGCAGTAAAAATGAAACATAAAATGTATTATTTTTAAGAAGTCTAGATAATTTGATCCAGTAGCTTAATAATGCATCTTATTCACTTTTAATACCAAAAGGTTCCTTTTAGGAGTTATAACAATAAATGATTGGAATTCTGCAGCCTTCCGACAACTGTGTGCACAAAGGCAGTTTTCAAAAGTCTGGAGAAATCTGCTTGAGCCACAATGATCACTATACATGGGGATTCTGGGCTGCAGATAGAATGAGAGAGAATTCTATATAATCTGTGATGTACTTTTATATTATCTTACCAGGAAGACATGAAAGAGAATCACATAAATAAATCTACAGGATGTGCTGTTTCATTATTTTTATTTTTAAAGTAATCTAAATATAGCTCTCATAAGATAAAACCTAGCTATATTCAGAAAGGAAATAAATACTGCAGTGGTCCCTTCAATCTTTAAAGGACTTTTCAAAAGTAGCAAACTTGGGTCAAAAAAGAATAATAGAGAATGTGGATGGAGTCAAAAAATGAAATAAAATAATTTTAATAATGGTTGTGAAAGAATTCTTTATACCTATTTAGTTATACTTTGTTCTATAATATACCTTATAATGTGTCCGCTTCCCATGCATGCAGTTATGCACCTTAGTTCTCATTGTTGCTTGCCTTATTCAGAAATCTGCATTTGTTTTACAGACATATTAGAATTAGCAAATTAAAATTAATTCCATAGTTCAATAGTCCCTTGTATTAATATAGTGACATAATTAAATAATGACATGTATACTATCAGCAAATGTAAGTAAATATTCAAAACTTTTTAAATTTGACTTCCCCAGTAGTTAAAAGACTCCAGGGAGGGTAGGATGTGGAACATGAGGAATGAAATCTGAGAACGGAAATTACATGTTTTATATATCACTGGGTGTATTAATAGTAATAATGAATCGGGTCTAAGTTCTGTGGAACTTCTGGAAATGATAATTTGTTGTTTTCTAATATGACATATTTCAATTACAGGCCAGAACATACTTAAACATGAAACATACATATAGAAATAGTTCATAATAGTTCTTGGGTGTCCTCCTGGACTCACGGCTGTCTTTAGAGGATCACATGACAGCCGTGGCCAAGGGGGCTTTTTATCAGGTTCGCCTGATCTCCCAGTTGCGCCCCTTTCTGGATCAGGATGCTCTTCGCACAGTTACTCACGCCCTCGTCACTTCCCGTATGGACTATTGTAATGCTCTCTACATGGGGCTCTCCTTGAGGAGCACCTGGAGGCTCCAACTGGTCCAGAATGCAGCCGTGCGAGTAATAAAGGGGGCGACTTGTCATTCCCATGTAACACCCCTCTTGCGTGAGCTGCACTGGCTCCCGGTGGTCTTCCGGGTGTGTTTCAAGGTGTTGGTTACCACCTTTAAAGCGCTCCATGGCTTAGGACCTGGTTACCTACAGGACCGCATTCTGCCACCAATTGCCTCCCACCGACCAATACGCTCCCACAGAGAGAGCCTCCTCAGGGTGCCATCAGCCAAACAATGTAGGCTGGTGACCCCCAGGGTGAGAGCCTTCTCTGTGGGGGGCCCGGCCCAATGGAATGAACTGCCCCCGGACATACAAAGGATCCCTGACCTCCGTGCCTTCCGTCGCACTCTGAAGACCCTATTATTCCAGCAAACTGGTCTGACAGGATAAAGGTTTTTTAGATTAGTTTTTGATAAGGGTTTTATAATGATTTTAGTTGGATGTTTTAAATTTCAGACGAATGATTGAATTATTTTAATTAGCTTTTAATTTCTGTAGTATATTGTTTTTACTATGGCTGTTCACCACCCTGAGTCCCTTGGGAGAAGGGCGGTATACAAATACAATAAACATAAACATAAGTTTATTGTGTAATTTTTTTAAAAAAAATTCAAAATCAGAATGATCAGAGACAAGTCTGATGGTCTTATAATTTATTTATTTCTATTGATTTATTTAGCCATCCATATAATTGTGATTCTTGGCAATAAACAAAAATAATGAATATCATTGTAAATATTAACGCAATATTGTAATAACACAACATTGATTTAGGGCAATCAACTCAAACACATAATCACATAATGCTAAAGAACACTACAATGAGTCTACCCAACTCACAGGCCCCATATCTGGGAAAGCAACCGGGTCTTCAAGAATTACAAAATGCTAGAGATTAGAGGCCAAACAAATCTCAGTAATGTATTCTAAAAGGATTGTGACAGACAAAGTCCACATTTCTTGGATCCTGCCAGTTAGCATTGCTTAATGGATGGGAACTTAAAGCTGATCTTCTCTGCTGGATCTAGTAGGCGGGACCAAAAAATGAGAAAGACTGTCCTGCAAATAACTTGGCTCAATGGTGTATTCCTACAAATTACTGCACAAATTTTAGCTACTTTCATAAATATATTAGCATCTGGGCCAGATAAGTAAAAAGGAAATGGTAGATTTAGGTCAGAGCCACCTAAATAAGAGATGAACAGAAATTAGACACTGGTGATTATCTTGATAAAGATCATATCTTAAGAGCACATAGTCTACTGATTCTGCTACAAAGGTTTGCTTTCAGGGTTTTTTTCCATATTGCTCTGCAAAGAGAAAGAAGTGCACCGTTCTATTTGTAAAACCTTTTTAGCAATTAATATATATACTTGGCTTGAGCAAGCAGATTATGCTACTCAAAGTATAATAGCTTGAAACCCAAGTCACATTTATCTGCTATTCTGTAGTAAAAATGCTTGCTTTAATGTCCACTTTAACATGCTCAACCCTTAAAGGCAAGAATATCTTGGTGAAAAGACTTATGAACAGTTTAGCCTCTACCTGATGGCAACATGAAAACTAATAAAATCAGTACTAAAAGGAGCAAACTGAGAAGGGCACATCAAAAATTAAATGTGCCAGCCAAATCTTCACCTCAATCTTTAGTAATCTGGCCTTTAATCTTAAAATAGTATTTTATATGCATTTGGGGAGACTGTGCATTTAGATTTTTAAATACCAGCAAATTTATTCATTACACTGGACAACAAATTTTCTGAAATGTTTTGCTTCCTGAAAAACTGCTAGTGATTATGATAGACCCCTTCAAACTGAACACAAATTTCAGAATGACTGTATCATATATGAATCTTGAGAAATGTGAAGTTAACCTTTAATGACTTTTAGTGTATTTAATTACAATATGCCTAAAAATATTTTGCTGCTGATTTTTATTTGTATTCAATGTCTGGTACATTTTGCTGCAGTGTCCAACGATAATCAGCCTGCATTAATGAATTCCAGTTGCCATGATATTGTTTTTCAATTGTGGCAATGTCTCGGTGAAAACTTTCATGTTTCTGAGAAAGAAGTTCAGGTGGGAATGCAAAAAATGAATCTTCAATGACATGCTGCACTTCATGGTCTTTGTATGTTTTGTCAACCAGCTGAATGTAGTTTGGTGCTCTGTAGTCGCCTAGAAAATTTGCAACAAGCTTGAATGATTTCAAGTGATTTTCTTGGCCCCACTAAAAGATCTTCAAACCACTTGTCATATCTGATCTGATTTTGTTAATCTGACCAACAAAAATGCCTTCCTTAATAAATTTTAGTAACTCTTAATCAGGTATTATTGGAAATATGTCTCAAATATGAAAACCTTCACCTTACCCGTTCATCGCTTTCACAAAAAAATTCATCAGTCCAAGTTTTATGTGAAGAGGAGGCAAAATATCTTTGTTGGATTAACAAGTTCAGGTGCCACATTTTTGTCCTGGAACCAAATTCTTTTGGAGTGATCTTTTCTTTTTTATGTAATGCAACTCTCTTGCACAGCTGTCCCATTCACATTTATACCAACAGTATCTAGAGTTGCAATGCAAGCAGCAGAGACACTACTTTTCTATCTCCACAGATATTTATTGTAGTTAGTGTTCTGAGTGTGCTTCAACTGTTCCATTTTTTGTATGTTTCTTTCATATGTACAGCATAGCCAACAGTTACTGTTGCCATTGTGTAAAACATTTTTTTAATAAAATGGTACATGATAGGTTAAATTACAGGTTATTTTAATGATTAGCAGCCAAACTTCTTTAAGATACACCCAAAAGTGTTCAGGAAGCAAAACTGTTATTGTCCAATGTTATCATAACTTACATGCCACATTTTGAGTGGCTTAA
Organism: Ptyas mucosa; assembly: GCA_012654045.1. NCBI lineage: Eukaryota > Metazoa > Chordata > Lepidosauria > Squamata > Colubridae > Ptyas > Ptyas mucosa. The sequence goes on from WNWU01013802.1 coordinate 15,279,865, forward strand.
AGTGTTAATATAAGATTAGAATTGCATTCATTGATTTCATTTTTAATTAATCAACCTAAAGCAAAACTTTTATTTTAGATTAATGACCTGGTATGGTATCTTTTAAATCTAATAGACTTCACCTTGTGACTTAACTGTGGAATTCATAACCTAAATTTAATACTAGTAGTTGAAATCCAACATTTATTGTTAATGTGGCGAAAATAGGAAGGAATATTAGAAATGTTTGCTGCAATTTATTTGTAAAAATAATAAAGGCAGGATATAAATAAATAAACTGAGAGCTTATGCACCGGAAACAAATTCCCTGTGTGCCCAATCACACTTGGTCAATAAATAATTTTATTCTGTTCTACTCTAACCCTAGGGAGGTAAATTAACAGCCTTAAATCAGAACCTTAAATCAGCAGCCCTTGGGAGGTACTAACAGAAGATGTGCTTCTGTTCAAGCCATGTAATTTTTAATGTTAGCACTAGTTCCATATTATATGTAAATAAAGGCTCCATAATGGACCTTGAATCCTAACTGCTGTGGCTTCAGATCCAGAGAAAGTGTCTAAAAATGGCTTTCAGTGGCATTTACATAATGCCTAGCCAAGTATAGTTGTGGGAATGCATGCCTAAAAAAATCCAAAAGCTTAAGGAATAGGAACTTTAATAGGGTTTTCTTCTTCTTGCTTCCTCTGTCATGTGGAAGCAGTTCACACAAGTGACCAGACAACATAGAAGCAACCAATGTTTCTATCCGCGGACCACGCTGCATTTCAAATGACTGCACTGGTTTAGGACCGGGGTCCTACTTTCCCGTCACGTTGCTGGGAAATAAAACTGATTGAAATATTAGGCACCCCGCTGCTTTCTTAATGGCAGCCTCGCTGTTTTCTTACGCCTTTCGCTCTTTCGTTCTTTTCTCTCTCGCGCGCGCGTACAAACACAATGGCAAACCTCCTCGGATGTAACTACTTGGGCAAGAGGAGAGGAAGTGACTAAACATGAAACAGCAAACGTCGTCATCTGGGTTCTGACAGGGATGACATAACAAGCAGCCCCCGAACATTAAATCCGTCCTCCTCCTCCATCACCCCCATCAAGAGCCTGTGACCGAAAGCGGTCCGCAGCTTTCCCTCCTACGTTCCGAGTGTAAATATACCGGCCCGCTGGGTGGCCTGAGACAACGTCGCTTCACCTCAGCCCCACCTCCTCTCCTATCTTTTGCCCGTCGTTCACAGGCGTTGAAAGCTGCCTCCTTTGCGCTGTCAGTACTCCTACTCGATCCTACTCGCTCCGGCGTTCTTTGCACCAGAGCTTAAGCGCCACAGTCCACTAGCCACTACCTCAGCCTCTGGACGGTGGGTGATCTGACTCACCACCCCCACCCCCTTTCACGCGCCTTACCATCCGTTCTCCCCCGCCCCGTCGTTTTTTGCGGACTGAAATAAAGCAACAGCATGACTACCCGCGCGGGCGCCAAGCGCCCCGGCGGGTACCTTTTCGGAGGAGGATTAATGCTGGGAAAGAGGCGGGACGAGAGAGCGCGGAGGAAGGGAAGAACAGCTAACCCACCACCCCGCTTCTCCTCACCCCCCTCCCCCTCCCCAAGGGAAACGCTCGTGGCAAAGTCAACGACCCGGAGCCCGCCGGGCCTCATCAAACGCCACGGCCCAACCCACACACGTCATGGAAACAAGCACGTCAACCAATCCTACCCAATAGGGAGGCGACATGAAGGCGGGGGGAAAAAAGGCACTCACCGCCTTTTCGGGCACACTTCCCAGTCCCCGCCCCATCTCTTATGCCCCCCCTCCCTTTCTCCCCCATACCCATGAAGGCACCATGTCTTCGAACCCCCTCCTCTTCCTCTAAATTGAGCGAGACCCTGTCACGTGACGGGGACCGGGCCGGTTCGGAGCCTGGCAGCTCCTGGCGTGCTCGAGGCAGGGGGGAAGTCGGCCGGGCACGGCGCGAGCGAGTAAGTGGCCAGCCCTTCGGCGGAGGGCGACGGTGGATGGGAGGACGGTGTTGTGCCTTTACGGGGCTTGGGGCGGGACCCGAGCCAGCCGCCGGCTCCTTCCCTGCCAGAGTGGCCTGGAGAGGAAGGCGAGCGCAGCTGCTCGGCTTGCACGCGTGTTCGCCTACCGCCGACTAAACGAGGGCGAGGTGCTGCCAGGGTGTTAGTGCCGAAGGCGGGGCGGGGAGCCCAGCTCCCTCCTCCGCTGCTGCTGCTACCGCTGCTGCCTCCGCCGCTGCCGCCTCCTTTCTCCGCTCTCCTCCCCTCCCTCCCTCCCTGCTCGCGGGCTGGCTCGGCGGCGGCGGCGGCAGCTTAAGCGTTCAGGGCTGGATTGGGGGACCTTGCTCGGCAGGCGAGCAGCAGGCGCTGTACCGATGGCGGCAGCCGCCGTTCTTGCCGCGTGTGAACCTGGGCGGCGGTAAAGGAGCCCTGAGGTAAGAGGCGAAGACCATGGCGGAAAACGCGAGGGAGACCGGGGGCCACCACCGGGGACCTCCAGCTGGAGAGAGGCAGGTGTCGGGGTTCCGCTGAGCGACGCAGGCCGGCAGGCGAGCCGGAAGGAGGTGCGGGTGATGAGACCTGGGTCGGCGCGGTGGGCCCACTCGCGCCCTCTCCTCTGCCTGCTTCTTTCCCTCGGTGGGCGATGGGGGGGGGGACGACCACGCCGGCCGCCTCGGAGCGAAGCGCCGTGTGACCTTGAGGGCACCCCCGTGCAAGGCGGGCGGGCAGCCCCGAATCTCCGCGCCACCTGGTTAGACCGAGAGCAGCTTCTGCTGCTGCTGCTGCTGCTGCTGCTTCTGCTGCTTCTCCCCCCCACTTAGAGATCCGAGAACGCGCAGCTCGCTCCGCCGCCGCGTTGCGCTCTTGGAATGACCCCCTCGGACCCTTCAGCAGGGCGTCCGCGCCGCCGGCTCAAGAAGCCGATGCCTTTGCCCGTCTCCGATAGCTTCGGTCCGTGTGATCCCCTTTTGGCGGGGAGTCAGCTGTTCAGCCTTGTCTCGCAGGGGATCGTTGTGCTAGTTCTGAACTTGAGGCTGCCTTTCTCTGCTTTCCTACCTGTAAGATCGTTGACTTTTAACAGTGAGCTATATTGCTGAAAAATGAAACGATTGATCGTATTCCTCTTTTTTTCCGGCGGATACCCCGACTATCAGTGTTACTTATTAATGGTAAAGGAGACTTTTAAAAAAAAATGGAACCACGATAGAAACATTTCAGAAGCATCCCTATGAATTGTAGCTTGAGCCCGCGAAGCTGGTCAAAACAGCCTTGGATACTGTAGATCTTTTGTGGTTTTTATGGCATGCTTGTAAGACCCTTTCTGGGGGCTAAGTATTGCAGCCAGCACTGAGCTTATGAATTCACCCTCACTTGAGGGAGGGGGGAGAGTGGAAAGGGGAAGCTATAATCCAAGTAGTAAAGGCACTTGGAAGATTGGTGGCTGAGACGACTACCTCATGTATTTCATCAACTGATATGTACTTTTAAGCCATTGCTGTAAAAAAAAAACCCAAATAAAGGAGAAACCTGAGATACTGAAGAGCATCGCATATGAAAACTAACTGATAAAAGTTGGCTTATGTGATATATTGCTATGTATTGTAACCACATCTATTGTAGAAACATTTCAAGAAAGTAGGGTAGGGCTTACCAAGTTGAAATAAATGCCTATTCTTTTGCGTAGATGCAATTCTATGAATTTACATAGATGCAGTTCTAATGCTGTGATAGCCACTTTAATTTTGCTAGTCTCCATGTGTGTCCCCCCCCAGACAGTGAAGCTGCTGTGTTCTATAAATTTAAATATATGAAAAGCATGAAGGTGTTTGCTGATATACAGACTATTAAATTTTGCTCATTTCAGTGCAAATAGATATTGTAAAGAATTCAATCTTGAGATATTCATGTAGAAAAGGCACCAAATAACAAGAACTGGAAGCTTGAAATTTCACCTTTTCCGTGAGCTTACTTCATAGCCTTAGGAAACCGTGTTGTAGCCTCAGCCTGCTCTCATCACCTTCAGCCTTGAATATAGGAAAAATAATTATATGTAAACATTTTTCCTGTGAGACAAATATTGCTGTCAATAGAACATGAAAAATATGTATATATTAAAGAATAGAGTTTGATGTCAAACAGCCAGAATCACACTCTTGATATTTGAGTAACTTACCGTTGGTATATATTGTGACTTATGTGCATATATTTTTGATTCCAGAAGCTTGTGTTGCTATCAAATCAATGATTGTTGCACAGACAATAGAAAAAATAACATTCACTATATTTGATTTATAGTGTAGCAAACGCAAGGTGTATAAATGTGTCTTAATTAGGAATTCATCTGAAACTGCTGTCTTAATGCAGTGGCAAAATGTTTTAGAGGAATAATACTGTAAGATTGGGAACCTATTTTACAGTATTCGTCATCCCTTTCCTGATTATCTATGAGAGACTTCTAAAAGCAGGATGGATGGAGAATAGTGCTCTGAAACAGATGAAAGGGATTTCAGTTGGTATAAGGAGATTGAAATATTTCATGAACCCTGATGATATTCTCTGATTAGCAAGGAACAATACTGAAATATCAACACTTAAAATTCAGTTTGCAGATATGGTCTTATGTTTATATACCTCCATCCATAAGGCTGATTCATATTTTTACTTATTAAAAGTTATCTCTAGATAATGCTATATATTAAAATATGCTAAGCACATATTTTCTGGGTTGTCGTCTTGCTTTTGGTAGTGATACAGAGTAATTGCATATTTATGTAGCGTTTTCTTTGCTAGGATCCATAATTCACAAAAGTAACTCTATAGGATTTCTATAAATTATTATAAAACTTTCAGATGTTCACATGCAGATATTACAATTTTCTTGAAAGACTTAAGTTCAGATCCTAAAGATACTCCTGGTTTTTTGTTGTCTGTAGGTGGTGAAATAGTCAAATTGGGAAAGTATTGGTTTAACTGGTTGCAAATGCATTTATAGGTTCAATTCAAATGCTGGATTAAGTTTTTAAAATCTTCAAATAGTTTTGATCAAGAATATTTGAAGGACTGCCTACAATGTATGAAACCACTAGTTTGAAGGATTGCTTATTGGTCTGCCATTAAAGTTAAAAAGGTTCTTGGGGACCTTATATAGAATCGTTTAAATGAAAGACCCTTCCTTATGTACTCCAAAATATCAGTGTTTCACTGGGTTTAAGAAGCCCTTTAAGTCATCAGGGGCTTAAGAAGCTGTTTTCACTATTATGTCTATAATGTCTACAGCAACACATACATTAAATCTGGACAGTTTAACTGATTTACTTTTTTAAAAAATGCATGAACTGAATTATACAGTATTGATACAACAAAAGAACAGTTTAAATTAACTGAAATTTATTTAAATTTTTATTTTTTTAAACCATGCATATCTATTGTCTGAAATGTATATTTCCCTTCACAAGTTTTCACTTGATAAGTTTTTGGTGTGATAATGGAACTTGATATATGCAATATTTCATTTGAAGATTGTGTGAAGAACTATACCTGCAGACTTCCATGTTTTAGGAAACAAAATCAGGATAATGGAAATTGAAAAATGAATCTTGAAATAGTGTATTAATTAAAGTATGTATCGTAGGCCCATTGCATATATTATGATATGGGGAGTATATTTTCACTTTATTTTTTACTACTATTCTCAATTTTTTGCTTTAAATAAAATTTATCTATCTCTTTGCTATGTGAATATAAAATGAATTATCCTGTAGTGTGTTGTGTAGGTTGTGGGCCAGATCCTTTCCAAAAATACTTAGGTTTCATTTGGTGAACTATTACATATTTTGTGCGTTAGGATTAATCAAATTATATAGTTGATGTGGTTAAAAAATACTGTTGAGTTTTTCCGCAGTGCTAACAACTGCCTTAGTTCTTATTTGTCCAGTGATAATTTTGGGATTTTGGGAGCAGATAGTGGGAACAATGGCTTCTAGAGGGAGGCTGTTTTCACAAAGTAATTGTCTTAGGGGTTTGGTTAGCCACAAAACAAAAACTGAATGGGTTGGTGGGGAATGAAAGGAAGTTTCCTTGGGAATATTGGTGTCCACAGGAGCCTTTGTTCAGTGACAAAGACCTTTGTTGTATAGTTGTGCACCAAATGAGGAAATAATTGTTTCAGATCCAGAGTGAGATATCACTTTGGAGATTCTGCTGAAATATTTTGTATCAGGAACTGAAACTAGAACTTTTTGTTGTTGTTCCTTGTTTTGTACCAAAAAAGGGGCGGGGGGGGGGATGCTTGGGTGAAGAGGGTAAGATTAGTGATTATTCTTCTGTCTCAGTAGTAATTCTCAGCACAGAATATCCCACTGGCCTGAACACCCCTCTGCCACCCACTGATACTGTGTCAATGCAACATAACCCATTGATGCCCTTCCTCCAGTCTTCCCAGTTTCTCTCCTTAGCTGCCATTGTCACGGGGCATTTTTCTTCCCTTGCTTGGAGCTATATCTTCCTAGAACAAAATAATTTTGTTCCATTCTGTGCATGGATTCAGCTTGGGCACAGTCCTATCCCAAACCAGCTGCTCCCTCCACCCGACATTTTATCTATAGTTATTTATATGACTGTCAGGCATGTTAGAGAAATTCCATATTTTTTTGTGTTAATTGCACACAGATATTTGTGGTTTCTTGGAAACCATGACCCTGCAAGTTTTTTATTCAAGGCTTTCTTGTCAGATATCTGATTGTTACCTTTTATATTGCTCTCTGGCCTAGTCTTTCATGATGCTATGCAATATAATATTGTAGTGCATCAGAGAAACCATGAACACTGAAGAAATGCAGAAGGTTAGAGTTATGAAGGTCAAGTACATAACGTGGGTAGTACTTTCCCACTTTCTCCTGCACTTACACTTGCCTGTTACTTTTAGCCTTAACTCTTTTTCCTTTCTTTGGATACCTTCCCTTCCTCTTGTTGCTGTTCATGCTATAGTTGTAGTTTTGATTATGCACACATTAATGGCACTTCTTTTGAAATTCAAGAGTACTCAGAATATTTTTATAATGAAATAAATAGTCATTCAGCACTTCCTGCTTAAGTTTTGTTTAATAAGTAGGTAAATGGCAGATTATAGGGCTACAGTAGTTGATTAGATGTCGTATTAGGGGTTAATTTCTATTGAACTGTTTCTTTCTTAGTTATTTAAGGAAGTAAAATAGTCACAGTAGCAAAATACCAGTTCTTGGGAAGCATGTATATTCTTACTCTCCACTTTTTAAAAATTATTTCTTGCTTTTTGTTGTTTTTGTGTTGTGTGACTATGTAAGGACTGACGTGCTTGTCATTCTTAGGATTGTTTTGATGGGTTTAAAATATTACTTTTAATTTTTATTTATATAGCCTTTAAGCCACCAAAACGTTTTTGATTGCAGTGAGACAGAATTATAATAAATAAACAATGTCATCTGTCTCTAGTTATGAAATACTAGGTGGATCAGTCAATTAGACAACTGACATCATTAAAACCAATAATTTTAGTTTTAACAGTTGATACGAACCCATTCTAATAAACTTTCTTACACATATAACATTTCTTTTTTTGCTGAATGCCTGTCAAAAGTCTCTCTGTACTCATTTACCTTCTTTGTCTTTCCTGTTTATATTTACATTTCACACCAAACCCTCATTTCTTTAAACATGTTATATTAAATTGACTGCAATTGGTTGAATTCACAGAATATACGAAGTATAAATCAAAAGTGGACCCTGCAACAGTGGCTATATGTTAGGAAGAAGACGACGATTAAGTCTAAATCAAGGAAGACATTCTTTAGTAGAATGTGTGAATGCAACCATTGCATTAGGCATTTTATTTACTTGCCCAGTAAAAGTTCTCCTTTCCATAAGGATTTCTGTCTACCTTCTATTCTTACTTTTCTTTCTATTCTGTATTACATTGTTTTTGCTTCTGAACAAGATTGCCTGTGCCATTTTCCCCTCTGGTTCTCTTTTATGGGTGGTCCTTTGTGCTTGAATCAGTTAATCTGCTGTTTCTTTCAACTCACTATATATTCTCATTTCAGAATCCCAAATGATCCCTCTTGCTGACATATGCCTTAATCTTTGTATATTTCTGCTCTTTCATTCAGTTCTTATTTCTGAGGATCATTTCTGAACATACAGATACACATTGCCATGCACAGTATTGGTATTTGTATCTTAAGTCACAGTTGATAGGTTACAAGATAGGAATTCCCAGTTTATTTTCATATACTGTTTAGCTATTGTATTGTTTAACTTCCAGAGCTCCTAATAAAGCTTTTTCTCTTCCAGTGGTTTTACTCAATGAGGGAATTCCCAACAGGGCTATCCCTGTGAAATGGAGACTTAGAATAAAGTAAAATGGGTTCAGGCTACTTGAGGAACCCTCTCATCCCGCTGGGATTAGCCTGCCCCTCCCGTGCCAGCAGAGGAGGTATGCTGCAGGTCCTGTCAGCCTGATTATTCCAACTGCTGGAATCCAAGAGCAGGGCCTTCTCTTCCATTGCACCTGGCCTGTGGAACATTTTGCTCCCCTCCAGTGTGAGGTCAGTCCTGATCCTCCTGACCTTATGAAGAGCCTAAAGACCTGGCCCTGTCAGTTAGCTTGGTGCCCCAATGGGGAGTATCACAGTGGAGGTGGTTGATTGAATAACAATGGATCCCACCTCTTCCCCCCCCCCCCCCGGATCTTTTAATTGGGCTGTGGTGTTCTGGATTTTATATTACTTTATATTTTTAGTTTATACAATTTTTATCTTTCATGATTGTAACTCACCCAAAATTACCATGAGGAAATATGGGTGGCCAATAAATTTTATAAATAAATAAAAAAGAGATTGGTAGTAGTAGTAGTGCCTAATACAACTGGATTATTTTAAAAAGGCTGTGCTGTCTGGTTTACTGATAAAAGTAAAAACAATAGTCTTGGAATCACCATTCCCTGGGGCCATAATTTGCTTTAACACCTATTTTTGTGTGTGCCTTCAATTTAGTCTCAATTTCTGATGATTGCTTACATAAGTCCCTAAAGTTTTCTTGACATGATTTTTGGAGGACTTTCGCCACTATTTTTTTACTAGGGCTGAGAGAAAGTGATGAGTCCAAGGTTACCTATCTGGCTTTGTGGTTAGAATTTAGTCTCCCCATTTCTAGTCCATTGTTTTTACCCTTTATACCAAGCTGGCTGTCTCAGATGTCTTATTGATTATTAATTTAAAATATTTATAGCCTGGTTTTGAGTATGAAATATAAAGATCCCCAGAATAATGGAAGTAGGCATACCAAATAATAAAAGTAAGGCAATGCTTGCATTTAAGTTTACACAGGATGCAAAGGGAAAAGGAGATGGCAAAGGAGAAGGAAAGAAAAATCATTAGCTCTTAATGTTTCATGGTTCTTACAATGGTCAATTGTGATGCAAATTGGCTGCTTAGAATGTCCCTAATGATGCTGGCTGGTAATTTCAGTGCACATGGCCCTTTGGTTTCCCTTCCTAGTACAATTAGTTCCAGTTTCCCCAGTGAGTTGAAGCTTAGGTAATAACACCAGCACCAAATTGCCTAGTGCCTGAACATGCCTATATAGACATATATGCATGTTTTGTTTTGAAACACCAGTTATATGTGAAAAACAAGAATGAGTGGAATGATAGACTTCATTGTTTCCTGCTAACTTTCTTATGTGCCACATTTTATATGAGCATTTAAATATGTCATTGGTGCTTGCTTACTTAAAATAAAATGAACTTTACTACAAGCTTACCTGATGTTAAATGTTTTCATTTAGAATTAAATAATTTTTGTTCTTTATATGTAATTGAGACATAGAGGTTGAACTGTTTTTCCAAGCTAGTTGAAGCACTACATGGCACACACTAGAGTGCATGACTTACAAAGTGAGTTCAAAAACTGGTGTTGACTCAAAATACAGCAGTAAAGATTAATGTAAGTGCATTCTATAAACATATATTAAACAGGTATTCTTATAAGAATTATTATGACTATACCTGCATTTACAATCACAATTGGGCTCAGAATGTTGGTCGTTGAGCAAAGTGAAGATTAAGCAACTACAATACTGACTCTACTGACTCTCCCAGTGATCATTAAGTGGAATGCCAGGCAAAGGACACAGGCCTCCTAGGCATGGTGGGAGACCTAGATCCTCTCACCCTTCCCTCCGAGAGAACGATTTTGAGAGCAGTTGATGGCATTCACTATTTTTTTTTCCAAATTTGAGGTCCAAATCCCTGCAGGATTGTCCCTCCTTCAGGGAGGGAAAGGGAAATCCCTCAGTGCATTGGGAGAACGGGCCTCAAATCCAACATGTCCTTTGCTTGCAACCTTCCCTGTCAAGCTTCCGCATCGACTTTCTAGGAAAGCAGCGAGAGAAGATTGCAAATGGTAATCTATCATAAATCACTTGATTGTGAGATTGGGAGCATATAAATTTAATAAATAAATACATTTTAAAAAATACAAACAAATTACAAACAAACACGTGGATTGTGGTTATGCAACCTGGGGAGGTTTTAACAATTGCTGGAAGTGCTTTATGGACCATGGAGCATTATTCCGAAGCCATTAGTGCTGCGAGTGATCATTAAATGACCTATTATAAGTTGAGGACTACCTGTATGTCCTCTTTTTTAATCCTCCTTTCAAAGGATTCCGCTGATTTAGATTTCCAGTTTAATGCAGCCTAGTAGTTGAGGCAAAGATTTTTTAAACAGGGATTTCTAACCAAATATGCTGTGGCAGTGGTTGGGAAATTCATGGCTTTAAAAAGCAGAACTGATTTATGAGAGTCCTAGATCTAAGATAATAGGAAGAACTTCAAGCATTAAGAGAAACATTTTTGTGACCTTGGCAGATAAGTTGATTTTCTCCCTCTTCTGATAGCTTTTCAGATAAACAATGAAGCTAGAAAACTGACAGTATCTGCACTCTGCCCATTGTTCAACTCAGTAGGCTTTTGAGTCTAAGGGAACAAGCTGATTCATTTGAATCTAAGACTGATATCCTGAAGAGGCAAAGGGACTGGTAAGTAAGGCCTTCAGAAATTGATGACAATGGAAAAAATAAAATAATTTTGTAGAATGAATTCCTTATTTTGGAACTGTTAATATCTTGTGTCAATGATATAGGCAGAATAGTAGCTTCGGTCTTTAGGCAACATGTTGAATTTTGGATTGGGCATATGGACCACTTGATTAATTGCTTGCTCAATATGAACATTGCAAATATCAAATATCACTTACAAAAATTGGTAGATAATGTTATAATGATGCACATTAACAGTGATGTGGGAAATGAACTCAGTCAAGTCAAATTCAGATTTGTCAAAAGTGAGGTCAGCTTCTTAAAAATTGCTACTATTGTGCACAAGCAGCTAGATCAGGGCTGTCAAGCTCGCGGGCCGGATGTGTCATGCACTGGCCACACCCACATCCGGTTTAGCGAAGGGGGAAAAAGTCACAATATGTCACGTGACGCCACCGTGATGACACGAATTTGACACCCCTCAGCTAGTTGAATAAAACTTAATTGTAAGATTGTTATAATTACCGTATTTTTTGGACTATAAGACACACCTAGATTTAGAGGAAGAAAAGAAAAAAAATAATTTTTGGCCTCTGCGCGTCACAATTTCGCCCTCCCTGGCCTCCAGAAGCACTTCGCAGGCTAAAAACAGGCCCATTTTTGGTCTCCCGAACCCCCCGTGCACCCTGTTTTTGCCAAAAATGCACCTGTTTTTGGCCTGCAGAGTGCTTCTGGGGGCTGGGGAGGGTGAAAATGCGATGCGCGGAGGGTTCAGGAGCCTAAAATCAGACCCGTATTCAGTCTATAAGATGCACCGAAATTTTCACCCACTTTTAGGGAGAAGTGCATCTTATACTCCGAAAAATATGGTATACAGGAAGGAATTAAATATTGTAGGTGTTAGAACATTATTTTAGAACAAACTGGGCTTGTGCAGAGGACCATCTGTCATAATCAAAAATAAAACCATACAACTACTTTTTCTTAAGAACAGGAAAGTAATTGGGCATTTTTTCAATTACATTCTGAAGGATAGCTAACAGAAACTAGAGATGGTTTTGATTTGGGTTGAATCATCTCTACATGGGTGTAAACATTTTTTCATCCTCATCTAAATAGGGACAAAGTAAAATTAAAACATATAGTATACTAAAACATAGTTGTTTCATGTTGAAAAGGTAAAGGTTCACAAGAGTAAATACCCATGTTAGGGATGTTTGGAGAGAAACATCATATATATTTTTCTTACGTTAACATTAGAAGCTTCTGAATTAAATTAAAGAATTATAGTGCTCAAGTCTGAAGAAGAAGAAAAATATATCAGGCATAGAATGTATCTGATAAATGGGAAAACATTAAATATAGTTCTTGATAAAAGTAGTGTATGGACAGAAAATGGTATATTGACATGTATATCAAAAGCAGTGTGGATCTTGAGCCTATGCAAAATAAATGGTATCTCTCTGCTGGTTTGAAGTGAAGGACTGAAGTTATGTTCTCTTTACTCCATGAGAAGTATGAGTAAATTGTTATAATGACTTCGTATTTGAGAATGAAATTACATCATCCAGAGGAGAAATTGACATTATTTTAGCTATTCTAAATTCATGGTTCTCTGCTTTCAAATCCCACCAAACTATTTGTGTCTCATTCTTATTGATTTTATTTTTCTGAGACAAATATATGAAGTTTTTCCTTTGTTAAGAAGGATTCTCTCATTTATCAGTTAAGGCAAGATAATCATAATGCTGTTATTTAGAATAAATTCTATTGCTATGGTTTTTAAACTTAAAACATAATTTCATTAGTAGTTGAAAGAAAATGCCAAAAAGTAAAGCTGAGAAGCTGTTGACTGATACATAATACAATTGTTTTTTATTTCCTGCTTTGCAAGAAATAGATAAACAGGAGAAGCAGTTGGAGAAACTGAGGAGGAAAGCTTTCGTTGCTTTTTTCAGTTGCTGGCAAAGAGCAAAGGAGTGAAAAGATATATGGGACCTCAGCTGTCATAGTCAGAAAAGAATTGAGTGCAAAGACAAGCTACTGCTTGTCTGGGTCATCCATTGCCTCTTTACTTCGTACTACCATGCATCAAGAAGCAAATAAAATGTGATAAGAAACTATGCAGGAAAAGCTTTCTTTGCCTCTTACAGCTACTTGCAAAATAGTTTTTGAAGTAATTAAAACAAAAAGGGTACACAGAAGCAATGGCAGCTCTGACATCTCAGTAGGGAATAGTTTTAAGTTTGTACCATATTGCTGACTACATGTATATACCATTACTGACTGGCTAAAAAACTGAAAGACTTTGCTTTAGAATTGTGCCCATGATGCCCACTACAAGAGCAGTATTCCTGAAGACCTGATCCTCAGTCATGCCTTGGATTTACTGCCAAGTATAAGTGCTTTCGAATAGGTGGGAGTGGTGTTCTCTGCATTTTTTGTACACTTATTATTTTCATATTCTTCATATTTGTTAATTTATATTTCATGTTTATTACATCTGGAGCAGTGTATGAATTGGTATATGAACATGACCGGGCAAAGATGGTTTGCAAGGATAGAAAGGTATAGGTAGATATAATGAATAGTATTGAGATAAACTATTTTGAGTTCATTTTTTCCTTATTTCCTATCTTCTGCATAAAATTATTTTTGTTACTAATTTTTTATGTACATTGCAAAGTGCTATTGTGGCCAAAATCATGTTCACACTCCTCACTCAAAACCATAACATAATTGGTATGTGTGTATATTTCTTGTACAGGTAGTCCTTAACCTATAACCATGTGGTCAGGGAGCATTCCAAATTATGACGTTGAATGTATGGTGGTTACAACCAATTCTGAGAGTACTGGCTGTCCCAATACCACCATGGTCACATGATTTGACCTGGGTGCTTGATAAACAATTTGCATTTACACCCAGTTGCCAAGCATGCCACAACTATATGCTTCTCATTTGCAAGCTTCCCTGCTGGCTTCCCCAGAAAGTCAGTGCAGAAGCTGACATGAAAGGTCTCAATCACCTGTGATCCTTCCCCAGAACCTTTCCTTGTGTCACATCCACTGGTGGTTTGCTCCCGGTTCAGTCCAGTTCTTGTGAACCGGTAGTAAAACCGGCGGGAGGCTCCGCCCACCCACCCAGACATCATTATGGAGGATCTGCGTATGCGCAGAAGCTTCTGTGCATGCGCAGAAGTGCATGTGCGCGAGCTCTAGTTGTGAACCGGTAGTAAAGGTAAGTAGAACCCACCCCTGGTCACATCCACTACTTCTCATTCCCATGCATACTCTCTGACCACACTGCACTTCTATGCACCTTCCAACCTCTCCCCTGTGGTGCCTCACACACCTTCCCCAATCCTTACTGCAGTTCTTATGTATCCCTTCCTTTATGCACACTTCTTTGATCCACAGTGTGCCTTTGATGCAGCTTCCTTAACCCTCATCACACATTCCCTTGCACTCTTGTCTACCAAACCTGTACTGTGTCTTTTGTATATCCTTCCTGACCGTCCCCACATCCTCTTCTCTCTCCCTACTTGGGAGCAGCAACTTACCTTCATGTACACCTGGAAACTTCCTGCTGGTTTCCTCACTAACTTTGTGGTTGTGATTGTGGTAAACCGGCAGGAAGTTACTTTGCCTAATGACTAGGATTCAGTTAACAATGGCAACCAGGACCACAGTGATTGCCATCACTAAGCAATGTGGTCATGCTTTACGACCGCATCACTTAATGATGAAAATTGTGTTCTCAATTGTTGTAGTAAATTAAGTGCTACCTGTATTATTAAAAAAAAACTTGTGGTTTCATATTTTCCATTTCTCTTGACTTGTGATGATGATGATGTTACCTATTCAGTATGTCTAACTCTTGGCAATTCTATGGGCCAGGTCTCTCCACATCTTCCAATCTTGCACTTTTTCTTTGAGTTGTTCACTCCTCTGGCTGGTGTCAGCTTTGAGGTGTCCAGTCACCATGTTCTTTAATGGCCTGGTTTCTGACTTGTATATTATAAGACCCAGATTTTGCTTTAACCAAAGGATAATAAAAGATGTTCAAAGTTATTTCAGATAGTAAGCACTGCATTCACATTGGCTTCCATCAGCACTGGTTTTTCTAATGTGGTAAACCATTGCCTTGATGTATTTGATAATGAATTTTCTTTTTCCCTAAAATAATGCACATACAATAATATAGAAATGGCCTAATGTCAAATAAATTGGTTTTGAGACTCTCAAACGTGTGATTAAAGACATCTTATTCAACTGCAATTTTTTCAGATTAAATCTGCATAAATTTGGATGTGAAGAAAAATAAGCTTATTTTTAGATGACATGTGTGAATGTTGCAGATACCCTATTAAAAATGTTTTCTAGTTTGTCTTGCAAATGAACAAATGACTGCTGCTAAGTTTGTTATTTGTAATTTTTATAAATGACAATTTTGCAATGATTATGCTTGAATAAACAATACAGATTTAATCCATTTTAGTAATTGGAATATGCTATCCCTAACTAGACAAGTGAATTATTACATTGGTTATAATATACAAATCTGCTTAGATTTAATATTTGCTTCAGACATTAGGAACAGTAGGACAATTGGTAAAATTTACTGAAATATTTCATTTGAAATTCAGTATTGACCTTTCATTAATCACCTTCCCTGTGATCAACCTCAAAGCACCATTTTGAACCTTGCTTCATTGGATGCTCATAATACTTGTTAATCAGATCATAAAGTAGTATTCGAGTGATGTTCACTTCTGTTAATTGTTGATGTTTATTATTGATCTTCCAAGATATATCTAAAGTTCTGATCTTTCCCACCAGTATTTATTCATCTAAATGGTCTGGCCATCAAAATTTTGCCATGAGCTGGGCAAACAGGTAATCTTCATCCAGATTTATACTCCCATTACAAAATTGTCAAGAATTTGATAGCCTTCTTCCAGAATATTTCCTGTGGAGTTATATATGATTTCATTATATGTTGAGTCCCCTACCTTCATTCATATATATAACTTTGCTTTCTAGACATAGTAATCTTTGGAAGGACTCTCATTCTTCGGTCAGTTTCTGACAATCATACAGAATTCATTTCCATTTAAAAAGTTATTCATCCATATTTGTGACTCATAGAAAGGAGGAAAATCACATATTGATCTTTAAGCATATTTGCTACAGAAAACCCATCACCCAAGAAAAAACCTTGTCATAAAAGAAAAGAACAACACATATGTCAAAGCCTTGTGTAGTGTTATGACTTGGTAAAGGTATTTTGAAACCTGAGATGTAAATGAAGAGTTAACATCCATAAAAATAATATCCATAATGAGGGTCATTTATCTATATGACTCTCAAATTTGGAAATAGTTGGGGAGTGTAAAGTGTCTTGTATCATAGAAAGGAAATCATAGGAAGACACAGGCAGGAGTTTCTATCTCCCTAAAGCCACAATTCTTTGAGGGGTAAGGAGTATCATGAAATATACCCACCAACAGTGCAGAAGGAATAAAATGAGCTCTACAGAAGCCCTGCTATGTGCTTTCTCAGGATTAGTTTGTATAAATATGCAGGAGAGAGCTTGTGGCAGTCTAACATTTGGAAATAAAATTCAGAAACACTGACAAGATCATTCTGATGTTCAGTGTGCCTAATTTGTTCCTTAAATGCCTAATTGCCCTATATATTCAGGAGAAAGCTTGAGACTACATAATTCTTCCATACAATGAGATTGGTAGCTGTGAACAGCAGGTGATTTGAGCCAGTTACTCTCAGCTCAGCTTGCTAACAGAATTATTGTTTTGAGGGGAAATTGGAGAAAGTAGTGCTAGATAATCTGACTTGACCTCCTGGAGGAAAGGAAATATAGAAATTATTATTTTTAATAAGTTAGCCTATAGTGCAAACATTTTACCCAGTATCTTAAAAAACTGAAACATTTTATGCTACTGTTATGCTAAACAGTTGAAACAGCCTCTGAGCAAAAATATGATTAGTGAACGTTTGGTAGAATATATTACGTTTTTTTCAATTTTTAGTGACCAAAAATAATATGAAAGCGTACTAGAAATTAAAGATACTATTAGAAATTGTTTATTCAATTTCTGTACTTTTTTCATAAATAGGGACTACAATCTTGTTAACCAGAATTATAGTCATAATATAATTAAAGCAATGGGGGGGGGAGCTAAAAAAAACATGGATTATATTCCAATCTTCAAACATTCTCCAAAAGAAAGCAATTTTTCAGTTTTTCAGTTTTATTTGGACGTAACTAAAATAGAAGAATCTGCATGTTGGTTCTCTTTTAAGGGCCATTTAAAAAATGGAAAATTCAAGCCTTCCACTCACTTTTCCTAAGGGAGCATATGCTGTTATAATTTCTGCTTGAAAGTAGTATGGAAACATCTAGGCAGCAACGTCTTGTTCTTCATATCTTCCTAGTGTTTTCCCACAGGTTAGGTCCACTTTTCTGATTGTTTTAGTCTTATGCATGAGCATTTGTTACCTATGTCAAAGTGGTAGGTTGTGCAGGCAATGGTGTAGGGTGCTGCTCATAGAATGTGGTTGTAATACTATAGGTGTTTTTCTTGCAGTTTCTTTCTGTACAATAGAACAGAATGGAACACTTTATTTAGCCAAGTGTGATTAGACACATAAGGAATTTTATTGGTGTAATGTGCATCTACTGCCAGAGTGTATTGTTGACATTTTCAAAAAGGGAAATGCCTAATGAAGTATGCAGATCTACATGGCGTGTAAAGGATGCACAAGATTTTTGGTAGTTGGTCAGCACGTAGTGCCATGTAAGTGCTACTGGATAGACTATTATACGCTTTTGCTTTTAGCTGAATTGGCATATGACTGTCACAGAGCACCCAGTTATCTTCCACCACAGCGATGTTGCTGTTTGTACATCTACTTTGTACATCTACTGTCATTTTGCAAATGACATTCTAACTACGGAAATAGCGTTTTCAGTAGATCTTTACCATTGACCTGGATGTGAAGGAGCCTGAGCTAGTCTGTAGACACTTAGTCTTCTTGATATTGAGGCACAAACCAAATAGGCTAAGACAGCCGTTCCACCTTTGCTTCCCTGGTGGTAGCTGCAAGCAGGAAATTGTCAGTGTACAGCAAAGCCCAGAGGGCACTATGATGCAAATCTCACATTATAGTATTTTTGATGAGAATCAACAGCAATGGTAATAGTGCATACCAACTTTCACAGGAAAGCTGTCAGAAAGGCTGGTGACGCATAATGCTTGGCTGCTGACATTAACATAAAGCACCTGGATCAATTTTATGAGTAGCTCAGATACACCATGGTCATGTAGAGCAGCGGTCACCAATTGGTGGTCAGCAGAAAAATTATTTGCATTTTTTATATTGCATTAAATACTATTTATCTTTTTTAAAAATTCATATTAGTGGTTCACAGGATTTAAAATTATGCATTTGGTAGTCCCTGAGGTCCGAAAGGTTGGTGACCCCTGAAGTAGAGTGTATCATATCAACGAATGTTGCTCACAATCAAAAGCTTTTTCTAGGTTGAGGAAAACAATGTGTAATGACTTATTTTCTCCATGCTTCTTCATGAGCATGCAACTTGCACAAATAGCATCAGTGGTGCTCAAGCCTTTGGCAAAACTGAACTGGTTGATACTGATTTCAAAAATGTCATGGAAATACTGGCTGAGGATCTACTCAAAATTGTCATTGTGTGCAGTGGGAGGATTTGTTGGTTGTGGGAATGGTGTGTTGGGTCAGCTTTGTTCTTGAAGAGGGAAATTACGGTTCTTGTGGCCCAGTTAGGAAGCATGTGGCCAGAGAGTTGAAGAGTTTTCTTGACAGTCAACTGCTATGCCATAAAGTTCTTTCAACTTTCGGATGTCTTCTGGTAGATTGTCCAGGTCAGTTGCTTTTGAATTCTTCATGCTTCTGATAGCTTTTATAATCTATTCAGATGTAATGTGCAAGACTGGAGCAGACTTTAGCTGAACCAACAAGAATTGACAGGTATGGAAATTTGACATTAAAGATTTTGCCAAAGTGCTGTTGCCAGTGTTTCAGGATTTCCTGAAGTTGCTGTCCATTTATTCCTTAGAACACATGTAGTGTTCAATGCCTTTACTGCCTTAGGGTACATTTTCACTAGTTGATAGGTGCTTTTCTCATGTTCATTTATGTCCAGTTGTTCATATAAGTCCTAGTAGCGATTGACTTTGGGCTTTTCAACAGCTTTCTTTGCCACTCTTCTTGCAGTGACGTTTACAGATGCCAATTTTTGTTTGTCTTCTGCAAATATCAATTCTTTGTAAACCAACTTTTCCTATATTTTCTGCTGCATGATAGTGGGGAAGTCACATTAGACAGGACAGAGCCAATCTAGCTATTGTGGTTGCCACTGTCAGGTAGCCAAGTGACTGATATGCTTTTTGAAAAACATATTGGTGATGATGAGGTAATTTACTTCAGAAAGGTCCAGGATTTGCTGTCCATTGCTGCCATGAGATTGTAGCCTTCCTGCACATTCCAATTGTCTATTTAGGTAACTGCAGAGAAGCAGCAAGTCTTCTTGTTATATATGTAGCTATACAATCTTGTAGTCTCATCCAAAATTGTTCTTTCTCTTCTTCATCACATCCAGTTTGAGGTGTGAAGGCCAAGAAAACATGTAATTGATGGAGAGCAGCATCAATGACAGTTAACATAAGGTGATCAGAATTTCAATGAAGATCAGCAATAAAGTGCAGATCAGTGCATGCTATGATAGCCACACTTTTTTGTTGGACACGCTATGGTAGATTGTTTTGTATCATTCACTGATGTCATTCTTGGTCTTTCCAACACGTATCTTATATGCACACAATATTTACCTTGTGTCGCTTTAGTATTTCTGCAAGCTCACCACTGCACATAGTCAGAAGACCATGCCGATATTCAATGTAGCAATAATATATTGTCATGTTTGAATTAGCTTCTTTAGCCAGTTCTATCCTTGAACTGGTGGCTTTTGCCCATTTGTCCTGATGGTTAGGCAATGCCAACACATGTTGCTTCCAGGGAATGCCCTAGCATTATTCAAATTTTACCAACTGGTTTGCCACTGAAACCTGATATTGGTTGGTCTTGTTCATTTCGATACCATCCTTGTGGGAAGTTTCCAGTAGCACCACAAGGACCTTGTCACCATTTAGGCAACAACATCCAACATCACATTTATTGTACTTGACAGTTGGGAAGGTAGCTTTTTCCATTGTGATGCTTCTGGCTTATCTATCTACCAAATAATTCCTGGCTTGCATTTCAGTTTTAGAACTGTGAGGGGATAAGTACTCAAACAACGGACTCCATTTAAATTGGGATGAAAATTTTTCACCCATCGTATGTGACATTACCTATATATTTAATATAAATTGATGTGTTGATCTCAGTTTAAGCATGTTAATTTTGGAAGCTTTAGAGAATACTCATAGGATTTGTTTCATGAAGCAGAGACAAATTTGGTAGTTCGAGTTGTATGAAAATCTGAGTGTGGGATTTATAGTGCATTAAGGTGTAATGCATGCAGAAAAGTACTTTGATATCTGCAAATGAAAAATCATCTTCTAAATGCTTGTCATCACTCTAATTTTAATGATGAGATAAGTGTGTAAGAGAGAATCAGTCTGTTCATGACAGGCACATGTAAGAATGTAGTGGAAAAAGGGTCCCATTAACACATGTCAGTCAGTGTTTCTTTGTAGAAGTAGCTGTTTTTTAAGCATAAAGGGAAATGGGACTTCATTCTGTTCTACCAACTATGTATTTTAGATTCCTGGTCAAGCAGTATAGCATATCTGGCATTCTTACGAGATCAAGCTTGTTATGTAAGATTATCTTCATCTAGAAGTCTGTAGTTAAAATAACATTATAAAAGTTTAGTATATTTTGTGCGGTAAATTATTTTATGAGCATTATTCATTCTACGGACTCAGTGCTTACTACTTTGTCTTGAGCAATAACCTGATGTTACAAGTTGGTTCACAGGACAGCATGAAAATTAAGTTGATTAAAATTGTATATGGTATTCCAACATAGTTGTGCCGTAAATAAGGAATTTATCAGTGTTTGATTTTTGATTTTTTTACTTTCAGACCCTTTCCTAATGATTCCTAGCATGGGATATACTTTTTCCACAGCTGCTCCATATTGAGGTGGCTGTTAATTGAACATTCACTGTGACTCCCACATCTCTTTCCTGGTTAATTGCAGGTAGCCCAAACCTCATCAGTGTACATACCAAGTTAAAAGTTGCTTCCCCCCCCCCCCCGTTGTTCTGCTAGTATGCATTCTCTAAGCATATTTGCATTGTATGCCATTAGATTGACCATCAGTTTTAAAAAAATTGTCCTGGAGCTTTTCTCAATCATTTGGTTTTTATGACACTGAATAGTTCAATATCCACAAATTTGGCCAACTTACTGTTCCCCCTTCATGTTAAGTTCATACATAAGCAAACTAAGAGATTTTTGAGGGACTCCACCTCCGTCTCAACTCTTAATTTTCTGATTTTTAAAATCAATTAGCAATTCAGGCTTCTTATCCCATGACTACTAAGCTAACTTAATATGTGATGAGGAACTTTATCAAAGGCTTTTTTTGAAAATATAAGTATCAGCAGAATTACCTCCATATATGTGCTTGTTGATAACTCTAAAAACTAAAAAGGTTAGTAAGGCAAGATTTATTCATACTGATTTCTCTTCAGCAAGGCTTGTTCCTCTATTATGTGCTCATTATGTTTTCATTCATTCACTCATTCATTTACTGTTTCTACCTACAGTCATGGCCGTAAATGTTGGCACCCCTGAAATTTTTCCAGAAAATGAAAAATTTCTCACAGAAAAGAATTGCAGTAACACATGTTTTGCTATACACATGTTTATTCCCTTTGTGTGTATTGGAACAAAACCAAAAAAGGGAGGAAAAAAAGCAAATTGGACGTAATGTCACACAACACTCCAAAAATGGGCTGGACAAAATCATTGGCACCCTTTACTTAATATTTGGTTGCACATCCTTTGGAATAAATAACTGAAATCAGTCGCTTCCAATAACCATCAATAAGCTTCTTACACCTCTCACCCGGAATTTTGGACCACTCTTCCTTTGCAAACTGCTCCAGGTCTCTCTTATTGGAAGGGCGCCTCTTCCCAAAAGCAATTTTAAGATCTCCACAGGTGTTCAATGGGATTGAGATCTGGACTCATTGCTGGCCACTTCAGAACTCTCCAGTGCTTTGTTACCATCCATTTCTGGGTGCTTTTTGATGTATGTTTGGGGTCATTGTCCTGCTGGAAGATCCAAGATCTCCGATGCAAACCCAGCTTTCTGACAATGGGCTCTACAGTGCGACCCAAAATCCGTTGGTAATCCTCAGATTTCATGATGCCTTGCACACATTCAAGGCACCCAGTGCCAGAGGCAGCAAAACAACCCCAAAACATCAGTGAACCTCCACCATATTTCACTATAGGTACTGTGTTCTTTTCTTTGTAGGCTTCATTCCGTTTGCGGTAAACCGTAGAATGATGTGCTTTACCAAAAAACTTTATCATCTGTCCACAAGATCTTTGCCCAGAAGAATTTTGGCTTACTCAAGTACATGTTGGCAAACTGTAGTCTTGCTTTTCTATGTCTCTGTCTCAGCAGTGGGGTCCTCCTGGGTCTCCTGCCATAGCGTTTCATTTCATTTAAATGTCGACGGATAGTTCGCGCTGACACTGATGCTCCCTGAGCCTGCAGGACAACTTGAATTGCTTTGGAACTTGTTTGGGGCTGCTTATCCACCATATGGACTATCCTGTGTTGGCATCTTTCATCAATTTTTCTCTTCCATCCACGCCCAGGGAGATTAGCTACAGTGCCATGGGTTGCAAACTTCTTGATAATGTTGCACACTGTGGACAAAGACAAATCTAGATCTCTGGAGGTGGACTTGTAACCTTAAGATTGGTGA
This sequence comes from Ptyas mucosa, assembly GCA_012654045.1. Lineage (NCBI taxonomy): Eukaryota > Metazoa > Chordata > Lepidosauria > Squamata > Colubridae > Ptyas > Ptyas mucosa. Next base: position 15,302,968 of record WNWU01013802.1, read on the forward strand.
TATTTTTCCACAATTTTGGTTCTCAAGCCCTCAGACAGTTCTCTTCTCTTTCTGTTGTCCATGTTTAGTGTGGCACACACAGACACACAATGCAAAGACTAAGTGAAATTCTCTCCTTTTTATCTGCTTTCAGGTGTGAGTTTTATATTGCCCACACCTGTTACTTGCCCCAGATGAGTTTAAAGGAGCACCACATGCTTGAAACAATCTTATTTATCCACAATTTTGAAAGGGTGCCAATGATTTTGTCCAGCCCATTTTTGGAGTTTTGTGTGACATTATGTCCAATTTGCTTTTTTTCCTCCCTTTTTTGGTTTTGTTCCAATACACACAAAGGGAATAAACATGTGTATAGCAAAACATGTGTTACTGCAATACTTTTCTGTGAGAAATTCTTCATTTTCTGGAAAAATTTCAGGGGTGCCAACATTTACGGCCATGATTGTATAATTTGACTAGCCTATAATTTCTTGTATATACTCAAGTCATTTTTAGAAGTGTCATACTGACTATCTTCTAGGGCAGTGATGACTAATCTTTTCCAAACCGGGTGCCCAAAGCACATCCGTGTGTGTGCAAATGTGGGTGCTCACGGCCAAAACCCCCAAATTCAATGCGTGCACAACCCCCCGCATATGCACGCAGCCTCCTCCGCATGCGCTCCACCTCCTGCAGTACATGCAGACTCCTCCCATGTGCCCCACCACCCGCACATGTGCACAGCCCCCACGTATGTGTCCTGGCCCTCCCCCATACATGTGCACACACCCATGCATGTGTCCCGGCCCCTGCGCATGTGCGGCAGAGACCCAACGACCAGCTGGCTGGCAGGAGGTGGAGCTGAACTGGGGTGACTGCTTGCGTGCCCACATAGAGGGCACTGTGTGCCACCTGTGTCACATGTGCCACAGGTTCACCATCACAGTTCTAGGTTTTTTTGTGACTTGAATGCAAGTTACTTTAAGTTCTAGAATAGATAGTATTTTATGTTGTAAGAAAATATATTACTGCTTTTCTATTTAAAAACAAACAAAAATGCTTATGTTACATCCAGTTGTTTACTGATAGAACTGATGTGACACAACAATTCTTGCTTCCTTATGTTTGCCATGAATACAACCTGGTTTGAAGGGCTGGAAGATTGTCTGAGGTACATTTTAGCAATGTAAGTGGACATCATAAAAACTGATAAATATTTAGATATCATATAACAAAAATCTATCAGGATACATTGTAATTCAGTTAATTGGTCCTAAAATTGACACAACTTTGCTGCTAAGAGCATATATTTAAAAAACTAAAGTGTCAAGCTCTAGTGATAAGATGAATTATTAAATTGCTTTCTTTTGCCAAGTGTAGTATGAGGGGAGATTTATGCTTTGTATATGTGGAATTCAATGTCTTAAAATTTTATTGAGATATATTTGTCAACTTGCCAATAAAAATTAGCTGGTATAGTGTTGTAGAGGAATACAGAGATGATTTCGAAGAACATAGGCACCCCTGCTTGAACTCTTTGGTCTAGGAGGGAAGGGAAAATGCTGTAATACTTTCTAAATTCCACATTATAGCTTCTATAAATCAGATAGAATTCTAGTATGTATGCATGTATGTATGAATTTAATATCTATAGCCACCAGTAACTCGGGGCAGCTTACAGTTAAATTTCTGAGATTGTCTGTTTTGGATTGGCAATTATGTAGGCCATATCAGTTCAGTGGTCTCCTCTGGGCTTATTTGCAGGCAACTTTGATCCTATCTTTCAGGATTACACAAAGCCTCATTTGGCAACTATTTAGAGTGAATAGCATCTGACACTATCCTATGTTCTTTCACTCAGTTTAAAATATTTACTTTAAGGTGTTTCCTCCATGATGTTACTCAGTCTTCTATATAATTCTGCAAACAGCTATGTTAAGCATTGAGGCCAGATGAATAGGATATTGATTAAATTAGTTAATACACAGTAATAACTTCCAACAATTATTCACTGAAGAAGAAACTGGGAGGTGATATGTGTTACAAGCTTGGGAGCCAAATTATTCTGGGATAGCAGGGACTTTCTTGGGCTCAGATTCCCACCCTTTCTGAATTCTTTCTTGGGGATATGACCTTCCCTGTCATGCTATTTGCTCTTTAAGGCACCACTGAGAGTGAGCCATTCTGCTTTCTCTTTCTCCTGCCACTATCTTGGTGTCATCACTGCTCAGCTGTTATTTGAAGTGTGAACTGGAAATTAAATGGGTTTGGAGGGGATCAAAGATCATTCTAGCCAATCATCTTTAACTAGGTCAGTATAAATAATTTATCTGTCGCTTGCATCTTGCAAATACCCATCTCCTGGCGGACTGTTCCATTAATATAGTGACCAAGTTCAAACTCTTGTCACTAATTATGTGACTAATATTTTTTTCTGGCTCCTAAGATTTGAGGACTTAATATTCTCTAATGTTTTTTTCCTGTCTTACTCAATAGAGACTTACCATTGGTTCTATATACTTATAATTTCAAGTATTGTATTAGTTCAGAAATCATATTTCAGTCAATAAATGAATGACTAGAATTATAGATGTAATAGACCTGCAACTTTGCACTAGTAGGCTTTAAGGCTTAGTAAGAATACTTACTAGAAAATGGTACATGTTCTTATGGTATATATTCTGTTTTATAAATCTTGATATTTACCAGGATGTCATTTTCTGATCTATTTAAAGTATAATTTTTTCTTGATACTATGAAAAGTATGTTTTTATATGATCATTGCTCTGAATGTAGCATACATTATGTGTCATCATCATCATTTTAGCCATTGTCTGTCCACTGCAGGATGAAGGCCTTTTCCGCATGTTTCCAACCAATATGGTCCTGAACTTTCTTTTGCCAATTGAGCTGCAATATTTGCTGATGTTGTTGATCGATGTTTTAGGTCTCTTACATGGACACTTTTTATCAAGTGGAATCCATTCTATGATTGCCTTGGTCCACCTGCCATCAGTTCTTCTTGTTATGTTACCAGCCCATTTCCATTTCAGTTCTTCTACTCTCTTGATGATACCCTACACTACAATTATTTGTTCTCTAATCCATGTGTGGGTCTTTTTATTTTGTCTTGTAATGCCGAGCATGTATCTTTGCATGGCTCTTTGTGCTACTCATAGCTTTTATATAGATTGTGAGGTTAGTGTCCATGTTTCACTGGAATATGTTAGAGCAGGTAGCACACACTGATCAAAAACTTTTCTCTTCGGGCATAGGGGGAGGTTGTTCTTGAAAGTTACGCTTAATTTGCCGAATGCCTGCCAACCACATTTAACGTTCATTATGTGTACTGAGGATCATTTTGGAATATTTCTTTTGAGCACAGATATAAAGATGAACAGGGCAAAAACAATTATCATTCTAAATATTCATGATGTGTAGAGAGATACAGAAAACATACAGTTGAAGCTCAGCCTTTAGCAGAGTTTAAACTATGAAATGAACTGTAGAAATAGTTCTTTCCACATGTTTTAAACTGCACATTCTTTTGTCTACTTTAAATCTTTCTAATAAATGTAAATAGGAGAACCATTGACAACTATATCCCTCTGCCAGTGTTTAAATGATACATCCGTTATCAAACAGATATTGTCTAAAACAAATACATCATTCTAGTTAAGACATTTATTTTTATCACATAAATTCTGCCCAGCAATGACAGTTGGAGTTTCTCCTTTCTTAACAAGTTTTTTAAATTTTATTTCATATCTTAACATAACTATTTTAATTTTAATGTTTGTGACATAGATACCCAGAATATTTTACCTTTTCAATCTTATTCATCAGTTCTGTTTGATCTATTTCTGTATGATCTATTTTCATATTTTTGTTTATTATTCTTAAAACCTAATGTTCTGACCCAGCCTTAAGAGAAGCAAGAAACAGACTCCTTGTCACGAAAAACCCTTCTTTATTTACCTCTTGTGAATTAATTGCATTCACTTACCGAAAGGTCCAGACAATAGTCCTTCAAGGAGTTAACTGCAGTAACAGACCTTATCAGTTCCTTGCAATAATTGCAAGGCCGTGAGCTCCCAGCCAAAAGGCTGCAAATTAAGTTCTGGCAAGCAGTCTTTGATGCATGAACCACATAAGCAAAATCACCAGAAATACGAACTTTTGTCTTCTACGACAACCACTCCCCTTTCCTTCTATTTATTCCCCAGCCACGGAGGGACCATTCAGTGTCCACGTGTGCTTTGCTTCCCGAGTTGACTCCTTGTCTTCCGTTGTTCACTTCTCCAAACTGCTCTGCGTACACTTGCATCTGGAACAGGCCCCAGCAGTTCTTCCTCCTCACTCATCTCAGCCTCCAAAGGTAGCTGCCCCTCCGGTGGCTGGAAAATGTCAGACGGCCCTAGCTCTATTTCTGTGTCCGATGCAGAGCATCCATCAGAGCTTTCCCCAGACTCCAGAACTGGCCCAAGTTCCCCAACGACCTCATCATCCAAATCTGTTGCCAGCTCCACTGGCAGCTGGCAGACCACAACACCTAATACCAAATTCTAATTTGCCCACTTTTAATATTTTGATTTTCTTTAAAGGATCTTCCAAAACCAACTTCAAGTCATTTGCAAAAACCCTTAATTTACAAATTTCTTTTTTAATCACAATTTTCTAATCTTGTTTTATTTCAATAATACTGTCTTTACCATTGTTTTTATTTTGAAGAATCATCTTGTCAGTATTTCAAGAATCAAAATAAACAAGAGAGGACACAGTGGATATCCCAATTTTGTTTCTTTTTTTTATCTCAGAGTTTTATTAGCTCTCCATTAACAGTTACTTGTGCTTTCTGTGAAGTATAACTCAGTCTTAACCATTATATAAAGTTATCTCCGAAATTATTATCTTCCACAACCTTGAACAAGAGAAATGTTGTTTTATTTATGTAGATTGGAATATTGAAATACATTTTGTATGGTAAAATTGTCTATTAATACACTGTTTTCCACTTGTAACTTCAGTATCATTTTTATCATAATCTTTTCATACTTTATATGCTAGCTACTTCCCTGGTTTATTTTCAAATAATTTTGCAAAACATAATTTTTTTTGCTTTACATAATTTATTTTTATTTCTCTTTCTCTTATTGTTACTGTAAATTATTGTCTTTTTTAAAGCTTAATTTGTTAGAAATACTTATCTTCTCTGAAATTCTTTCCATAGCCTATGTTTTCTATTGCCCCTTCTTTTTAAGGTCACTCTAATGTTGCATAAAAGAACCTCTAATAAAAACTTTACTTGCATTCCAAAGCATTCTAATACTTTTACATAAATTATTTTTACAAAAATATTTTAATTTCTTTTAACAAACATCCATATTGTGTTTGGTCTTCATCTAAAAGTATTAGATTTTCTTTTACAAACCAAACTCACAGAATTTTGGTAATTTCTGTACTTTAGAAATTTTAGTAGCAAAGTTCTTTGAAGTCCAAATCATATCTATTCTTGAAAAGTATATATGTCTTTTACAAAAGTAAGTATAGTCTAAAATTGCTACTTCATCTTCATATATTAACCATCCCTAAATAACCATTAACTCGTTTTCTTATAAATTCACATAGTAGTAAGTTGGGTGAACAATTTTCCCTTTTTCATGATAGATAGATAGATAGATAGATAGATAGATAGATAGATAGATAGATAGATAGATAAATTAATAAATTAATAAATTAATAAATTAATAAATTAATAAATTAATAAATTAATAAATTAATAAATTAATAAATTAATAAATTAATAAATTGTCATTGTACATGTATACACAGTATACCTATACAACGAAATTCACTTGACACCCAAAGACCAGGTCCAACACACATAATAATCCCCAAACACACTCCCACCCACCACAATTCCCCACCCTTAAACCACCCAAACATCCACACAACAGACCAAGTAATACTGTCCAACAGCTCACTGATGGTGGCCCTTTAGTTCATTGTTGAGTGCAATTATAGCTCTGGGATAAAATCTATTCACAAAACGTGTGGTCCAAGTTTTAATTGTTTTGTATCTTCTGCCAGAAGGCAACAGTCCAAAAAGATTGTAAGCAGGATGGGAACAGTCTCTGAGAATGTTATGCAACTTTCTCAAACAGTGAGATTCGGAGATGTCGTCCAGGGCTGGTAGCTGGAGTCTGATGATATTCTGGGCAGTTTTAATGGTTCTCTGTAGAGCTTTTTTGTCTGCTACAGAGCTGCTCCCATGCCATGCAAGAATGCTGTATGTCAGAACACTCTCAATGGTGCTGCGATAGTAGGACAGAAGTAGATGCTGAGGTAGATTTATTTTCCTGAGCATTCTCAGGAAGTACAGCCTCTTCTGTGCCTTCTTCACATTTTTCTTAGATTCCTGACTCATGGGCTCTATTACTCTATAACAGCAATCACATTTACAGTTATATACCACCCCATAGCACCTTATAGCACACTCTGGGCAGTTTACAATGTCAGCATTATTTGCATATTGGCCCAAAAATATGGGTCCTCATTACACTGATCTCAGAAGGCTAAATGAAATTTGAGCCATGTCAGGATCCAACTCCGGGCTGTGGGCAGAGTTTGCCTGCAATATTGCATTTTTAATCACTGCACCACTACTAAATAAAAATGTATCTTATCCTATCATTGTCCTCCAACTTCTACTCTATGCCCAAAAACTTTTGGTCTCCCTCCTCTAAGACCTGGTTCACCCTATGAGAGTATTGGAGCCAGAAAGGAGGCATATGGTCAGTAAGAAATCAACACTTATGTGCGGGCTTAAATAAAAGAGTGATTCTCTTTTAGGTGGCCATTTATATATCCTTCTTTCATTGGGGGGGAAATATTTCTTGCCTTGTTGGGGTCTTTCCTCAGGTCCTAGGAAGTCTCATATATTCTGTCAACATGCTTTCTGGAATTATACTTTGCTTAATCACTTGATTTTTGACAGACAGACAATTCGTGGCATACTCCTGGAAAGTTTTTCAATGGATGTAAAACTTCAGCTGCTTTCTCTCCATCAAGGAAACAGAGTAGGAAACAGAGTGCAAGACTGAAGCAAGAGGCACAGGTCATCATAGAAAAAATAAATCTGCCATCTTTAGGAAAAGCCAATGTGCTTCTTGAGATTCTCAGAAGAACTATCTAAAGAAGATCTGAGAACTCTGAACTTATTGCTGACAAACTCTGGTGTATGCACTTATGTTGAGGCTGGATGCACTCACTGTATGAATTCATAAACTATGATTTCCAGAGACCAGAGTGATTAGAATCATATAACATGGCTAAGCTAAAATTAAGTAATCACCTGAAGGTTTAACCTTATATTTGAATCCAGCAATAACTAATAAGCAGAGGAATACATTATTAATAATAATTATTATCTTAATAATAATTATTAAGTGAAAACACTGTAAAAATAGGAAAATTAGCTAAGAATAGAATTAAAGATAAGGAAAAAAATTGGGAAAGAACGGAACATTTCATGAAATGCAATAGAAATAGCAGCATTATTATTACAATTATGTATCTGATCATATTTTATACTTTTATTCCACTTTCTGGGTAATTATTGTGATTCATGTGAATTTGAGGGAATTGGGCCAGTCTATTTATATTAGCCATTTATATTAACAGGACAAGATATATTAGAAACATAAGTGAAAGAAAAAAGAGATTAGTTCTTTAAGGTTCAAATAAAAGAGTAAACCACAAACTAAACTTGAATTTATACCTATTTGAGTGTTTTTAAGAATGATGTTATATAAATAAACTCAGTTGCTGTAAATTAACATGAGTTAATTATTAGATAAGGAAGCATGCTTAGGCAGTAAGTATCAGTGGGAAATTTATGCAGCTATCTTATGGTTTATTTAAATACCTGATGTAAGTTACCTTGATCTAAATTACCACTTGGAGTTTGCAGCTCTTGTTGAATTTCCCTCCCTCTGCCACAAAAAATGTTTTCTAGCATAATCATTAACTAGGAAATGGGTTTGTAAGCTGGTAATTTTCACAGGTGCAGATATGCTTGCACATTTGGAAAATTTTGCAAGCATGAGCGACTCTTCTCCACTTTATTTTGTTGCACATTTGTATAATTGAAACAATTTATAATAAATTTTTACCTCTCTCTTTGTGTCAGAGTGTGCCATGGATACATTTTCAAATAGCAAGTATAATGAAGTTTAACATTAGAAACATATTTGTAAGGATATTTAACAAGAATTACATTTGATTTTGAACTGTCATAAAATTACAAACCTGTATTTAGGTTAAACCTTTATTGGATCCTCTTAAATTGTTTTTTTAAAATAAATATTGGTTAAGTTCATCAAAAGCTGTAACGAGTCGATCAAAAACATACTTAGGAAAGAAGCATGGAATAAATCATCATCATCATCATAAGTTGACAAAATGTCCATCTGTCAATTGCAAAAGGCCATATTGCTTGGATCTGTACACCTACACATTACAACATTATAGGTCCTTGGGAAAAATGTGATCCATATGAAGGCCCACACCAGCTAAAGAACTGGCTGCTGAGATTTCACATTGTTGTGAACAGAGAATAATAATGTGATCTCTAATATCTTTCTATCTTAGATCTTATAAAGTTCTATCCAGTGGTGAAATGTAAAATTTGTTACTACCAGTTCTGTGGGCATGGCTTGGTGGGGTGGAGTAATATGACTGGGTGGGCATGGCCAACATTTTTTTTTTACGTTTAAAACCATTTTTTCTACAACCTCTCCAGCTGAGCCACGCGATCATCAGAGGCTTTTCTTTTTACTTTTAAAAGCATTTTTTCAGCCGAAGAGGTTGTAGAAAAAATGGTTTTAAATTTTTTTAAAAAAGCCTCTGATGATTGTGCGGCTCAGCTAGGCATGGGGGGGGGCAGGGATTTTTGCTACTGGTTCGCAGAACCACCCACTTCCATCGCTACCAAATCAGGCGATCCGGTCCGAACCGGGAGCATTTCATCCCTGAGTTCTATCCCACTTAAGGTGTTCCTAGGTTTTTGTATTTCTCAAACCAAGCAATTGATCAACTACTGTAAAGTTGTTACCATGGAGATATACCCCAGAACAGCCTCATTTTTTACTTTTTGTGTATAAAATTGATTTTCTTGTTTTCTTTTTGTGTAAAATTTCTAAGCTATTTGTAAGATCAGGTGCTTCTTGGCCAGACTGTAGTTCACAACTTACAACCACAGTTGGGACCTTAATTTTGGTCATTGAGTGAATCTGGTAAGCCAGATATCATAGCTTTACCCAACAACCTCAATCCTAGCATACCCAGTTGAGATCATTAAATGATCTTGTGGGTCGTTAAGCAGAGTCACAATTTTCAGAATTTTCAGTCCCAGAGAGATTTGTCTGCAGCACCTCCCATCTTTTACATGGCCTTTGCTGACCTGCTTGGATTTCAGCAGGGAAAATTTTCATCCCCTGCTTTGCTCTGGAGCTGAAAATCCTGCTTGGATTCTGCTATGCACCTTTTTTAGCCAGTCCCTGAAGACTAGACAGAATCCTCTGGACATGCTACAGTTCTTGCGGTCTTCCCTGTCGGCTTCTCCATTGTCTTTCTGGGCAAACTGGCAAGTAAAATTACAAATGGTGCTCACATGATCGCAGGAAAGATTGCAGATCATAATTGTATGATCACAGAGCATTTGGCAAGCAGAGCTAAGTGTGAATGGGTTGTTAACTGCCCAGATCACAATCTATGACTGGGTGGGCGCAAAGGGTGTAACTTTGGGGACAGTTGTAAGTACCTTCAGCATCTGTCATAACTTTGAATAATCACTAAACAAATGGTTGTAACTTGAGGACCATGTGTAGTCTGATTTTAGTTCTGATTTTGAATTGTTAAGGTCAGTCATTTTTTAAAGGAAATCTTTCATGAAATGCAAAAATTAGGCTGAAGAGAATTAAATTTATTAATGGAAGCTCACTAAAGTAACTTTAAACTGAAACATGAAAGGGCAATTAGACCAATGAATTAAAGTAAGTTTAAAAATACTGTAGTATGGGGATACTGTAGTATGGGTTCAATATTGTAGAGAAGGTATTAGAAGCAAATGATGGAAGAAAGGCAAGATACAAGGACAGATTAAGGCAAGGACCACAGTGTAGTTGATTCATTGTGAGAAAGGATAGAGGAGAGAAATAGCTGATATAAAGGGGTGAGGAAAAAATGAGAGTAGGTAGTGTGATATTAACATTATATAAAATATAAAGACTTAGGCTAAGAGGAATGTGGGAAAGACAAGCACAAGCATATTTGCATATCTATAATAGCAAAGAAGCATTGTGAATCACAAGTATAACAATATAGTTTACTGTTAGTGAATGAACTGATTATGTGAAAATATTGCATCTTATTGCTGTGATCTCTCTTTTATTTGCAGATAACATTTACCTTTCCCTAGAAGTGGAATGAAGGAACAGACAATGGGAACACACTCAAGATAACACTCCTGGACAAGGTGTCTTATGGCTATTTCGAGTTGATTTATATCTGCATATTTGATGGTTTTTACATACAAAGGATTTATTTTTCTTTTGGATATACTCAAAATACAAAATTGTTTCTTGTTGGAAACTTTTTACTTTTGAAAACTAGACACCATGGGAGACATGGCCAACAACTCAGTGGCATATGGTGGTGTAAAATACACTATAAAAGATTCTAATCATGGAGATTTTGGTATTACACTTGAAGAGCTTCGTACACTTATGGAACTGCGAGCTACTGATGCTTTGCATAAAATACAAGAATGCTATGGAGATGTATATGGAATCTGTACAAGATTGAAAACTTCTCCAAATGAAGGTAAGGATGATTGTATATGAATTTTAAGTAAGAGAATTCTGACTTGTATAGATACTGAAGGCCTTGTTAATTGACAGTGTTTGTATTTGTCACGTGAAGAGCCACCTGGCTTTTGTTGTATCTTAAATGGATTTATTTGGTTCTAAATTAAGATAATTAAAAGTAGAATTGAACAAAATAAATATTGAATTGAAGCTGCAAATATTTCTGTTAGGTATAAGTCCAGAAAATATGTCAAAAATACCACAGTTTACTAAGATGCGTGCTGATACCTGCCAGGACATATTTAGTATAATAGTGGGAAAGAGAAAACTGCCAGTGATGCAAGACTAAGACCAGGACACCAAATTGGAGAATATGCAGCAGTGGCACAGTTGATAATATATGTCCATAATAGACATATTGCTAAGTTTTAGCAGGAATGGCTCCATTATACATAGCACAGAGCAAGAGAAATTAAGACATTTGGAATATAGTTTCTAGATAAGATTATGAGACCATGAAAAACAACAGATAAAGCAAGTTAAGCAAACATTAGCAATAAACTCAATGGTCAGTAACAAAGTACAAATACTTAGGTTAGCAATTTTGAAATAAATGGAAAGGGAGGGAAAAAGCATTACTTTGTTGTCCTTGATTTCGTGTAATATTTCATTTGATGCTGGAAATTTTGATGATTTTCCTCCTGTTGTTTTTATTGAACTATAATTAACAAACAGTATTAGGTAACTACATTAACATAAATCCAAGATGCATATATAAGGAAAACAACCAAATTTGATTAAGTTGAGGTTCCTCCTTTATTTTAACTTCATCTGTGCTATTTTTCTAATGTGGCAATTGAAAAGATTTTGTTAATCCACATCTCTAACATTATGTTATCTAATGTTTTTCAGTGTTGTGTAATTATTTTGGCTACTAAAATTAAATAGATAATATGTTCTTTATTTTTAAGATTGAGGTTTGATCCTGTAGTAAACCCAGCTCTGGGAAGCATTTAATTCTTTGTTGATACTACTTATCTCCCCAAGTATTTTATGCCAAAAGGATATAGCTTTATCACATGACCACCACAAATGAAAAATTAATCCCTTTTTTACAACCTCTCTTAACATTTGAAAGAATTATTCGTTTGTTTGTTTGGGTGTGTATGCATTCAAATCTCATTTTCTCCTAAAACTAGGCATTTTTATATGTAGGGCCCATTACAGTATGTGTCTTTCTGATTTGGTTACTTCCTAGTAAAACTCCCAGGCTGCTTAAACTTCATTATAGATAATCCTCAAATTATGACCACAATTGGGTTGGGAATTTCCATCGCTAAGCAATGCAATTGTTGAGTCATCACATGACCACAACCATGCCTAATTTTTGCCAGTCATTTAGTGAATCACCATAGTTATTAAGTGAATCACCACAGTCACTAAGTGAATCCAGTTTCCCCCATTAATCTTGCTTGTTCAAAGCTGTCCAGGAAGTTTGCAAATTGTGATCACGTGAACCTGGGACACTGCAACTATTGTAAATACATGTCAGTTGTCAAGTACTTAAATTATGATCATGTGATTGTGGGTGTGATCACGGAACCATAAACCGTTTTGTTGCAAATAGTGAACAAGGTCACAAGAAACATGTTGAGAAAAAAAGATGCACATTAATTGCCAAAGATTTGAAAAGGATCAAGCATGACGCTACTTTCTTCTTCTTCTTGTGCCATATCTGTCATCAGATGATCTGTTCTGCCCCAGCTACGGACCCCAAAGAATACAGCACACATAAAGTCTATACAAAACTTACATTTACTAAAATAACTGTCTTTTCCAAACAAAGGCTGTTAATAAACTTTCTTAACAGCCTACAAGAAACCAAAGATAAAGTAATCACAATCTTTCTAAGGTTGGCCGAAAGCCCAGAAGCAATTTGCAGAGAATCCAGATGCGAAGGAGAATGAACTAAAGTTGTTCCCTACAAATTGCTTCAGTCGGCGTTCCTCCTTAAATAGGCTAAGGGAGTGGCCAATTAGCCCCAAGCCTTACTCTCGAGGAGACCTCCTGAGGAGCCACTCCTGCCTTTTGGCCACTCTGCGTGCCTGTGCATCGAGAAGAGGCTCCTCCTCTTCGTCCTCTTCACTTAAAGGAGCTTCTGGAGGTTCTGAAGGCCCTGGCTGAATCCCTGCCTCTGGCACCACATCTTCTCCAGCCTCCTCATTGTCTGACTCGAGTGCCAACTGCACAGACTGCTGGCGCAACACCACACTAGCCTCCTCGCTGTCAGAGTCAGCTACAATCCGCACAGGCTGCTGATGGGCCACAACACGATTATGTTGGTGATCCTATTTTTATCAACAGCCACATGAAAAAGTGCTGTTGAATTTGTCCAAACCAGTCCCTTGGATTTTGAAATCATGATGTTCTTCTGCCTGGACCTCGTTTGTCTTCAATCTTTTCTTGGAGGATTAAGGGAAGTATGCCGTATTTTTCTGGGTGTTGCATCACATGTCCAAAATATTCTAACTTTTGCTTTTTTATAGTTTTGATGATTTCCTTTGGCTTTCCCAGGCGGCTTATCACCTCCTCATTTCTGATTTTGTCAACCCAACTTATATGTAACAGTCACCTTTAAATCCACATTTCAAATGCTTCTAGTTTCTTCAAGTGGCTTTCTGTAAGAGACCAGCTCTCCACTCTGTAGGGCAGGACAGAGAAGATGTAGCATCTGACAAGCCTGATTTTCAATTTTATGTCGTGACTGCAGAAGACTTTTTTCATTTTGAAGAATGCTGTTCGAGCTTTCTCTATCCTTGTTTTTACTTCAGTGCTCTTTGAATGAAGCTACCAGGAACCCATTATACTCCAGTGCTGTCATATTCCAGAACTGCAACCTACTTGGTATGTCCAGAAATACAAGGTGTTCAGTGTTCCACTTCGACTCAGAAACCAGCAAGATGGAGGTGGGGTACTGGTATGGGCTAGTATTATTAAAGATGAGCTAGTTGGACCTTTTTGGGTTGAAGATGGACTCAAAATCAACTCCCAAACCTGCTGTCAGTTTTTAGAATACAGTGTTACAGGAAAAAGTCTGCATCTTCCAAGAAGATCATGATTTTTGTACAGGACAATGCTCCATCGCATGCATTGAAGTACTCCACTTTGTGACTAGCCAATAAAGGCCTTAAAGATGAAAGAATAATGACATGGCCTCCTTCCTCACCTGACCTAAACCCTATTAAAAACTTGTGGGCCTTTCTTAAACGGAAGATTTACAGTGAAGGAAAACAGCACACCTCTCTGAACAGTGTCTGGGACGCTGTGGTTACCGCAGCACAAAAAGTTGATCGTCAACAGATCAAGAATCTGATAGACTCCATGAATTGGAAGGCTTATGACTGTTATTGAAAATAAGGGTGGCTATATTGGTCACTGATTTTTTTTTAATGTCAGAAATGTCCATTTATACATTTTAAGTTGTTTGTTTATTATACTCACTTTAACAGATGCAAATAAACGAGTAAGATGGGCAAATTTTTGTTTTCCATTTAGTTGCATAATAATTCTGCATACTAATGGTTGCCCAATAATTATGAATGCATAGATATTCTCCTAAGAAAGCCAAAACCTCATTTTTACTTTCTTAAATATTCAGGTTTGAGGTTTATTATCATTTTGGGTTGACTGAGAGCACTGTAGTTGTTCAATAATAAAATTAATCCTCCAAAATACAACTTGTCTAATAATTGTGCACACAGTGTATATTTTTTTAAAAGGGTTATAGTAAAACATACTATCTTCCATCTAAAACAGGTGTGTCCAACATATGGCTGCATGTGGTCCTCATCAGCTAGTAAAGTGGCTCCACAAGATCATAAACTTTTAACATGTGATTTATATACATATGCATATGTACATACATAAACATATTATATATTTTATATGTGGCTCAAGACAATACCTCTACACTCAGTGTGGCCTATGCAAGCCAAAAGGTTGGACACTCGTGATCTAAAAGATTTATTAAGGGCTGTTTATGTATATGACATTTCCAGCAACCATTGGTGAACAGTTTTTGGACCACAACTCATGGCTCCTGTTCACATTTATTTGCTGCCTAATTAGAAAGGAACAAACTTGGTCTCTACGTATTTGAACCATTCATAATTTATGAGATTTGTAATGACTGTACAGTGTCCTTTCAACACATGTTTAAAAGAGAAACACTTTCATTTTTAATAACTATTGGCCAATTTGTTCATTAGGATTCTCCTACAGATTTTATTGAGCTGAGTGCAGGTGTTTACATGTTGACTTCCAAGTGACGCAGTCATTAACTGAAGTGTTCTTGGGGTGTTACTTATATGTAAATTGGATTTTAATTCTGTGTAGTCAAGGTCTGAGTTGCCTAAATGTGATTGAACTACAGTGCTCAGAATTCCCAGCCAATATTGGGCATGCAACTGGGAATTGTAACTAGGCAGTAGCTGTAGGAATCACTTCTATTGTCATTGTTTCTGTTGTGTTTAGTGTCGTTAAGCAAAATTGTGAGTCCCCCCCCCAATTATATTAATACAGGTAGAATAGAATGATTCCTTAATACTGGCAGGGAAAATAAAACAGCAATACAATTCTGGGATATGTTCTTTTTTTAAATTTCTTATTGGATATTTGCAATAACCAAGTGGCTTTGTAACATACAGTTATATAAACAAATACGATTAGTACTTAAAATGGTGGACAAACTACTTCTGTCTGCACAGCTTTTGTAACACAGCTTTTGAGAACAGCTTTTGTTCTCAAAGTGTTGAGAACACATATATTCTGTGCTATAATTATTTTGGAGCAAAGGCTTCGGAGAAGTACAATGTTAGAAGAGTCTGAAGTTTCCCTTTTGAATTTTTTTTTTCCAGAAATGGTCAAAATCTGCCTTAAGTATCCACAATATATATTTTTACTTCTTTTAAAACAAACAATAGTTACAGTTTCAGATAGCATTGAAAAAAATGTTACATGAAATTTCCAGAAATCATTGGTAATTTTCCAAAATAAAATCGTCTTGCCTGTTGGAATTTCCCTTTCTTGAAACATGGGAAATAAGGAAATCTAATTTGCTACTGTTATTAATTTATGCTTGTGGAAAGTCACACATCCAATTGTTATGTGTGTAAAACGAAAAAGGTATGCTTGGTACATGTGAAACTGGCATGGTAGCAAGAATGAGCAGAAACTCAAAACTTTCGTATTCAAATCTGTATCCATTCAAGAAAAATCTTATCGTACAAAACAACCCCTTCATGTAATCCTAATACCAGATATTGATATAATTAATTTCTTTGAAAATTGGGGGTTGTTTAGCATTTACTGAATTGTCAAAATAAATAAATATTTATTTTGGTTATGGTTTTTATCTGGACTCAATATATATGTATGTATATGTACATGTATATGTATATAAATCAAATTAAAATCAATAAAACAATACATGTATTCAATGATTTGTAGCCAGTTGCTGCTACTATTTTAGAAAAGCAATTCTAAAGTGTCCTGATATAACTATAGTGGCTATTTTTCTTGAAAACATGGGAATAAATAGCATGATAATAAATAATTACAAAATAACAGATTTGCAATATATTTAACATTTTAATAAATCCAGTATGAAAATGTTTCATTTTTGTTAGGAGGTGACAATAAACCATTTTCTAAAACCATTTTCTCTTTTTACTGTTTAGGCTTAAGTGGAAATCCAGCAGATATAGAGAGGAGAGCAGCTGTATTTGGGAAGAATTTTATACCTCCTAAAAAGCCAAAAACATTTCTTCAGTTAGTATGGGAAGCACTACAGGATGTTACATTAATAATTTTAGAAATTGCAGCCATAATATCATTGGGCCTTTCTTTTTACCAACCTCCAGGAGGAAACGAAGCATGTAAGTAATCAAATAGGTTTTTTAAAATTCTTGTTTATCATGAAATACACCAGAATAAGGGTGTTAGAAATCAAAAAAGGGTTTTGTGTTCTTAGAACTGAGAACTTGACAGGTTAAAGTATATTCACATTAAATTCTAGTCATTTCTTCATTTGAGCAAGATAAAGATTTTAATATTCATCGTATTTGCACATATCTTGAATGTCTGATGGAATGACAGTAGGTTTATATAATCTTTCATATCACTCTTCCTTTTTCTTCTGTTTTTAAATCTAGAAAACAAGGATAATTAGAGCAACTTCACTCTGTGTTCTTAACTTAATTTCCCCAGGGTTACATAGTGTAGACAATCAAAAGAGCTCAGTTAATCTATGTTTGGACTGGCATTTTGAGCTTTACTATAATCTAATTTCCTCAAGTATAGGATCTCTTCAGATGCTGTATTTTTCACTGGAGAGAGTTCAGGAGCAGGCCTGGATTCATGTACTCCATTCCTTACTGCTCCCGAGGACAGGTAAATATGAGTGTCTAAATAGAGGCATTAATGAAAGAAGTAGGAAACCCAGTGGAGACAGGACAAGGTCCTCTCCTTGTTAAGTCCCATTCCTGATGATGTAAATGCAAAAGCAGACACGTTTAACATATATACCCCATGTTTACTCTTATATCCAGGCCAACATTCAGTTACTTAGGAAACACCAGTGCAGATTAATATTCTTGGATTAGCATTTTATTAGATGAATTTCTTTTTTAAAATGCCATTCACCTATATTGAAATCTGCTAAATGGAGCAATCAAGATGTCTAAAGCATGTTCTGATTTCAGAACAGGTATTTTTCTAAATGCATAGTACAAATGTTTATTTACCGTAATATTATTAATTGTAGTAACTAAATATGGTGCTACAAAATGTCAGAATTATCAGATAAAATCATAATCTTAAAATCAAAACACTGTATCTGAAATGGTCTAAGACAAAAATTGCATATTGTTTCAAAATCTGTCAGAGGTTTTAGGTAGTAAAATGAGAGTGTGTTTTTCTGCAGAATTCTTTCTCTGACATGTTCACTGAGATGACTTCTGAAATACTGTCCCAAAGGTGTTTTTTCAAGAGGCAACTGGACTTTCTTTGACTTTTTTAAAAAGCATATTTGGGACAGTCATGACCTGGATGACTGAGAATCTCCATAGACACTCTGTAATATGGAAAACTATTGGAAACCTATTCCTTAATTATTGGCTTACTTTTAAAGTAACCTGGGAACAAAGCCTCCTTTAAATATTTCAGTGTTGGGGATATACATATTCTTTATTCAGAATAGGATCAGGAAAATTTCAGGCTAGTGGAACATGTTTCAGTTTTTATAATAACTCTGACATTTAACAAGTAAAGTTTTTTACAAAAACAATTTTAAAATCAAAGAATCAAATTTTATATTTGAATTTGGTGTAAGTTTTAAAATTAGTCTGTTTCATTTCCCTGTAACAATCTCTGCTTAATTATCCCTATTTTTATTCATCAGTATATTGAGTAATTGGTAAATCTTACTTCTGTACCTCAGATAAATCTAGATCTATGTTCTGTCTGTTTATTCCATAGGTAGTCTGAATGGAGCAAGGCCATTAAAACTTTAAAAGTTAACTATAACTCTGAATTGTGTTGAGAAATAAATTTGAAACCAGTGCAATGCTGACTAAAACACAGGTATTGCATTTAGAACAGATAGAACCCTGGATATTCTTTAGAGTCAACCCTAATGGTTTACACATTACATAACATGTAATTTACTTGGCTTCATTATAATGTAGTATTAATAAGGTTAAGACTTATTTGTTAACAACGCTATTGTACTTACTCAACAAAATATGTTTAAAGCAAAGTATTTATAACTCTTGCTATAGAACACTGGTTAGTTGCCCAGTATGTCCGGTTATAGTTTTAGTTGATATAGCAATTTAAATAAAGATAATGAATTCTTGATTTTGGCTACTTTCTATGATTCCAGGAGTGGTGTCTTCCACATCTTTTAATCTTGCCATCACATGATAGCTATAGCCATCCTTTTAAATGTTCCATTATTTCACTTAAATTGGGTAGACAAAAGGGAAGTAGTGTGTACTGAATCCCAAATTTCTGAACTGCCAGCATGCTGTTTTACAATATCACTACTTTAAGAACTACATCAGTTATCACACTGTCTTTCAGGGTAGTAATAGTTTCAACAAAAGACAACAAAACTGTATATGACTATATCAACCCATTTTGATTGAGTTATACAGTATAGCTTTATATATTCTTTCTTTAAATCTGAATCTCCTACTATGCTTTTTACATACAGTTCTTTTCAAAATTATTTTTACCTATATGAGATGCAAGTGTTATATTAATTCTGATGTTTGAATGTTCATATAACCCCAAGAGACTGCACTCAATTCAGTGCCACTTAATTTTTTATCATGAATTATAAAATGAACAAATGCTTCTTCCAGGAGCTCTTATGAAAGATAGTCCACGAAGGCTGCTACAAAGCAATTTCAGTTTCCTCTTTATTCAAAATTTGACAAGTTATATTAACACTATTTGCACGACCACCAAATATAACATTTTTCTAAGCAGTATTATTTTATTGGGAGCAAAAGTCTCTGTTCAAAAGAATCATGATTGCGAGAAAAGGGAGAAAACTAGTGTATTAATTTCTAAAGCATTGCTTGCCTTCCAATGGTTTCTGGCAAATTTATCAGCCTTCTACATTCTGTAGACCTTCAGTATAATTGAATAAGATACCTTTGAGGAGCATTTCCTTTTCATTGGTTTCTCTTGGTCCCGAATGGATTTAGGAAAATATATGTTTATGTAAAGGAAACTTGAACTAGTCAATAATGAGCATCCTCCATAACTCAAGCTCTTGTTTGTAATCTCTTGTTTTTCACAGATAGCTACCATGCATGTCTGTGAAAAAGTTGACTCCTTTTAGGAATTAGCTGACAGGTATAGAATATCTCTGCTTTGAGTACACCTGCCATCTCTATCCAATAAAGCCCTTGACCTTGCTGGCTGCAAGTACTGATTAAAGTAAGCCAACATCTAGAACAGGAGAATCAAACTCGCGTCATCACGTGATGAATCGTGACTTTTTCCCCCTTTGCTAAACCAGTGGTGGGTGTGGCCAGCATATGACACATCCGGTCTGTGGACCACGAGTTTGACACTCCTGATCTAGAACTAAGTAGATTGGGAAGGCTGCTTTATTAGGTAGCATACATGTTATAATATTAATAGATTCCGTTTGTAAAACACACTGAACAAATAATGAGTCCTTTCTGCCAGCCCAAGGGTAGCCTTTAATATTTAATTTAAAATGTAATTGGGTAAAATTTTGCTAACTAGCCAGGAAACAAGACATTGTTTCTTTTCACTTTCATTGGTTTTTTTTAATTTTTTCTTTTTTTGTTTTGTTTTATTTGTATTTATTCCTTAGAAGTTAGGAGGAAGAAGCATTGTTAATATTTCTCAGTAATTGCAAGGTCTGGTCCCAGGCCAAGAGAGGATTAAGCTCCACTTCCCCCATCCTTGGTCTTAAATTAGAATCTATGTTTGTCCTGATTGACATAAACCATATAGCTTAAGTAGTATTTTATGACAGTGTGACTGGCTCTACTTGTTCTTTTTTGAATCAGTTTTTTCTTTCTATCAGCTGATGATATCAGATGGTAAATGAAGTTTCTCCTTACATTGCAATGTATTGTCCACCCAAAACCTGCTTATTCTTCAGATTTCTGAAGCTGGAGAATTCTAAAGAGTAATGAAGAGAAAGGCCTTTTGCATTAGCAGAAATTTGTTGATAGAATTTTGAATGTAGCTCTTCTGGTTTTAATTCAATATCTACTGATCCTCACAATTAATAAAGCATTAGGTTTCTAAAACTTATTGAATCACTAAAGAAACAACTTTCTTTCATTGTAATTCTACTGAAAAAATGGACTATATGTGGTACCCAAGAAGGATTATCATCTCTGGTGGAGATGCTTGCCATGCCCTTTTTAGTACTGCTTGGTCACCTTTGATAATAAGCTTATTTTATTGTTCTGTACCCCAATATGGAGCCTTTTCAACTAAAGAAGTGGGGTTTATTTTCTTTTAATTTTATGAGAGCTTGGCCAAATGATTACTAGCATTGAAAACTGGATAGGATATATCTTTTGAGTAAGTAAATTGAGTAAGAACTAGCTATGTGTTTGTTTATGAGAAATTGTTTAATCCAAAATTAGATTAAAGTCAGAGTATCTATGAGTAGTCAATTTAAAATTATCTGTTTATTTGGGTTTTAATCTATTTAAGAACAGGTGTTCTGCAACTTGTGAGAGGACAAATTAAGTACTTCCTATAAATTATTTTACAAGGCTCATACAATTGCTTGGGGAGTTGCTCCCAGCTTTCTGCAGTGTAGGTGTGTATGCATACACACATAAAACCTTTTGAAGCAGACATATCACTCTAGCAAAGTGTAGTGCTGTAACAGTTGAAGGAGGTATCTTCATTTTCCCTTCTATGTATTGCAAAACATTTCTTTTGAATTACTGAAGATGGCTAGTAACTGGATTTGAGGTACATCAATTAGAAATAGAAGAAGAATCAAATATATCATGAAACATATTGACTGGTTAGTTTTATTTATTTGTACATTTATTTTTATGAGTGCTTGTACATACATAGCTTTGATGTTTATTTTAAAGCCAAGGGAACAGTGTTGATCCATGTCATGTTACTTTTATATTGCTACTAAAACATAATCACTGAGAGTGAGTTGGGTGGCCATATAAATTTTCTTAAATGAGTAAATGTTGCAATAATTTTTCTATGTAAATTTACAGTTTAGATCATGCTGATGAGAGACCAACAGAGGACATTTCTGCCACTGCCCACTTTCCAAAATTGAAAAAAGTGGGTGGTGAGATGATACCTTGTATTTAGAACTCAAAATACACCAGCAAAAATTTAAGAAGTAGATCTTATCAGAGTGCAAAAACAGTATGTTTTATCCCAGTTGCTCCTTTCATAATTTCTGAGATTATAAACTCCCATCACAAGAAGAAAGATTTGGAGAGCTTGTTCCAAATAGCCTTACCAACTTATTTATTTACAAAAAAATATTAGTGATCATCTGTAACTAGCTCTGGGAATATAGAGTAAGACAACTCGATCTAAGCTAAAATGCTTAAGTTAGATCAAAATAGAATTAATTAGTTAATAAACAAGTATTATGGGGTTATTTTTTTATTGTTTGTATATTGGGTTTTTATTTTCATAAGCCACCCAAATTCACTGAGAGTGAGTGGGCAGCCATATAAATTTTCTTAAATAAATAAATAAAACTAAAACAACAATAAAGAAACCTGAGATTAAACAATTCTGAAATTGTTTCAGGAAATTCCGAAAATCTATGGAAATAGAAATATATTTTAAGACATGGGAGAACAGAGCAGATGCCCATTTAAAAAAGCCTTACATTAGCTGTAATATAATAGTGGGTTAACATGCTTGTACCGGTACTACCTGCTAAAGTGTATGTAATATGAAAACAACTGAGGTAGTTAAATTTAAATACTGAATATGCAGATGTGTTATTGTTATTAGAACGTACTCAATATAGTGAAGTAATGATTGTATGGATTAAATCATTGCAATTTTGGAATAAACCAGATCAGTATAAAACTGAATATGAAATTTGGATTATTTGTTTACTTTCTGCAGTATGTGGAACAGTATCAGTTGGAGAAGAAGAGGAGGAAGCTGAAACAGGATGGATTGAAGGAGCTGCAATCCTCCTGTCTGTCGTTTGTGTGGTATTAGTGACAGCTTTTAATGACTGGAGTAAAGAGAAGCAGTTTAGGGGATTGCAAAGCCGCATTGAACAAGAACAGAAGTTTACTGTCATCAGGGGTGGCCAAGTCATCCAGATACCTGTAGCTGACATAGTTGTTGGTGACATTGCACAAGTAAAATATGGTAAATATACCCATTTATTTTATTGTCATCGCTGAAACTTATGATTTGTTTGTTAAATATAGTTTTGGCTTCTGTTTTAGGTGACCTTTTACCAGCTGATGGTGTACTTATACAAGGCAATGACCTCAAAATTGACGAAAGCTCGCTCACTGGAGAATCTGATCTTGTTAAGAAAGTGTTGGATCGAGATCTTATGATGCTCTCAGGTGAGTGATCAAATGATAGCTAGGATCTAAGCATGAGATATTATGGAAACTGAACAAAGTTTCCTACTTCTAGAACTAGGTTATGTGACACATTGTCTTCCCAGGTGACAGTATGGTAAGAACTAGTGCTCTTATATATTATGTATTACTTTTTTAACTTCCTCAAAATGATAGGTCCTAACAACAGGTAGGATTTCAGACATACAAGCATCCTTTAATGTGATTAGTTTAATTAAGCATATGTAACTGTAGTATCTTCTTTTCCCATGATATTAAATAATTTCTAGAATATTGGTATATTAGAATAGAATACTATTGCAAATTATTGATGTTGTGGTCCTCAGTAGGTTACTTTTCTGGCCAATCTGCAATACTTAATTGTTTAATACCTTCAGTATTGAAATAAATTTTCAAAGTAAAGAGTGATACATTTTTAATATTTCAAAAAATGCAATAGAATGGTGCAGTCCCCAAAATTTGATACAGAACTAATTTATTTCTTGACTTGCATTTCATTTAGTATTATGATTCAATACTTAGATTTCTTTCACAATACAAATAAGATACGTATGGAATGACTTTTTTTCATAATGTAGGAATCATGACCTGTCATAAATATATTCTTACTCCCTATAAATTGTTCCTATAAAAGTTTATACTCAGGATTATTTTATTTATAAAACTAATAATAATAATAATAATAATTTAATTTGTATCCCGCCCTTCTCCCAGAAGGGACTCAGGGCAGTGGACAGCCAAAATTAAAATACATACAATACAAAAATTAAGATAAATTAAAAGATATTAAATCGATCGGCCTCCCAATTTAAAACCCCAAGTCTATAAAATTCAAAATCCCAATTTAAAACCATTTAAGCTAGGCCGGCTTGCTGGAATAAGTAAGTCTTCAAGGCTTTGCGGAAGGTACGAAGGTCCGGGATCAGTCTTATTCCAGGAGGTAGCTCATTCCATAGGGCGGGTGCCCCCACAGAGAAGGCTCTCCCCCTGGGGGCCGCCAGCCGACATTGCTTGACTGATGAAAATATAAGCCACTTAGTAGAACTGATATTCTTGGAGATTAAATATACTATATTTTTCAGAATATAAGACGCTCCGGAGTATAAGACGCATATTAGGTTTGGGGGAGGAAAACAAGAAAAAAAATTCTGCCTCTGCCTACCAGCCTCCATCAGTATTCATCTGGCTAGCGTCCTTGTAGCAAACAGCCTGGTCAACTTCAGTACATTACTGCAGCCTGATTCAGTACAAGGAGCTGATTGGCGGTTGGATCAGCCTCCTGGAATACCACCAATCAGCTGTTCCAGGCTGCAGGGATTGCCACAGCCCTTCGCCGCCTCCATGTGTCATTTTTGGCCTCCATGTGTCGCGTTTTTGGCCTGTGTGCATTGTGTTTTTGGCCTCCGCATGTTGTGTTTTTGCCGGTTCCAGGTGGTGGGGATCGGTGGTGGTGGCAATCCCCGCCACCTGGAACTGGCCGAAAACACAGTGCATGGAAGACAAAAATAAGGTGTGCAGAGGCCGAAAATGCAATGTGTAGAGGCCAAAAACACAACATGCAGAGGCCAAAAACGCAACACATGAAGGCGGTGATTGGCAGCAATGTGCTGTGGCAATCCCCGCAGTCTGGAACGGATCTAAAATGGAGTATGCGGAGGCTGAAAATGTGATGCACGGGGGCCAAAATGCCCAGAGGGTGGGCGGGGCTTCGGCAACATTCACTGTATAAGACGCTCAGACATCCACCCACTTTGGGGGGGGGAGTGAGTTTTATACTCTGAAAAATATGGTAAATAAAACCCTATTCTTTGTGTTAAAGCCTACATTAAGCTAAAAAAAATTATTAAAAATCCATATGGCTATCTCATTAAAAAATCCTGAATAACATCTCTCTTGATATAAAACATCTAAAGGAATTAATATAGAAATTCATCTTGAAGTGTAAATCAGTATAGAAGAAATAATCATTTTGACCATGTTTATTTTCCCCCATTGACTCCTAGGAATGTTCAATGTAATGTAACATTTAAATATATTAACAAATGTTCAAGGGAATACAGATAGTCTTTGACTTAACCATTTGTTTAACACCCATTCAAAGTTACAATAGCACTGAAAAAGTGATCTACCACTGGTTATCACACTTATAACTATTCAGCATCCCAATTATCGCGTGATCAAAACTCCTGCACTCAGCAACCAGCATGTACTTATGAATTTTACAGTTTCCGGGGTTCATGTGATCACTATATAAATCTTCTCAGAGGGCTTTCAATAAATAAACTCAATGGGAGAAGCAGAGTTTGCTTAATGACTGCTGTAAAAAAAGATTGTAAAATCAGGGACAACTCACTTAAGGACTTCATTGTTTAGCAGTGGAACTTCCAATCCCAATTGTGGGCATAAGTCGAGGGCTACATGTTCTAAAATATTACTTTGGAGAATAGGCAAATACCAATAATTGACAAATAGCCATTAATATCGGTAATGTAAGCAGAAATATATTAGACTTATTCCAAGTAACCCAATGATTTAACCTGTTACTTTAGAGTATTTACAAATTGAGGTAAAGAAATTGGAAGTTTATCAGAAATAAGAAAATATCATCTGAATAAATAATAGTTTCTATTAAGCTACTTTGATTCCCAAAATTTAATGTAATTGCCGAAAAGAGGAGACATAGTTCTAATTCTGAAGTTTATAAAATAGAAGATAATGTCGAGTGTCAAGCAACACTCGACACCCTGATGGCAGAACGACAATAAGCAATGCGGGAGGGGGACCATTGGACACAGGTGACGGTGAGGGTGAGGTGGCTAGGTATTATATGCACTGGTGCTGGGATGTAGAAAGGTTCAGGCCGGGATCCAGAACAGCTGATGTCGGATAGCAGCCAGCAGCCAGCCCAAAGCGACGGAGCCTAGGTGATGTCATAATCCTGCTGCCACGCTAATCGTACTGGCGGCAGATTCGAAATAGATGCTTTCCAGCTGACATCAATTGTGGTTATGCTCATACCAGCAATCAGCACGGGGCAGACCTATAAAAGACACTGAGGGGCAGACGCCCTCAGCACTGACTTTGTTCGTGTACACGATCTGGTGCCGACTAGAAGCTGTTCTGTAGCAGGAGAATAAACTGGGTTTCTTCAACTGAAGCGGTGGTGTTTTGTTTTTCCCGAAACCCTGCACCGGCAGCCTACTGGCCGGTCAGTGCTCCCTTTCTTGCTATTGTTGCCTATTGTGGCGAACCCAGCAGATTATGGCGGAGGGCACATTTGACGGGGCTCCAGTTACAGAGCCAGCTGCAGCGGAAGAGGAGGAGAAGATAGCGGAGACCCCAGCTGAAATTGGACAACCCATGGTCCGGCCAAAGCAACAAGAGAAACATACGGAGATGGGGCTGGAGGACCAGAAAGCACATGGGGCGGATGTTACTCAATCCACATCCGGAGATTGGTGGCACAGCTCCGCTTTAATGGGGAAAACCAAGCTCAGAGCACCTACACCACCCCCCTCAGGGGTTCAGTTCCAAGACTGGAGGAAAAGGCAATGGGCCGAAGATGAGGAGGGGGAGTGGAGCTACTCCACTGGGCCTGGAGCGACCACCATGGACATACCAAGGGAGCGGTTTCGGGAAACGAGTTTTCAGGATGCACCCTCGTGGCAGCCATGGGCACCGGACTGGACCCTTCAGCCACATGGCAAGGTGGGGCTGCAGCAGGGGGAGGTCTGAGAGTAGACTCCGTTTGGCTAGTCCCAAGTTCAGGCCTGAACAGAGGCAAGGCCAGTCCCGGGTGGACAATGAATATCATGTCCAGGAGGCTCTGCTTCATCCCTGGGGGAGGCAATGAGGGGTTCAGAGCAATCATAACCATGGCCATTGAGAAGGGATGAAGGTCCTGTGACCAGACTGCAGCCGGAGCAGAACAGAGGAGATTGTGATGGCGGGGAAGACCAGCTAAGGAGTATGTAAAGGAGTTCAGGAAATTAGCCGGGAGGCTGAGGACTTGGCCTGAAAGGCTTCTGATACATCAATTCCACATGGGTCTGGATAGGGAGCTCAGATAGGCTTGTGTTTACCGGGGTCTCGCACCTTGTTTAGCCGACGGGTACAAGGCAGCGGTGGAACTGGACATTGGCTTGCAGGAATTCAGACCACAGACGGGGACGTTTGGGCCAACGCAGGGTAGACGAGAGGGAATGGACCGAGCAATGGACCGAGATCTGGTAAAACCCTTCATACCCATGAGCTCCTGGAACGTCAAACAGGCTAAACGACCTTTCCATTCTTATCGGTGCAGTCAGGAAGGACACAGAGCAGCAGAGTGTCCCTTGCCACCCCCGCGCATATCTACTCCAATGGCTCCAGCATCAGGAAAGATCAAAGAGTGACCTCAGCGAACCCCAGAACAGTCTAGGATTGCAACCCAAACGTCCATGAGTGATACGACTATGCATATAGATGGTGGGAGTCCTCCTGGGACAGCTCGTGTTCCTGCGGATTCTGGGATGAGCAAAGCAGAGGAGGACTTACAGGATCCCATGGTAAGCAAGCCAATACTCCCGTTCATAATCTCTGTAACCATTAGACACCTGGGAATGGGGAAAGAGAGTGAGCAAGGGGCGCTTGTGGATTCCGGATGCACTCGGTGTCTCATGAGGCGCTCAATAGTGGAGACAGTGGGTATTTGCATAGTGAATAGTGAAATTACGGAAGCCTATTACCTTTGAACAGATGGATGGGTCAACCTTGGGGGGCCATCCCGCCACCCATGTGACCGAACCTGTACATCTGAAAGTCGGAGAACATTGGGAACATATTCGGTTCGTAGTGATAGACCAGATGATTGAACCAGTTATCCTGGGACTTGCTTAGTTAGATAAGTGGGAGCCAATTATCTGGTGGGAGGATGGATTCAGTAAATTGAGATTAGCAAAGGGACCAGAGCCCCACATGAAATCCCAGGTTAGGGGAAATGAAAGAGGTTTCACTACCCTTACAAGAGAGGGATTCCAGAGTATTTAGGAGGATTTAGCACAAGTATTCAGTGAGGATGAATGCAAATCATTACCTCCCCACCAAGATACTGATTGTGCATAGAACTGATACCCAGAGCCAAGTTACCAAAATCTCGGATGTACTCAATTACTCCAAGAGAACTGATGGAGTTATTTATTTATTTATTTATTGAACTTTTATACTGCCCTTCTCCTAGCGGACTCAGGGCGGTGAACAGCCAAGTAAAAAACATAATACAAAAGTTAAAATATTTTAAAATAATTTAAATACAATTTGGCTCAAAATTTTAAACATATCAATTAAAATCAATCAGTATCAAACATTAAAACCAATAAAGGATCAGGCCAGCCCGGCTAACCGAAAGAAGTAGGTTTTTAGGGCCCAACGAAAAGTCCGGAGGTCTGGGATCACTCGTATCTCTGGGGGTAGATCATTCCATAGGGTGGGTGCCACCACAGAGAAGGCTCTCCCCCGGTGGGTCGCCAGCCGACATTGTCTGGCTGACGGCAGCCTGAGGAGGCCCTCTCTGTGGGAGCAAACTGCCCGGTGGGAGGCAATTGATGGCAGAAGGCAGTCCCATAAGTACCCCGGCCCTAAACCATGGAGCGCTTTAAAGGTGGTCACCAACACCTTGAAGCACACCCGGAAGTCCACCGGGAGCCAATGCAGCTCGTGCAGGAGAGGTGTCACATGGGAGCGCCGCGTCGCTCCCATAATCCTCCGTGTGGCCGCATTCTGCACCAGTTGGAGCCTCCGGGTGCACCCCAAGGGGAGCCCCATGTAGAGAGCATTACAATACTCCAGACGAGAGGTGACGAGTGCTTGAGTGACCGTACGTAAGGAGTCCTGGTCTAGAAAGGGCGCAACTGGCATATCAGGCAAACCTGATAAAAAGCTCCCCTGGCCACGGCTGTCTTTTGCTCTTCTAAAGACAGCTGTGCATCCAGGAGGACGCCCAAGTTGTGAGCCCTTTCCATGGGGGCCAGAGATTCGCCCCCAATAGCCAGCGATGGCACCAGCTGGCTATACCGGGACACCGGCAGCCACAGCCACTCGGTCTTGGAAGGGTTGAGTTGAAGCCTGTTTCTCCCCATCCAGACCCGCCTGGCCTCCAGGCACTGGGACATCACTTCTAAGGCATCGTTGGGATAGTCTGGGGTGGAGATGTACAGCTGAGTATCATCAGCGTACTGATGGAACTCCACCCCAAAACCACGGATGATCTCACCCAGCGGCTTTACATAAATGTTGAACAGGAGTGGCGAGAGGACCGACCCTTGTGGTACCCCACAAACAAGGCACCTCGGGGTCAACACAGATTGCGACCGGTCAGAGAGATAGGAGGAGAACCACCACAAAATGGTGCCCCCCACTCCCAGTCCCTCCAGCCAGTGCAACATGATACTATGGTCGATGGTATCAAAACCCGCTGAGAGATCTAACAGGACCAGGATAGAGGAATAACCC
This sequence comes from Ptyas mucosa, assembly GCA_012654045.1. Classification (NCBI taxonomy): domain Eukaryota; kingdom Metazoa; phylum Chordata; class Lepidosauria; order Squamata; family Colubridae; genus Ptyas; species Ptyas mucosa. Next base: position 15,332,471 of record WNWU01013802.1, read on the forward strand.
CTACCCCGAGCCCTCTAGAGATCATCCACCAACGCGACCAATGCCGTTTCCGTGCTGTACCCAGGCCTGAAACCGGACTGGAGCGGATCTAAATAGACAGCTTCATCCAGGTACTGGGGAAGCTGCTACGCCACCACACTCTCGACAACCTTCGCAACAAAACGAAGGTTGGAGACTGGACGATAGTTAGCCAAAACAGCCGGATCCAGAGAAGGCTTCTTGAGGAGGGGCCTCACCACCGCTTCTTTCAAGGCGGCCGGTAAGACACCCTCACTCAAAGCGTTGACAATTCTCTGGAGCCAGCCTTGTGTAACCTCCCGGGAAGCCAGCACCAACCAGGAGGGACACGGTTAAAGAAGTACATTGATAAAAATCTAGCTAGAGGCTTCATTCAGCCTAGCAGAGCACATATGGCAGCCCTAGTGCACTTTAAGGGAAAAAAGGATGGCGGTTTACACCTCTGTGTTGATTACAGGGGTCTCAACGCCGTGTGCCTAGAACCATTATACCCTCTCCCACTTATGACAGATTTGTTAGCTACGTTAGCGACTGGTAAAATCTTTACAAAGCTTGATCTTCATGAAGTGTATTATAGGGTGCATATCCGACCAGGGGATGAATGAAAAACCACATTCAACTATCTCCTGGGGAGCTATCAATTCCAGGTGATGCCATTAGGGCTACAGGGTGCTCTTGCCGTGTTTACTGAACTAATCAATGAGGTGCTCCATGAGTTTTTGTACCAAGGGGTCCTGGTGTACCTCGACGACATTCTGATTTACACAAATACCATGGAGGAACACGTTCGGTTAGTTAGACAAGTGTTAACGAAATTGTTAGAGGCCCAACTATTTGTGAAATTCTTCAAATGTGAATTTCACCATCCAGAGATAGACTATTTGGGATTTAGGATTACTGGAGAGGGGATTGAAATGGACCCAAAGAAGGTGGAAGTAGTGTTGGAATGGCAAGCACCAAGGACTAGGAAACAACTTCAGAGCTTCCTTGGGTTTGCCAATTTCTATAGGCAATTTATCCCATCATTTGCTCAGGTTGCTTTGCCTTTAACGGACTTATTATGCACAAAAACAACATCAACTGGCAAACCCAAATCAGGACAACTATTAAGCTGGTCTCCTGTGTGCCAGAAAGCATTCAAGCATTTGAAGGTGTTGTTTGCCCGAGAACCTATTCTCAAACACCCATATATGTCGAAACCATTCGTCATACAGGCTGATGCAACTGATGTTGCTATAGGAGCCATACTCTTGCAAAGAAACACACAAAACGAGTTCCAACCTTGTGCTTATACTTCACGTAAACTAACTCCAATGGAGAGAAACTGGGCTGTATGGGAAAAGGAGGCCTTTGCTGTGAAATGAGCTTTACAAACATTTATTAGTGGGTACAGAAAAAGCTTTTGAGGTTTGGATAGATCATAACCTGGAGGCACTCCAAACGGCCCGCAAACTGTCTCCCAAATAAGTTAGATGAGCACAGTATTTCCAACGTTTTAATTTCGTTCTCAAATATGTACCAGCAAGAAAGAATTTCTTAGCAGATGCGTTATCATGCATGCCCCAATAAAACAGCAAAAGGGACAGGATCATGTAGGCTTTAGTACCCCCTACACACATGGGAACACGAGTGGTGGACAAAAAACGATTAAAACATGACTGGGTAAACATCCTGAAGAAAGAATCAAAGTCTGACCCCTGGCTATTGGCTAACACAAAGCCGGTTACACACCGAGAAGGATTGGCATGGAGAGGGGACAAAATCCAAATCCCGACATCTTTGAGAAGCAGGGTGATGAGGCAATGCCGTGACGTCAAAACAGCAGGGCATTTTGGGTTTTTGAAAACCTTACATTTAATCAGAAGACAATTCTAGTGGCCTAGAATGTGTACAGAAATTGAGGAATATGTCAGAGGATGCCCGGTCTGTGCCACCTCCAAACCACGCTCAGGAAAACCACTCGGACTCTTACAAATGGTTGCTGAACCCTGTAGACCATGGGATGAAATTTCCATGGATTTCATAGTAGAACTATCAAGCAGTAAAGGGCATACTGTGATATGGACTGTGCTCGATTTGTTTTCCAAACAGGCCCATTTCATCCCATGTAAAGGGCTGCCGTCAGCACAAAAGTTAGCTAGGCTCTTTATTCAGCACATATATTGCCTACATGGAGTACCAAAACGCGTCATATTGGATAGAGGGGTACAGTCTACTGCTAAATTCTGAAGAGCATTTCTATGCTACATCGGGTCAGAACAAGGACTTAGCTCCGCCTTCCATTCTAGCACCAACGGGGCCACTGAACGTGCCAATGCTATGGTGGAACGTTACCTACAGTCCTATGTGTCATATCAACAGAATGACTGGTACGATCTATTACCGTTTGCGAAGGCAGCATATAATAATTCAGTTCACCGTAATACAGGCTACACCCCATTCAAAATAGTAACAGGGAAAGAGTTTTCCGCCATTCCAGACTTGGAGATACAAGCCCTAGAACCTAAGTCCACAACAGAATGGACAGAGAACATACAGATAGTCTGGCCCTCGTGAAAGAGGCACTAGAGAAAGCATCTAAAGAATACAAACAACAAGCCAATAAAAAAAGGGATGATTGCCCACCATTCCGAGTAGGGGACCAGGTATATTTGTCTACTAAATACTTACAGTTACGGATACCCAGTAAAAAACTTGGTCCCACTTTCATAGGGCCATTCACCATAACTAAAGTGATAAACCCTGTAACTGTGGCATTAAGACTACCTCCCTTGTTGGGTAAAATACACCCCGTGTTTCATTGTAGCTTACTAAAACAAGTGACGAATCCCCATGATCCCAATACATATCCGGGCCCTGTCTCAGGGACCCATTACGAGGTCGAAAAGATCATTGATTCTAAATACCACAAGGGGGCCCTTAAATATCTCATTAAGTGGAAAGGATACCCGGATACTGACGCCTCATGGGTACGGAAACGAGACATCAATGCTCCAGTTTTAATACAGAGATTCCACAGGGCATACCCCCAAAAACTGGGCGGCTCAGAGGACTAACACTAATTTCTTCCTTTCTCATTTCAGACACAGGCCTGATAGGGGGAGCCGCCTGTCGAGCGTCAAGCAACACTCGACACCCTGATGGCAGAACGACAATAAGCGATGCGGGAGGGGGGCCATTGGGCACGGGTGACAGTGAGGGTGAGGCGGCTAGGTATTATACGCACTGGTGGTGGGATGTAGAAGGGCTCAGGCCGGGATCCAGAACAGCTGATGTCGGATAGCAGCCAGCAGCCAGCCCAAAGCGACGGAGCCTAGGTGATTGTCATAATCCTGCTGCCACGCTGATCGTACCGGTGGCAGATTTGAAATAGACGCTTTCCAGCTGACATCAATTGTGGTTACGCTCACACCGGCAATCAGCATGGGGCAGACTTATAAAAGACGCTGCGGGGCGGACAACCTCTGCGCTGACTTTGTTCACGTACGCGATCTGGCGCCGACTAGAAGCTGTTCTGTAGCAGGAGAATAAACCGGGTTTCTTCAACTGAAGCGGTAGCGTTTTGTTTTTCCCGAAACCCTGCACCGGCAGCCTAGCGGGGCCAAGAGATAAAGCTTATCCTTAAGAAATTTCAACATAGTGTAGCATAACATAAATATAATAAAATATAGTATAATAAATATAATATTATAGGCAAACATATATTCCTTCATTCATTAAGATTTATATGCTACTGCTATCAAAAAATAACTGTTTAATACAATTCAGAATAATTCTAGCTGATGGATTTAAATATTAATTTTAATGCATTAATAAACACACAGTAATTTAATTTTTCCCAAATCATGCCACATTGAAGCGTTTTTCTGCATCTAAAGAAGCTATCAGATACGAATTAGGTTTCTCAGATTCTCACCTTATTCATGATAACTTGTTCCTTAGTCATCTTATGGTTGAATTCCTATAATACAGTGTACGTGGGGCTTCCCTTGAAGAACTTTCAAAAGCTGCAGCTGGTCCAGAATGTAGCAGTATTGACAGTTTTTAGCATTTCCCATTACACTCATGTATCGCCACTATTCTATAAGATGTACAGACTTACAATAAGCTTCTGGCTGCAACTCAAGATGCTGCTTATAATCTTAAAAAAACCTCTGTGGCATAGGGCCAGATTATTCCCAGGATTGCCTTTCTCCTATTGTTTTACTCTAATTGTTCCGGATCCCTGCTGTAAAACAGTGTCATGGAGAGTCATGCTTTCTCAGTGGCAGCATCTACCCTCTGGAATAAGAGCCCTCTACCACAACCCTCCGGAATTTGGATGGTTCTAACCTTGTTAGACTTTTGCAAGATATTGAAGACCTAGCTGTTTCCCATGCATTTGGGGTGAGGGTAAATGAGCTCTACTATTTATTTTTTTAATATTTGATTTATATGCCGCCCTTCTCCGGAGACTCAGGGTGTCTTACAATGTGTTAAGCAATACCTTCATACTTTTGTATATTTATACAAAGTCAGCTTATTGCCCTCACAATCTGGGCTCTCATTTTACCTGGATGGAAGTCAACCTTTTTGATGGTGTGTAGAATTATTTGGGTGTCAAGTGTGGATGTGGGATTGGTTTGGTGGGTTTGTTTGCTTTAATTTTGCAAGCTGCCTAGAATAACTTGTGTGAGATAGGTGACTATATATAAATCATATAAATAAATCATAAATAAATTTCTAAAGTATCTTCTAATATTTTTTTTAATTTTATTTTGATTTATATGCCGCCCTTCTCCGGAGACTCAGGGTGGCTTACAATGTGTTAAGCAATAGCCTTCATACTTTTGTATATTTTTATACAAAGTCAGTTTATTGCCCCCACAAACTGGGTCCTTTTAATAATATCTAATTCCTTTTATAAACTGGAATTGTACCAATTGCACTATAAAACAAAATATATGTCATAAGGTCCCTGGATGCCTTTATTTAAACGTTATTCAGAGAACAACTTCCTTCCTATAAGTTCCAAATGAGTCAGGACTTGGAGAAAGTTGCTCTTTGTTTCTATGAGACATAATTCCTTCCCCTGAAGCTTCAGAATGTAATGCAAAACAATGAAGATAAGATCAGTCAAGATTACATCTTTATTTATTGATGCCGGATACATGTGAAGACTGATTAGAAAAGTTTTCCGCTACAAATGGTAGGCTAGTGGCTTGCTTGCTGATTGATTGAAGTTAAAATTCATGGTAATCTCTCTCTCTACTCCATTCCTATACATTTATACTTAAAACATTGAGTAATCGTTTTCTAGAGGGATTTAAATATATAAAAAAGTAGTAGTGAAAGGTATTGATGTAAATAAGATACAAGTTCCTTCTGTCTTACTTCCTGCCTCTATTTTGCTTACTATTATTCACTTTTTCCGCACTTGCATTACATCCTTACTATGAAAGAAAATATGTGATAGATATGTCTAACCAATCAATTAGTATGCTGAAATTACAATAGAAATAGTTCAAAGCACCAGGAAAGCATTTGACCTCCTTTTGTGTCTTCATCTTTGATAAAATAAGTATATATTTTTATTTTCAGTGCTGCTTTTATTGATCATAGCTTTGTATACCATGTTTTCCCAAAAATAACACCCTGTCTTATATTTTTTGAACCCTGAAATAAGCGCTTGGCCTTATTGCCATGCGCTCAAAAGCCCGATTGGGCTTATTATCAGGGAATGTCTTATTTTGGGGGAAACAGGTTATTATCATCGTTGATTTAAGTTTTACTAGCAATTTTGCGCTGTGACTTTCAACCAACCTACTTACCTCACAGGCTTATTGGAAGATATAATGAAAGATAACTCTATATGAGCTACTTGAACTCTTTAGATTACCAAATAAATAAGCATTAACATTTTCATAAAGCCACAAAATAAACATTGCTTATCCTTAATTCACACAAGTTTTTTTCATCCTAGGTACACATGTTATGGAAGGTTCTGGAAGAATGGTAGTTACTGCTGTAGGGGTAAACTCACAAACTGGAATTATCTTTACTTTACTTGGTGCTGGAGGGGAAGATGAAGATGAAAAAAAGGAAAAAGAGAAAAAAGACAAGAAAAGTAGGCACTTTTTAAATCCTGTAAATTTATTTTAGAGATAATTACAGATAGTTGTTCATTTATCCTATATGTAAATTTTGAATAATATAATTTTAGAATTCACTGATACTTTTCAGCCATTCAAAATAAATTTAAAAACAAAATTAGAATCTTTTCAGTATCTGAATTACTTCAAGCTAATGTTCCAAATTAGCTTCAGCTTTCAGTTTGTCAGCCTGTAGAATCAAGTTTCACTCAAGTGTTCTTAGCAATAACACTAAAGTAAGATGTGTTCAATGAAACATGTCAGATAATGATAAACATGACAGAATAATTATTCAAAAAGTCTAAAAAATAAATCCTGAAGCATACTTTAGCATGTTTTATTCATATTCAATGTGATCATACCAGGGATTTATTATACAGTAGTAATGGACAATGATCAAAGTTATAGAACAACCCTTTGGGATAACATTATGAGATTATGAGAAGGCTACAAGAAAAGAACAAAGTCAAAATTGAAGCAAGGACAAAATTAAAATTGCATACTGATACAGTTTTATTAAACGTGACTGGATTAATCAGCTGGAGAAGCAGGGAAATTACTGCATTACAATTAAACAATCGAATAATAAGGCATTTCCTGTTTTACAAACCAAAATGAATAGAATGCAATACCTTGTAATTGGGGTTTGAGCAATATATTTTAGCAATATATCTGAAATCTTGTAAGCTTAAGAAGGACTGCTGAGTCTTCTTATTACTTCTTCAGAAATTCTGCATCTGAACATTTTAATAGGTTTACTACATTAGTTTAAACCTATATTTATTTTAAACAGAATTAAACATTTTGTTTAATATTGCCTTCTATACATACTGAATTGTTCATTATTCCTGTAGATCATTATATGGTCCAATAAACATTCACATTAGATTGTTGCCAGTTATTCTGAAAGAAAATTATTTTTAGCAAATTAATAGGAATAGATATCTCAGTCACAAAAAATATATAAAGTATTTACCAATTTCTTGAAAATGATAACTATTTTTGGTTTTAGGTAAAAAACAAGATGGTGCTATTGAAAATCGTAACAAAGGTAACAATATGACTTATATTTTAAAAATTCAAATATATGTTAGAATAGCATCTTTATTAGAAATAATCAGAATACCACAATAATATGTCTAAGCTTTCAATTTCTCCAGAGTTCTTCATTAGGTTTTTAAAAAGGGTAAAGTAGCATTCTGAATGAATTCTGTAGAATTCAAAAGCTTGCACACTTTTTCAGGGTATTCCAGTTTGTTCTAATGAAAGTATTACTGTATTAATTTTTTCCCTAAAAATAACTTCTGTGCAAAATGTTCACTGCATCTTAATTTTAAATATCAAAGATATGGTTTATGATAATATTAAAATTTCAATATGGTATGATAGTATTAAAATTACAGTATGGGTGTAGTGTTCTGTAGTGTTCTACAGAACTAGTAGAACACTATTTTAAGTGTGATAAAGAATAAGATGCTTAACTTGTTGGTGACCATGCTATTTAATAATGAGCAGAACATTTTATTTTTTAGTGTTGTGCAGATAAAACATATAGTAGCACTTGAGACAGTATACTCAGTGCAAAATGGATTTCACTGATTATTTGTATTTGTAATTTTAGGCAGAGCTGTTCGGAGTTGGAATAATTCTGTTTTAAGTTCAAAAGACTTTCAGGATATAATTTAAACTCAAAATTCATGGTATTTTGTGTTTAATATAATTTGAAATCAAATTTTTTACACATGCCTGCTGGAAACTCTGGAAATTTAAACATATACTTTTGATTGATTGAAGATTGAAGCTTACCGTATTTTTTGGAGTATAAGACGTACTTTTTTGCCCCCTAAAAGGGGGTGAAAATTTAGGTGCGTCTTATACACCGAATGTAGCCCCGCCCACCCATTGGCGCTACCCTTTGGCCTCTGCCTCGCAGCAGTTACCTCCTTGCAAGCAAACAGCAAGAAAAAAACAGCTCCTTTCAGCTTCAGCACAGTCTAATTAGCACAAGTTGATTGGATGGACTCCCAACTCTCAGCTGATTTGCTCTCAGCTGTTTTGCGCAGGGCTCTGTTGCTTGCTATAAAGAGGTAAATTGCTGGAGCAGGTTTTTTTTCCTTATGCTAATCAAGTTATGCTGAAAACAAAAATGAAAGTAAAGCAGGCTGTTTGCTGTTTGCTGCAATGAGGCAAAATTGTGCAGAGGCACAGAGAGAGTTCTTTTTCTTCTTTTCCTCACCAAAAAAGGTAGGTGTGTCTTATACTCCTAAAAATACGGTATTTCTCTCAATAAGTGTTAAAGTAACTCCTCTTAAAACTGTACAATATTAATCTCATATCTTTTTATGTACTCTAGATTTTCTGGAGCTTATATGTGTTTTTACATTCCCACCTGATCCAATCTTTAATAGGTGAACTGTCAGGCCATTCTGTGTTTAGAATTCTTCCTAAAAGATAGGTGCCCTGATCAAAGCCATAAGATTCTGCTATATTCAGACCCAACAACAGAAGCAGAGTGTTCACTCAATTAATGAGATTTTGCTATATTCCAAGGTTGTATTTGGTTGTTTTTAAATTTATGATCTGCTCCTGAGCCATAATAAATTGTTCATTCAATTGTGTTTTTATGAATTTAGCAAAAGCTCAAGATGGTGCAGCCATGGAAATGCAACCTTTGAAGAGCGAAGATGGTATAGATGGAGATGACAAAAAAAGAAATAATATGCCTAAGAAAGAGAAATCAGTTCTACAGGGAAAACTCACAAAGCTAGCAGTTCAGATTGGCAAAGCAGGTATGACTCTTCAATTGTTATGTTTCTGGAAAGAATAAAACCATGGATTGGCATTATTGTGATACAGAGAATACAATAGACTAGTTAGCTTGTCACATTTCAATTTGTGCTGGTGTTGGTGTAGTTGAACATCGGCTAAAGTTAACAAGCCTAAAGTTAAGTTTAGGCTTGATTTATAATATTTAAAGTTTGCCTCTTTTCACAAGCTGAACCCTGAAAGTCCAGCTTCTGCTATTTCTTTGCTTTGATCACACTATTTGAGTGGTGTCTTAATGATTCTGATTACAATGTATTGAGTTTGCCATTACCATCAATACTCCTCATAGGTTATCATAATAGCCATTGTGCTAATTTTTTATAAGAAATGTTTTAGGGCATCATTGAACATTTAGAAACCATGTTGAATTAATCAAAATATTTTTAAAACATATCCTTTTCTTACTTTTCGTACTCAAACCAATGTTAATGGAAAGCATGTTGTTCCAAAACAGTAGCTATTCAAAAGCTTTATACCTTTGTTTATTCTAGAGGTGGCATGATTAGTAGCCATTGACAATGTTTACATTCCATGATTTTCTTTTTTTTATTGAAAAAGTTTTAAAAGTTTTACATACATTTCCCCCCCTCCCCAACCACCACCCCCCGACTTCCCAGAGCAAATACAAAATATAAAATACAGCTTGAATCCCCTAAATTCAACTCCATCTCTCACTTATCATAATCATTAAACAAGTAAATAAAAGGAAAGCAAGTCTTCTTTCTTCTTATTCCATCTAATTTAACAAAATTAGTATCCATTTATAATTGCAGCAGTTAATAAAACAGTTAAATATTACCTAATCAAACCTACCGTTACTCAATTTAACTAATACATACTTAGCAGATTATTAAATCTATACAGTTTAACAAAATATTTTATAACTTCTTTCATTGGAAACAAAAAAAGAAAACTCATTCAAAACCCCCAAATTTAAAATAAAATATTATATAAACTCTTCCGTCCTCCACTTTTAAACCATTAAGGTCCAATTATAGTTAAAACACTTGAAAAAAAAAACATTTTCTAGCTAAAAAGCAGTAATCAAACCTCTTATTAGTTTATCAGTACATATTAACAAATCAATTAAAAACATCATTTAGTAGCTATATCAAACTTTTAAATTCTTCATACTAGATTAAACCAGTTGTTAATCTTCTTATGTTCACGTCTTCCAACAGCATTTAGAATATCTTCATTTGCGTCTACCCACCTAAATAAAAAATACTTCTTTATGTAAAAAAACCCGCCGAGTGACTTTGTAATTGTATATCAAATAATATCCATCAAATCCAGCCAAAAATTAGATTAATAAGTTCATCAGACGTATTAGGGAAACCACCAGATCAGCTGCAATTGCCCTAGACCCGTAGTCCTTTTGCCTTATATTTATTACCTTCAAACAGAAAACTCCAGTTTACTATATTCATTAAAACTTCTGCAATTACAATTAAGTCCAAATTTATTACAGTCCTTAATAAAATATTCCAAATCACTCAGGTCAAGGCTTATTTCACAACCCAACACACCAGCATTGCAGTGATCTGTTTATTCTTCTCAAAATATTCCAATACAACTGTAAGTTACCTCCTCATCATCGCTTATCGCTTAGTTAACTGGCATTAAGCTGTTGGTTGTTTTCTTCCAAAAGTTCAAAATCTTTAAGCACTTAAACAATACTTTTTAAGGACCATCATCTCATCAAGCAGGGTTATTTTCCTTGTCTCCAGTCTTTCTTCTTCTCCTTTTTACGAACTCTTTTCTTCACTCTAATTCCTCTGCCTTTTTTAACTCCAATATAATCTTGCATTTTTTGGGATTGCATATTATAAAATTTTTGCAAAAGTATAACTTCTTCTGAAAGCAGCTCTTTAGCTACAGGTTCGACTTAGTAACAAAGAATTTGTATGGCCAAAGTCTCATCAGCTCTCAAAATTTCTTGCTCCTTATTCTGCAAGGCATCCATTTTGCTCTCCAAAAATACTGTAGGCTGTTGCTGTTGTTTTTTTCCTTCTCCCAACTCTTCAGTCAATCCCCCACTGCTAGATTGCAACTCAGTATTTCCATGTATTTCATTGTTTCCAGCTTGAAAAGCTTGAAATATAGTATCAATTTTTCCCAATAAAGCAGAGGTAATTGAGCTCAGAGCTTCCTCAAAATCAGACCATATGTGAGGGTTAATTAACCCTTCTTTACTTTCTTTACTTTCAAAAAGACCAGCCATCTTGCCCCCCTTCTTCTCTCCCTTCCAAAAGGACAGGGGGGAAAAAAGTATCAAAAAGAAGAGAAAAAAAAAGACCCCTTGCAATTTGTAATTTATATTACTGCTTCAATTATTATAATTACTTCCTTTCTTGGTTAATCCGTTTTTCAGAATAGAGTTTTACGTTTCAAACAGGGGCTTATCAATAATTGCTTTTAACTTTCACTTCTTCACGCCCCGTTGAAACTCAAACGCCATCTTGCTTTCACTTTCTCTGCATAAGGAAAATCTTTTAGAGAAGGTAAATCTTTGGAGTTAAAAAAAAGAAAATACTTGCTGTTTTATTCTTGCTGCTTATGCTCCGCCAGCTCAATTCAAAAATATTTATTTAAATTTGGTTGCTGGGATGGCCACGACATCTAGCTCTGCAAAGCAGAGACATCCAGGGTCCGGAGTACTGACAGGCTTAGCGGGGAGCTCTCATCTTCAAGCGACAGATTATGGGTAAAATCTGGCGCTCTTAGGGAGCTCTACCCCACCTGTCTACTCACTTTCCCCCCTCTTACCAGGAGGAAAGTTTCCAAACCGCAAGACAGCTGATAGTCGCTGTTCTTGCGGTTCTACGGAGCCCTGGGTTGGCACTTCGGAAAGAAGCGTCTGGCAATGTCGCGGTCCCACCGGAAGTCCCATGATTTTCTAAACAGTAGTTAAGAGCCATAAATAGTGCTGTCTATCAATACTTTTGATGGCAGTAAATCAATAATATTAATTATGTGCTGTGTACTTACTATCTAATTGTCCTTTTCTCTAAATAAAACAATCTCAAATGTTGCAACCCATGGGAGTTACTCTCTAATCCTTTCATTGTGTTACTTGCCTTTTCTGCTTTTAGTTTCAGCTTTAAAATACACACTAGCTTTGAATAAATCTAATATAATGGAAGACTTTTATTTTCAGTGTTTTTTCTAATGAGCAACACAGTTGCAGTTTCTTAACTGCAACATAATATTTTGACATTCTCATTGAGGTAAGACCTAAAACTCCAAAACACATTTCTGGATCAGTCATTACCAATTCAGTCTTCATTAATATACATGTGATTAAGATCTTTTTGCACTATAGATTTTGGCTCTCTGAAACCATATGTGCCATTGTTCATAAAATTCTAGACTTCAAAGAAATTCTTTTAACATCTTTACAATTTTACATTACTAAGGCACAGGTAGAGGATATGTAAGATCTGGCTTGACAATAGTCTATATGAAAAAGGTCTGGGTATCACTAAGTATCCTTAGTGATCACAAGTTAAAAATGAACTAGCAATGTGATATAGCTGGTAAAAAAAATGTTATCTTGGGGTTCAGTATAGGAGCATAAAATCCTAATTGTAGGCAGTTATTGGTTCACTTTACTCTGTACAAGTTTATCAGCCAGTAGAACACGCAACCATATGAAAAGGTGAGTTCTTCACTGAATCTTTAAACAGAGTCTAAATGGTAATTGTCAAAGATACTTTACTGAATTTTTGCCCTAAGGGGTTATACTAGATTGCCATTAAGGTACCTTCCAATTCTATAAACTGGTAACTAAGTTTGTGAATGCTATTTAAGACTGTTATTTATATGACAAATAATTAACTAGGTCTCTTTTCTTCATGAAAGGGTTGCTGATGTCTGCTGTTACAGTCATCATTCTTGTATTATATTTTGTAATTGATACCTTCTGGATCCAGAAGCGTCCTTGGCTTGCAGAATGTACACCAATATATATTCAGTATTTTGTGAAATTCTTCATCATTGGTGTTACTGTTTTGGTTGTGGCTGTTCCAGAGGGTCTTCCACTTGCAGTAACTATCTCGCTGGCTTACTCTGTAAAGGTATGAGCAAAAAACGTGATTTGGTATGTAGTGTTTTAATATGTAATAGTTAAGTATAGGATTTTTTCCCCAAGGAAAATAATATGCCTATAATAAAATATAACTTCTGTGATATCTGTTTGAAGTGGTTATTTAATAGCTTATTTCATTTATTTTCAAATTTTATATGCCATTTCAATGAAAGACTACAAATGGCTTACAACATGGGCAATACAACAAGCAAAACAAAATAGTACTCAATCATTACCAAAAGCAACAGATCAGAATTTAATATCTGAAAAAACCACCACAAACCTTCTCATAAAAAAATTGCTAAATAACGTTTATATTGAAAAGGGTAATGAAATTCATCCTATGAAAACACTGCAAAAAAGCAGCATTTCAACTGCCTTCCTGAATATTAACAGGAAGGATGTATCCACCTTAATAGGGTGTAGGTGGAAGGAACAACAACAAGAGGATTTCATTGGATAAAGACAATCTCAGAGAAATATAATTTCTAAGTAAATACTCTATTCAACTCCATTCAGAACCGGATTTGCAGCATACCTTCCCTAGCAGTATATATTGGGTAGATTCTACATGGTGTAACTGGTGTCAAAGGTATTCAAGATCCAAGCTGTTTAGTGCTTTATATATAATAGCAAACTTCTTGAATTGATAGACAATGCAGCTCCTCCAGTAAAGATAGTGAGCAGGCAGGCTAGGCAACTATAATTTATATTAACTATAAACATAGCTATAATTATAAACATAGTGGTGTCTAGGGTAGCCGCAAGTAGACTGGACTCTAGTAGTCCAAGTGAGAAGAGCATAAATAACCATTAGTAGTACTCTCTGCTGCAAGAACAGTCATAGCTGACACTTCAGCCAAAATTTTGCAAATACTTTCCTGACCACAGCCTTCATCTGCTGCTATACAAGTATAAGAGAACTTCCAGATGGGGAACTGGCTCTTTCTGAGGGAACAGAACTAAAGATGGAACAGTACAGTATGCTACACTTCAAAGAAAAATGTGCAGAAATTACTTTGAGAGTTCCCCCATCATATGGCTTTTTGCCTTGCTTAACCCCTAGTGGATGTAAGTCCATTTCAAAGTCTTATGTGCTTATCTAGTAATAGAAGGTGATGAGGACTTCCGAGATAAAATGCCTGGGTGGAATTTGATGAAAAATTTTCCTCTTAAGAATGAGCAACAAGACAAAGGAATGATAAGTTGCAGAAAATGCTATCAAAGCCAAAAGATACAGCCAAATATCAGAACACAGTGCATTATATGAACAGATGGGAGCTCCATGATGGAGGTGGGCATGAAGGAGAACAACAAGCAGAAGCAGTCTGTGTATTATTCATCTGATCTAATGGCTGGCACTCTTACAATCTAGAATTAAATATAAATTTTACCTGTTTATTTTTTAGAAAAGATATGTATGGCTATTTATCTTAGAGCACAACTCTGGGCAGCTCGCCATAATAATAAAATTATTATCTATAAAAAAAAAAGCCCCAATGTCCCATTCATCTCCTAGGATGATGCTCCCATAACCATCCCTAGGCTCCCATCATTTTATCCCAGTGGCTTCTGGAAAACTAAAAGACTGGGAGCCTGCCAGATTCTTTCCAAATGTTACAAATACGCAGTCTACTCCATTATTTTGTCTGGTATCTGCTGGAAAACCTCCATATTTGTCTTCATATAAGAAATTTAACTTGGGAAAGATAGTAACAAATACTTTCTAAGAATGCCTTAATGCTGTTCAGACATGATTTTGTACTTTTTTTGAAACAGAAAATGATGAAAGATAACAATTTGGTCAGACATCTGGATGCTTGTGAAACAATGGGAAATGCAACAGCCATTTGCTCAGATAAAACAGGAACCCTGACAATGAACCGAATGACAGTGGTCCAGGCATATATCAGTGAAAAGCATTATAAAAAAATTCCTGAAGTACAAGCTATTCCTGAAAAAACCTTATCATATCTTGTAACGGGCATCTCTGTTAATTCTGCTTATACTTCCAAAATCTTGGTAGGTATATATTGAAAAGATATATGCTTTAACATTGAACATACCGGTATTTCAATCCAAGCTAAGCATTAATATTTTGTTAATTAAGTATATTTTAATCAATGTCTGGGTAAACCTACTTAAATTTAACTTGTTAAAGGTAAATATAGTAAAATTCTTTTTAAATATTTATGTCATATTACAATATTATCTGTACATTAACAAAACCTTAAATGTACAAGAGCTTTCTTGTAATTAATGCTAGCAGTTGAGTTCTCTTGATTTTAATGGTGTTGAAAACTAATATTAAATGTAGAATGCTATATTTACATTTGCTCTTCAAAGGTTAACCCATTTTAAATTTATATAAGCATAACTAAACTTTATTTTGGGTAATATAGAATTAATGGTCATAGAAAGTGATCCTTAGCTTTATTTATTTATTAGCCTGTCCTCATTGTTTTTACAAATCAGTCTGTTGGCTTCTAGTCTGGTCCTTTAACCACTAGACCATCTATTAAAAGATACAAACAAATGTATATAACATATTATTAGCATAGTTTTTTTCCCAAAAATACTGGGTTCTCCAAATCCCTAGATGTCTGTGGCTATTTAAATGGGTTCTGTGGAGCTAAAACAAGAAAACATGAACTAAGGGTGAGTCCCTTCAGATAGTTTATTTTCCCCACAATCTTCTGCAAGGGACTAGGTGGAAAACAAATTTGAACATACACAGCCATCTGATCCCATCTCAGTGATGTTCTCAGAAATGTTTGAGGGCAATTTTTCAGCTGATTGTAAGATGTTCTAGAACAGGGGTGTCAAACTCAAAGCCCAGAGCCTGGATCTGCCCTGCGGGGTGCTTAGATCTGGCCCACAGAGCTGCCCTGGAAACAGCAAAGGACTGGTCTGCGGTTCCTCTGACAGCAAAAACAGAGCTCAGGAGGGATGCGGGTGGAGGGTTGCAGGAAACAGTCATAACCTAAAATGGAGCTTGGGAGGGCTGTAGGTGGCCCTCCCGAACTCCGTTTTCGCTGGCAGAAAGGCTGTCACAGTCAAAAAGAGAGCTCAGGAGTTTTTTTCTCTGGCAGAACACTCGGGCCACCACAGGTGTCCCTGACCCGAGTGATGTTGAGCTGGCCAGTCTCACCCTGGCCACGCCCATTTACTCCCACTCCCCCCAGGTCAAACACAACCCTGATGCGGCTCTGAATGAAATTGAGTTTGATACTCCTGTTCTAGAATGCAGAAAAAAAATTAAAACCCCTGTTATAGAAATACATTACAGGATACATATTACAAGACCATATACAGAGAAGTGCCTTAAATAACTCACCAAACCAAATATAATCCATGTTTGGCATCTGGCAAATTCTCCGCAACAGCCCCTGTCCTAGTTTTGCAATTCCAAGATAGACAGCAAAAACAATTTTATTGAGAAGCTATGAGCATGGTCAGTAAATTGAATCTTACTTGCTGTGTGTCAATTTATGTATGTTTCCACAACTACAAACCAACATTTGTGGTAATATAATATATGATTGTGCTTTTAGATTGCAATAGTTTCTAACAGTTATGTAGTTTGATCTAATTAAAAAGACTTCCCATGGGGGAAACTGGGATATAAAAACCTGAAGTGATAATAGGTGTATGTGTGTGGAGGAGAAGGATATGTGGCTTATTGAGAAGTTATCTCTATCAATTCTTTATCTGAGATTAAAATGCACATTTAATATTGCATGTTGACAAAAATGTCAAATGATTTTTCTTAATTTATCTGAATCCTCAAATGTGACTAAATCTTAAAAGTTGCACTTAAAGATAATTATCCCACTGGGCAATTTAATATTCTACAAAATGTGCTCCATTTTAGTTTCTGTAATGTGTTTTGAGAAATGCACTTTCATTGAAGCTACATATAAGACATTTAATTTAAGCACAGAATTCATAATTCATAAACTGTTTCCAAAAAGTTAAATCCTAAATTATTGTGGCTTATTTTAATTGAAGCAAATTCCTAGTCAAAAAGATTGCTTTGTCTTTCAGTCTCCTGAAAAGGAAGGTGGCCTTCCTCGCCATGTTGGTAATAAAACTGAATGTGCCTTGCTGGGATTCCTTCTGGATTTGAAACGAGATTACCAGGAAGTTAGAAATGAAATACCAGAAGAGGCACTCTATAAAGTCTACACCTTCAACTCTGTTAGAAAATCTATGAGTACTGTGTTAAAGAACTCAGATGGCAGTTTCCGGATCTTCAGCAAGGGTGCTTCAGAGATAGTACTTAAAAAGCAAGTTATCTTTTGTATTTGGGGATTCTTCGTATTCTTGAAATGGTATTCCCTGGCATTTAAATAACTATTATAGAGATTTGATTAAATATGTGAAAGGGTATTCGCTGGTAATTGAACACTGTATTTGTAACTTCTCAGTAGCCTTTAAAACTAGAATAATATATTCTATTTAGAATATTTGCTTTGCTGATAAGGTTGAACAAACAGCCTTCAAAGTGGATTATGGGTGTTTTTAATCTGTATTAGCAATTGAATGCTTTTGTTTGACATGTGTGGTGTTAGATTAATTCATAAACTATCTTTTAACAAAGTTCCTTAATTTTAGAAACAATTAAGTCTTCCTTGGCCATTCCTGCAAGAGGGGATATTCCCAGGACCTTTTAAGGAGGCTCTCCTTAACCATCACTCAGCCCCATCTGCCTGGACAATTTTCGTCCAGTTTCTCATCTTTCCTTTTTAGAGAAAGTAGTAGAAAAGATGGATATTTGGCAGCTTCAGAGAATTCTGGATGAAATGGATTTCCTGGGTCCCTTTCAGTCTGGATTCAGGCCTGGCTATAGGACAGAGACAGCCTTGGTCGCACTTATGGATGATTTCTGGTAAAAGCAAAAAGGAGGTAGTGCAACCATTCTTGCCCTTCTTGACCTCTCAGCGGCCTTCAATACCATTAGCCATAGTACCCTTTTGGGCCAGTTTCACAAGTTAGGGCTTGGTGGCAGAGTTTTAAACTCATTCAGCTCCTGTCTCTAAGCTCACTCGGTGTTGATAGGCATTTAAAAATCCAACCCCCAACCACTCGCTTGCGGCTTCCCGCAAGGCTTGGTACTCTCTACTCTTCTCTTTAACATCTACATGAAGTCACTGGGTGAGATCATCGATCACCATGAGTTGAGATATTATCAATATGCTAATGATACTCAGCTCTACATTTCTACATGTGGTGACCCAAGTGATGTTGTCTCTGTCCTTGTGATGCCTGGAGGTTGTGGGATCCTGGATAGGTGACAATGGACTTCTGTGCACTGGTAAGACTGAGTGGGTTTGAGTGCACGGAGCCTCAGGATACTGGGCTTTGTCATCTCTGGTTCTTGATGGGGTTGCATTTCTCTGTTCAGACCCAGTTCACAATTTGGAGCTGCTTCTGGACGCATGTTACCTGCTGAAAGAGCAGGTAGCGGGGTGTGACTAGGAGAGCTTTTGCTCACTCTGGTTTGTGCACCAGCTGTGTCCTTTCCTGGATCTAGACTCTGTACTCAGTTACTCAAGCCCTGGTCATCTCTCGTCTGGACTAATTCAATACACTTTACATGGGACTATCCTTGAAATCCATTTGGAAGCTTCAGTTGGTGCAAAATGTGGCAGTGAGAGCAATTTTTGGAGCCCTAGTATGGCTCATATTATACCGCTGCCCGACGAACTACATTGGCTCATAGTCTGCTTCCAAGTGCAGTTGGTTATGACGTTTAAAGCCCTTAATGGCATAGGTCCAGGCTACCTGATGAACCATATTGTCCCACTAAGTCTTTCCCGTCCTACTCAGGCCGGTAGAAATGGCCTACTGCAGATCCCATCGGTCAAAGAACTCTAACTGCCAGATTCCAGAAAAAGAGCCTTCCCTGCCGCAGCACCTGCCCTTTGGAACACCCTGCGCTCCAGGATAAGATCTGCTCCCAATAACCTCTTTCAGAGCTTAAAGATCTGACAGTGCAAGTTGACCTGGAGACGCAATGGGGGAGTTCATCTATGGAAGTGGCTGCTAGATTAATAGCAGACTCAATACCCACCCACCCCAAACTCTGCTGCCCACTCTTCCATCTTTTTTTTCCCTAATCATATTGATGTGTTTTCTTTGTTTCCTTTTTCTTTGTTTCTTTTATTGTTCTATTTTACTTTTGCTTTGTTTAAATCTCTTTTTCATTTCTTCACTTTTTTATGGTTGTGAGCAGCCCAGAGTAGCCCCAGCGTGAGATAGGCTGCAAATAAATTTAATAATAATAAAATCATTTCCATTTGTTTACATTTTTATTTGAATTAATATAGCCAAGCTGAATATATTCATCATGATTTTTAAATGCAAAACTGGATTGATGATTGTACAGTTGAGTAGGAATAGATTAGATAAAAGAAGAGTTGGAATGTTATTTGTACAGTTATAGTCCCATGATCTTTTAATTTCTGCTACTACTATGAATTTTATTATTTACTGGAATTACTGCTGAAAATAATGGTATTTCCTGGGAAGCTTCTGCCAGTTTAGTTCTTGAAAAGTTTCCTTATTGTGCCTTATTTATAGAATCTTGTAGTTAGTTATAGCTGTGAATATACCGCACAGAGAGAAAAATACATTTTGAAGGCTTATTACTCTTCTGTTAATAAAAACATTTGTCAAATAGTGAAATAAGTGTAGCACCTCTTGTTTGAAAAGGATGTTTTATACTTACAATTTTTTATACTATCTACCATAGTCAATTTTGACTCTTGGTGACGGCCTGGACCTTCTCTTGGCAAGATAGCCTGCTTCCTAGGGCTAAGCGAGAGAAACTGGCTCAGTTTGGCTTTGTGCTTCAGGTGGGACTAGAACTCACTGTCTCCCAGTTTCTATCTTGATGCCTTAACTGCTACAACAAACTGGCTCTTATGGCTTAATGTTTTTAACCTTTGGGCTATGCATCAAAATATTCCTACCTAGGGATCTTCTGAGTTCATCCCAAACCATGTTAAGTACATTATGAATTCATAGTGATTTAGAACAAATCGCATATTATCCTTTTCATATTTTTTCCTAACGTTCTTCCAATTTCTCTTCATCACTAAACCTTGGTACACATTTTTCCACATTGTTCAGTGGAGTTAAACAAAATCTCCGTAAATTAAAAGTATTTTTAAAAAACTTATTAGGCATTGAGAGTGAACTCTTTGCGTTGGAACAGATTTCATTGACATTCAGAGCCTTTAAATGGGTTGTATTTTATTTGTAGGTGTTTCAAGATACTAAGCGCTAATGGTGAACCAAAAGTATTCAGACCAAGAGACCGTGATGATATTGTAAAAACTGTTATAGAACCTATGGCATCAGAGGGACTCAGAACAATATGTCTAGCATTCCGAGACTTCCCAGCTGGAGAACCTGAACCAGAATGGGATAATGAAAATGATATTGTCACTGGTCTTACATGCATTGCTGTTGTAGGCATTGAAGATCCTGTGAGACCTGAGGTAGGGCAAAATGTCGTTCATCATGGTTTGAGGATTTAATAACCATTGATTTAAACTTGTCTTCCAAGCCTTTCTGGAAATGAGTAATAGCTATTCTTAGCTACTGTTTTGGGAAAGTATATGAACTCCCACATTTCTTTTGTTCTTTATTTAAGAGTAGTGATTGAATAATATTCACTATAACAGGCATATATATTTAATTTAAAATTGCTTAAATGTCACAAAAATGGGTTCTTACTCATTAGAATAATTCTGAAGCCATTTCTTCAAAATGCAGATGTTATAATATATTTTGTGATTGTGATAGTATAATTTCTATTTTTTATATCTGTTGCCTAAGAACTAGGTTTGGCCACAAATTATTTGTGCATCCATTAAACAGTAACATGTTTCAATCTTTTTATTTTGCCTGAACCTCTTAGTAAGTCAGTTTAGGGTAAGCATAAAATTTTATACTGAGTAACATAGTCAGTGAGCTGACTGTCTCAGATATACCAGGAGTTGTATTAGTGCTCTTCTAAGATTTTAAGTTGCAATTTCCAGATTACCATGTTTCCCCAAAAATAAGACAGGGTCTTATTTTCTTTTGAACCCCGAAATAAGGGCTTAGCCTTATTATCGGGGGAGGGTTCTTATTATTTTGTGGGTGCAGGAGGCCCAGGTGGCCTGCGCACTCACAGCTGGGAGTCCGGCAGAAAGAGGTTCCCTTCGTGCGCCTCCATCAAGCCTCTCCCCTCCCGTGGTGTTTGTGTGTGTAGAACGTGATCACCAAGCTGCTTGAGTGCCTGTCCCCACCCCACCCACCCCCGCTCGCACGCCTCCCAGGCCTTACTATGTTGATGTGGGCGAAGCTGGTGAGCACCAGGTCCTTGAGCTCATAGTAGAAGCCACGGCCTGGGCCAGCTCTCCCTGCAGGCTCCAGCCATCACCATAGAGTGGGAAGCACACTCCCAGAGTGGCCGCTGTCCTGGCTGGGGTTTCGAAGCCACAGAAGCAGAGTTTGGGGGAGAGAAAGAAAGACTTCTGCTGCTTTCCTTGCATGCAGCCAAAAGCAGAAGCAGCAGAAGTCTTTCTTTCTCTCCCCCAAACTCTGCTTCTGCCGCAGCCAGGACAGCGGCCACTCTGGGAATGTGCTTCCCACTCTATGGTGACGGTGGCCTGAGGCTTCCCCTTCCCCCCTGCTGGAGGCCTCAGGCAGGTGTAGAGAGTGGGCGGGCCACTACCATGGAGCAGGAGCAGGTGCTCGAAATTTATGGTTGGTGCCACAGGCGGCGAAAGGGGCGGGGGGCGCAGGAGTTTGCAGGGATATGGCTGCCTTGGAAGGGTTGGGGCGGTTGAGGGACCTGTGTGTGCGTGTGTGTGTGTGAGACAGGTGGGGCTTATTTTCAGGGGAGGGCATATATTTAGGCCCATCCCAAAAATAAAGCCTGGCCTTATTTTCAGGACATGTCTTATTTTCACGGAAACACGGTACTTACTTTGGGGTTCGGGAATGGTGGGAGCTTAATTCCCAAACATTGGGAGAATACCAATTTCCCAACTGTGACCTTAGGAACATTATAGTTACGCATCACAGTTAATGTATATCTTTAGGACTTGAAAGAAGAAGTTAAGGATAGATGATCATAGACAACCTACGTATCACTAGGAACTGAAAACAATTTTATAGCACATGATGAAATATATGTAAAATATATCAGCATTGTAACTTAAATAACATAAAATTATTGACACAAAGATGGAATTAAACCTTAGTACCGTGATGGCGAACCTATGGCACGGGTGCCACAGGTGGCACATGGAGCCAATTGGTGGGCACATGAGTGTTGCCCTAGCTCAGCTCCAGCGCGCATGCACGCCCCGGCCAGCTGATTTTCAGGCCTTCCGGTTGCACCGCAAGTCGGGAAACTGGCTGTTTCCGGCCTCCGGAAGGCCTCCAGGGGGATGGGGAAGGCTGTTTTTGCCCTCCCCAGATTCCTAGAAAGCCTCTGGAGCCTGGGGAGGGGGAAAAACAGGCCTACCGGGCCCACCGTGCCATCATGTGCCAAAAGCAGGGGGAAGTGGGGGGGGTCACGTGCGCATGCGCGGGAAGGCCGGGCGCATTGAATTATGGATGTGGGCACATGCACCCGCGACCCCCCACGCTCCCCACGCTCTTGGCACGTGACGGCAAAAAGGTTAGCCATCACTGCCTTAGTATTTTACCCAAAAGCAGGTTAACTCTTTTTAAATTAATCATTGCTGAGAAATAACTACATAATTAGCTTTTTCCTCTCCTTAGGTACCAGATGCAATTAAAAAATGCCAGCGTGCTGGTATAACTGTCCGTATGGTTACTGGTGACAATATTAACACTGCTCGTGCTATTGCATTAAAATGTGGTATTTTGCATCCTGGCGAAGACTTCTTATGCCTGGAAGGCAAGGAATTCAATAGACGAATACGTAATGAAAAAGGAGAGGTGGGTATGGTTAATATTCTTTTTTTGACTTATGAAAACTTAGTTATGAAATTAATCTAAGCTATCTTTACAGATAGAACAGGAGCGAATAGACAAAATTTGGCCAAAACTTCGGGTACTTGCAAGGTCTTCTCCCACTGACAAACATACACTGGTGAAAGGTAAATACATTTTCTAACAGATTTTACAAACAGCTTTTTAGTCAATTGGTTCTTCAATAGCTGGAAACACTCTTGAGAAATAGAAGACTATATCTTTCTATGCAGTATAAATATTGGATTTAGACAGATATTTACTCAGTTTCAGTAAACGAATGAATAAATTATTGAAATTTGTAATGTATAAATATGTACTGTTGTAACAAATACTTGTTGTTTTTAGGAATAATCGATAGCACAGTATCAGAACAAAGGCAGGTTGTAGCAGTGACTGGTGATGGAACCAATGATGGCCCAGCATTAAAAAAAGCAGATGTTGGCTTTGCTATGGTAAGGAGTTTAACAAATATTATAATTGTTACTAATAAGTGCTTTTATAAACTGAAATGTCTGAGTTATGATGTTAATATTATATTGAAGGCTGAACAAAATTAGTTCACATATAGTAGTGAGAAAAGCAGAATTGATTGTAGCTTCCTGTGTTTATTATCCTTCTCTGCTAAGATTACCGTGGGATAATTGCACAATTAATGATGAGGCCCAAATTTGATGTCGATATAGAAAATCACAATTCTTGTTTGTAAATTTAAACAGTTGAGTTACACAACTTAACTGTGTTCAGAGAGAAGCTAAAAATGATAAAATGTGTTTTCAATTTTTCTTGAGAGTAAATCTAAAATTATATATAATAATAATGTGAAGAATGTACAAAAATGTTAGATGATATATGTATTCTGATAAGTTATTAGTTAAAATAGGTACAATTCTTGGAATATTACTGAGAATGACACTAAATGACTGGGGAGGGAATCACATGATCCTCTTAAAATTTGAAACTGGAAATACTTTTACAAGGATAACCATTTTAAAGTTTGGTGTAGGGTTGTATTGTATTCCATCTTAACTTTAAACTCATTGAGTATATAATTCTAAGTTCAGTATTCTTCTATTTTCCTTTGCTTTTTGCAATAACATGCATCCAAGATAACTGTGGTCTTTTCTTTATTAGAATTTGGTGTCAGTTATATTATTTAGCAGGATAGTAAACAATCAAATGATTCTCAACACCTTTTTATAACATGGAATCTATAACATTATGTTTTTTCTAAGGAGTAGAAATCAGATAGTCTGGTATACTTGTGTTTTAAGTTGCAGATACTTCCCATACCATTATCATGCAAATTTTATATAACATATTTTCATTTAATTGAGGCACTGGGGAAAACAGACAAGCTTGTATTATTGCAAATGATATCAGTAACAAGTATCCTATTCTGAATAGTTAAATATCATCTGTTTTTCAAATGATTTGTCAAAGTTTTAAGGAACCACACCTTGAATCCAAAACATACTGCACACTGCCTCCTTGACTAGACTGAGGAATTTAATTAGTCTGAATTAAATGCTAAGAAGCTATTCTCCTGTGCCATCTACTGGCTTTGAGGGTTATTTGGAATTAGAAGTCAAAGCTACTTAACATAATGGCCATTTTTACTTTTTCAATTGAGCAAGAAATGTGCAAAATATTAACGAAGGCAGATAAATCTTTGTGTAATTCTCATTACTACTATAAAATTATTATAGCTGAAAAATGGCACATCATTTTTAATTCCCTTCCAATACAGGTAATCCTCAACTTAATGACCAATTTGATTGCTTGGCAACTGGCAAGTATTTTATGACAATAGCACTGTCCCAGAGTCATGTGATCATTATTTGTAACCTTTCCAGCAGGCTTGCAATAAGCAGAGTCAATGGGGGAAGCCAAGTTCATTTAATGACCACATAATTCACTTAACTGCAGTGATTCACTTAAAAACTCTGGCAAAAAAAGTTCTTAAAGTGAGGCGCAACTCACTGAATTTTGGGCTCAAGTTGAGAACTACCTGTAGAAAGAAATTTGATATTTTAAAAAACTGTACAGATATTGTAGTATTGCAGTTATGTACATAAATATATTTAGCTAAGCACCATTGAATTCAGTTTATACGACAGAATCATCAATAAGATCTTTCATAATAGCTTCCACTGCAGTTGATCTTTCTGCATAAATATTGATATTATAATATCTATTTTTAAAAAGTGAGTATGACAAAATAATTCTGAGTTTGCTTAAATTTCATGCTAATGGGTAGTTTTTCCTCTATTCAAGATTTTAAAAGTGTATTGAAAGCTGAAGAAACAAAATCATTAGCTCTAATCCAGAGTTTTCAATAATTGTTTAATTACACCATGTAATTACTTCCATGGTAATTTATAATTCACAAGAAATTGTATGGTAGCAAATGAATGGATTGGAAGAACAAATATGAAGGAACCTGTCCCTACTCTGTTCCTCAGGATAAATGGCAGGCCATAAAGAAAGTCTTCTCCTCTATACTTGGCAGACAGCAGGAAGAATGATGTATCTCTTTATTCTTCCTTATTTTTTTTTTACTAATAACAGATGGGGAGACTATAAAAGTGAGTAGTATATAATCTGGGCTGTCATAATATTCAAGGATCATATTGTAATTTTGTTTTGTTTTCTCTTTCAGGGCATTGCTGGAACTGATGTAGCTAAAGAAGCTTCGGATATTATTCTTACAGATGACAACTTTTCAAGCATTGTTAAAGCAGTTATGTGGGGGCGAAATGTGTATGATAGTATCTCCAAATTCCTTCAGTTCCAGCTTACTGTTAATGTAGTAGCTGTAATTGTTGCTTTCACAGGAGCATGTATTACACAAGTAAGTATTATGTATTTATTTGCATGTAATGGGATTAAAACAGATTGAATCAATGTAGTTAATTTTGAGAGTGATTTCTTCTTTGGTAGATTTATTTCTCACCCTTTCTCCAGGAATTCATCAGGCTCTCAAATCTGTTTATTCCATAACAATGTTCCTGTAAGGGAGCTAGATTGAAAAAGAGTAACTCCCCAAAATAACACAATGAGTTTCCATGGCTAATATGGAACTAGAAACTGGGTGGATTTTTCTAGTCCTAGCTTAACTTTAAACTGCACCACAGTTTAAAGTACAACAATAAACCCTGATTGGAAATATTAAATGTTAGATAATTTAATTTCTTAGGAGATTTGTGATTATATTAGAAAACTTTGATTTTACAGGACTCTCCACTTAAAGCTGTTCAGATGTTATGGGTAAATCTCATAATGGATACCCTAGCTTCACTTGCTTTGGCAACAGAACCTCCCACAGAAGCACTTTTGCTGAGAAAACCTTATGGTAGAAACAAACCTCTCATCTCACGGACCATGATGAAGAATATTCTGGGTCATGCTTTCTATCAGCTTGTGGTTGTCTTCACATTGTTGTTTGCTGGTAAGAATAATTTTATAATTTAAACCTCTGGAATACTTTGTGAGTATTGCTTTATTGTGACCATTTATTCACTATTTAAAGGAATGCTAAGGGACACTGACATGTTAATAGAATGTTAAAGGAGAAAGGCATGTTAAAAGAAGACTAAAGCAATGTTTACAAAAAACATGAATTTGAGTGGCATTTTTTATCTCTTATTTACAGGTGAAAAAATCTTTGATATTGATAGTGGAAGAAATGCACCTCTTCATGCTCCTCCTTCAGAGCACTACACAATTGTGTTTAATACATTTGTGATGATGCAGCTATTTAATGAAATAAATGCCCGAAAAATTCATGGTGAAAGGAATGTATTTGAAGGAATTTTCAATAATGCTATATTCTGTACTATAGTTCTTGGAACATTTATTGTACAGGTGAGTAGATTTTTTAAAATAAAGTCATGAAGAATTTGGAGGGTTAGAGTTTTTAGAGGCCAATGATTGCTGTATGTATAATCAGTATTCGGGTAGGACACCCCTTGACAGGTTCAGAATTTATTTAAATGTAAAACATATCTGTGTGTATCACATTAGAGGATAATGTGATCTATGCAAACATGGTTTTATCATTGGTAGTATGCTTACAAAAATATGTTTGTGTTACTGTTAATTTTAATATTACTGTTAAAGATGTATAATATGTTCATATCACACTCATGTTAGCTTATGGCAAGCTTGACAATTAAAATGTGTTCACATAATAAGAGCCGTCACGGTGCAGTGGTTTGAATGCAGTATTGCAGGCTAACTCTGACCACTGCCAGAAGTTCAAACTTGATTGGCTCAAGGTTGACTCAGTCTTCCATCCTTCCAAGATTGGTAAAATGAGGACCCAGGTAGTTGGGGGCAATATGCTGACTTTGTAAACCATTTAGAGAGTGCCATAAAGCACTAGGAAGCAGTGTATATAAAACTATTGCTATAATTTGGTATTATAAAACTCAAAAGTGTTAATAACTTATCTTGAAACACAACATAGGGTTATTTTTAACATAGCCATGCATTATAATTATTTTTGCAAGGTTTCCTTCAGGTTTTCCTTCAATCCAAGGAAAAGAGGGTGTTCATCTGAGAGCCATCTCAGTGATGGAGCCCACTTGTGAAATCTTTTGCCCCAGAAATAAATAACCCTGGTGTAGGACGATATACTCTCTCTCTCTCTCTCTCTCTCTGTCTCTCTCTGTCTCTCTCTCTCTCTCTCTGTGTGTGTGTGTGTGTGTTTATCAGCTTGTCACGTTTTGGCCTACTGTCCATACATTTGTTAATATGATTTGAGAAGAGTAATAAGTTTTTATAAATTCAATATAAAGCCATAGAAGATAACCTTGGATTTGTGAAGCTTAGGGTACGGTAAAAAACATCTTTTTATAATGGGAAGCAAAATTGGAAGCCATTCCAATGACATATATCCACTGTCTACTTGTGAATTGGTTCATGTAATGGCTAGAATTACGATCTTTTTAAATAGTTACTGAAATTGTATCATAAAAGCCAATACATTGTTTTATCATTTCAAATAGCTTACAATCATTATTTTTCTTAACAGATAGTTATTGTACAGTTCGGTGGGAAGCCTTTCAGTTGCTCTGAGCTTACAGTAGAACACTGGTTGTGGTCAATTTTTCTAGGAATGGGAACACTTCTCTGGGGCCAGGTATGTAATACGACTTTTGTAGTTCAGTTCCTCAAATTACCAAAGTTTGTGTTTTAGAATTCATTTTACTCATATTACTCAGTTTCACTGTCATTAATTTTCTCCATGTTGCTCTACTATTGCTGTTTTAAACTTTGAAATTTCAAGGCAATATGGAAAAGAAAGCAATTAATACAATCTTTTTATTATGCATCCAAATGCATGGAAGTATTATGCTGCAATATTGACTAGCTACGATTTGATTAATCCCTCTCCAAAGAAAACAGTGAAAAACTTTAAGCTAGCTGTTTCTTATTTGGAGTCATTTAAGGAAGGACTGGGGAGTCTGGCACTAATTCTAAAAGGGAATTTGAACATAAGGGAAAATTTTCATAAATATGTTAATTTTTTTGTTTCTCTTTGTTACAGTTGATATCAACTATTCCAACCAGTCAATTGAAATTCCTTAAAGAAGCTGGCCATGGAACACAAAAGGAAGAGATTCCTGAAGAAGAATTAGCAGAAGATGTGGAAGAAATTGATCATGCTGAAAGAGAGCTAAGGCGTGGTCAGATCTTATGGTTTAGGGGTCTAAACAGGATACAAACTCAGGTATGGTCTTGTAAAGGTAGGAAGTAGGGTTGAGGACTTGACATTTCCTCATTGTTCTTAGTATTGGTTTGGATTGTAGTCATAAAATGTGTGACTGAAATCTTTATATGGGAAAAGTATTAGCTGTTTAAACCTTCAAATTCCTTCTTTACTTCATCACCAAATGTGCTTCTTGCCTCTTTACCTGCTCTATAAAAGTGCCTTTTTTCTTTGCTTTTTATGTGTTGTAGATGGGATGCTCCTTTCTCTTGTTCTCTCTCTCTCTTGCTGAGCAAGCTGTCACAATCTCTGATTCCTTGCAGATGGATGTAGTGAATGCTTTCCAGAGTGGAACTTCCATTCAGGGGGCTCTAAGGCGGCAACCTTCCATCGCCAGCCAGCATCATGATGTAACAAATATTTCTACCCCTACACATGTAGTGTTTTCCTCTACCACTACTACTACTACTACTTCTGCTTCTACTACTGTGGGGTGTGAGTGTGTGTTCATAAGTGCATGAAATTAACGTTTCCTAATTCACACATCTAACGTTTCATTCTTTCCTTCAGTCGTTAAATTCATCATTAACGTTTTTTCACATTTTTACCTTCAAAATGAGAATCCTAATCCCCCCCCTCCATCTTTTTTGAGGGTCACAGTTCAAGTGGAACAATTGAAACAGTTCTATACAGTGAAACCTTGAACATGTACATAGTACCTTCGTACTTGCAAGAACAGACATTTTTGAAAAATATTTATAGCAATAGCTACAAATATTTGAGTATATGCCTTGAAGTTTATAAACAAAAAGATCTACAAACTTGTTTAGTGAAATGCTTAAAGCTGGTCCAAGACAAATACGTTTACTTCATGTTTACTTCTGTAATTTCAGAATAATTTGTAGATCATGAGGAAAAGGGTTTAATTTGCAACAGCAAAAGTAGCACATATATTTTTCATAAAGATTGTTATTTTATGTTCTAAGCTCCTTCCAGAATTAACAATATTTAAAGTGAAAATACATAAATTGTATTCTATGCTATAAATATTAAAATGCCCTTTATGTAAAAAAAAATTGTTATGCATGATAATAAAAGCCTTGTTCAACTCTCCCAGCAATGTCATTGATGTCGATGTCAGTGTCATTTTGGAGATATCCTCTTAGTCAGTGGTGATGTTTATAGGTAAGAAAGTCTTCACTGACAGGCATATTATTCAGAATGCCACATGTAATGCCTAAGTGGAATTACTATTTTTAGTTATGGAAAAATACATATACATAAATATGCCATTCTATAAAGAATTTACATTCATGTCACAAATGAAAAAGAACTATAGAGACAGAAATAAGAAATAGTTCCATCTGGCTTATAATAGGGGCTTTTGATAGACATTACTTCCTAAAAGAGACTTTAATGTTTTGGGTTCATAATTTAATGTTCCATTTGAAATAGTAGACATGCACAAAATAAAGTGGATATAATATCAGACTCAAGTTAAATATTCTGAATGTAAGTTGATCATACATTGGGTTTCATACTATTGAAGTTGTAAACATAGGACTACTCTGGATTGCTTATTGTGGATAATAAAAACTCCCAAGCTCCGTTTTCAGCAGCAACGGCCTCCTGCAATTCTCTGCCAGTGAAAACGGAGCTAGGGGGTGCCACCTGCGGCCGTCACAAGCTCTGTTTTTGGCTGTGACAGCCTCCTGCAACCCTTTGCCAGCGAAAATGGAGCTTGGGAGTGTCACCCATGGCCGTCACAAGCTCTGTTTTTGGCTGCGACAGCCTCCCAAGCTCCATTCTTGCTGGCAGAGGCACCACGGCCAGTCCTTTGCTGTTTCCAGGGCAGTCCCATAGGCCAAATCGAAGCACCCCGCAGGCCAGATCTAGCCCCTGGGCCTTGAGTTTGACACCCCTGCTATAGGAGTGAGGTTGGAAAAAGAACTAGAGTTGTTTATATCTATAGCAGCTTCAGCATTAACGGTATTGGCATCTGCAGGATATGGGAATTCTTAATTGAGCAAATACCTGTTTCAGAAAACAGCTGTCTCTTTTTGTTTTCATTACCAAACTAGATGACATCATCAGTTACTTACATTGGTAATGAAATGTCTGTAGGAAGAGAATCAACCTCAGAAAACACCAAGAACCCAATAAATAAAGATGTTTTTTTTATTTATAGGCATGTGCATACCATTAATTTTAATTTGATAAGACACATTTATTTTCTAATGATGATCTAGAACTTAGTGTATATAAAAAATGGCAACTGGAATATTTGAAGCAAAAAGCTTAAAATATAACCAAAGGTATTTAAAATAAATCTGCATAAACCTGACTCGGCTCATATTTTTGTCATTTGAGCATATATACATAATATGGCTGAAATATTTGCAGTAATGCAAGGGAGAACAGATTACTTCATATAGGCTATTTTTATCATGCATTTCTTGATCCTACAAATTATGGCACACATTTCTATGAAAGTATTTTATGTGACATATACTCAAATATTTAGATTAAATCCAGCAAGCTTGAACAAGCTTATGTTATATTGAAATTTTCATAGCTCGAGTTCCCAGCATTTGTTTTTTAAAAAAAAACACTTAAAAATTCTTAAAGCCCGGCCAGTAGTCTATAATTCCATCTTCTAGAAGTCTAATATTCATCTGTCTTTAAAATGGAGTAGAATTTATAAATTGGCTTAAAATTTTCAACATTTCATATTAGTTGTAAAAGTGGATAGCTTCAATTTTGTAGCTTGACATTTTGGACCAATTATTTTACATTTATTTCTGTTATAGCCCGACAGTGCTGTTCTGAAATGCTCTTCATTTTTATTTATTTTTTTACAGTTTATTGCAAGTTCCACTGCATTATATAAATTCAATTCACTCGTCTTACCTATTTGTGGATTCAACCTCATAAAACAACGTTCTCCTATGGACAATATTATTAAACAGTAACACTTGCGCTTTTCATACTTGCAGATCCGAGTGGTGAATGCATTTCGTAGTTCCTTATATGAAGGATTGGAAAAACCTGAGTCCCGAAGTTCAATCCACAATTTTATGACTCATCCTGAGTTTAGAATAGAAGATTCTGAAACTCATATTCCACTTATTGATGATACTGATGCTGAAGATGATGCTCCAACAAAACGCAACTCAACTCCTCTTCCACCATCACCCAACAAAAATAACAATGCGGTTAATAGTGGAATTCATCTTACGACAGACTTGAGTAAGTCTGCTACCTCTTCATCCCCAGGGAGCCCACTGCATAGTTTGGAAACATCACTCTGATTGTATGCTGAATGTTAACACACTAGCTGCATTTAAAGAAACACACTGAAACTGGGCTTTCTCCCTCACTATGATGGACAAGATGGTATTCTTGTCTTGGACTTCAACAAGAAGATAAAATTGTACGAATGTAGATTTATTTTTTTAAAAAGAAGCTTTCTGCCAGACTTCAGGGTGCTTTTCTGGGGGAGGGGAAAGTGGGAGTAATAATGAACTCTGACAGATAAACAGTAACTTGCTTATGTGTCCTGTGGATCATTAGCTGTACTTAAGAATGGCCCATAAGAATGTCTTACCAGAACTTATGTTCTTAATTCCTTTGATGAGAGGGCTGGATTGGGCAGGAGAGCCCAGGATCACCAAATTTATAATTTTCATTTCTGCTCTTGGCTGTTAATAATTTGAATTATTTATGTTTATAAATAATGCAGATCTGTTTACAAGGTTTGTAGATACTTTTTTGTTCCTGTTCAGAGATGGGAAGTTTCCTTATAAATGATGTAGAAAAAAATTAGTCCATCAAATACTGCTGTATTTTCAGGAAAGGGTGTTTCTATTGAAACTGTACTAAAAATTTTTGCCTGCAACTTACTTTGTTAAATATTGTAGATAAAACTGCTACTACTAATAGCCAAATAGGTAACACTAATGCTTTGTAAAAAACAAAACAAAAAAAACATGAGCAATGGTGTTCTAATGAAGTTATGGCCTCTGTCCTAATTAGTTTCTTAAACATTTACTACTTAATGGTTTTGAAACAATTGTAAAAATTTTTAAAATTCAGAACTCACTGAACATGTTCAGAATTTAGTAGAGGATTGTTTAATGCAGGACCTATGATGGAACTTGCTTGAAATACTTTTGTTATCTCAGGCAAAATGGATTAAATCAAAATACATCAGAACTTTAGTCTTTTTTGTTTTTGTCTAGAAACAGTAGCTTGGTGAACTGTGAGTGGAGCTGTTTATTTTTCTGACCTAAATATCTTTATAGCATGAAGGCTATTGGTATTTGGAAAGTTATGAATAGTTACCATACACTGTTTTGAAATTCATTTGAGTTAAAATAAATCACCCCTTTTGATAAAATAAATATGCGGCAATGGTTTTTATAGAATCCAGCATCTTTATAAATATTAGGTTTTGGTGGCTTCACTAGATGCTAAAGAACAAAGACTGTGGACTGTTTCTGATTTTATGCAGAAGAGGTGCTCTGGAATACATGGAAGTATGAATACAACATCTAACTGTAACACTTTAAAGCTGCCATGCAGTCCAAGGGGGAAAAAAAAGTTGTAGACAGATTTTCTTTGCATTCCTGCATGTTCCAAAACCCCTATTCCTGATCTGATCTGAAGCACTGCACAGTCCTATCCTCATTCACAAGAGTGAGAGATAGAAATAAATCACCTTAGAAACTTTTTCCACTCGAAAAGAAAATATGAATAAATGTATGTTCTCCGATATGCCTATCTTTGACAATTTGTTTTTCTTAACCAATAATTGAAAATGTCCATTTTTCTTTTTGTGTTTATTATCAGTGTCTAATTTTAATTTTTGCTTTCTGATGATTTGGGATGTATTCTTCCTTTTTGCCAGTACAGCCCAATAGAGTAAGGATAAATACCTTACTGAAAATATAGGGCAGGTAAGGAGAAACATGATCCTCTGTGATAATATATTTTCTCAATCATGACAGAAAAATTTTCTACTCTTCAGAATGATCTACTTATAATTTTTTTCTGAAAGAGGTGTATTTTTTTCTGAAAGAGGTGTATATTCCTCATAAGAAAACTTGGAATAAGTCTGCTGCTGAACCAGACATTAACTTGTCTGGGAGCTGAGCTAACAAAGGAAGAAGGGAATGCATCTTAAATTTAGTATATAGTATTTAAGCACCTCAAGAATATGATAGTCACATCTGTGAACATTAGCTTGTCTTCTGGGGAAGCAATTTGAGACATGTAATGTTACAGCTAGATTTTATCATTCAGATTTCAAGTAAAATATACAGGGATTCGATAATGGTTAATTGTCCTTTCATTGGACACCATATCCATCCATAAGGTTTTGCATATTGTATCCAAATATCAACCATTCATTTTCTAGTTGGTTTGTCCTTTATCCTATTTAGAGAACTTACTATTTATGCCGATATAGTAATTATTTTCAGATTCTTATTTTGTAAGTGGATAAGAAGTATGGATTGGAAAGGTAGTATTTATGTAACTGGGAGAATGATGTAACTGCAACGCATATTGAAGAATGAGATGTAATTGTTCAAACTATCTCAGCTGTGTATGATTCATTATAGTTGTTATTTTTTAAACTTGCTATTTGGAAAGATTTTCTTTTCTTTTAATGGTAATTATCATTATTTGAATGTCCAAACTCTAGAGTGAATTCTACAGGTCATACCTCAAGGAGAAATTTAATTTACAAATTAACTTTTTCAATCCTGTTGACTGCAGTACATTGAGTCTTAATAGTAAGTGTAATCTAATACCAAGGATATTTGTTCTATAATTTTACTACTATGAAAGCAACATAATTTCATTATTTATTAAAGTAGTCATTACTGCTTTTCAATTACTGACCCCACATTGCTTTTCCTGGTTGTAAGGCTTACTTTCATTTTGCTTGATGTAACTTAAATAAATAAATATGCTGTTTATCTGTCTCTGGATGGGGACTGAAATCTCTGAAAATATTTTACTTGAAATACATAATTTTATTCTGAATATGTAGCCTGTTTTGTATCTGACTTTTTACTTTGTGATATGTACCTCATTAGGATTTCAATTTGAAATATTATTTGAATTAATTTTAACTAAATGTATGGATTCAAACCAATTTAATATTCAGGACAAATTAACACTTGCAAAAATCGATAACAGAGAATAGACTCAATATTAGATAATAATCTAAATTGATTGCATATATAGATACAGCAGCAATGTAAACTACTCCCAAAATGAAGCAACAATCTAATAGCTTTCCATTTCATTGTATTTGAATCCACTTTGTTCTTTTGAAATAACATGAAGGATTTCTATGTTTTTTATAGCATAAAATAGGGAATCAGAAATACAAAGGGGAATTGGCACAACCACTTAACAATTGGTTGTTTAATTTTCAACCCAGAATCTAACCGCTTTAGAATTTGACATAAAAATGATGGTCCAGTTGTAGACATTGTGTCACTTTAATAAAATGAACAAGAAACTTGATATTGAGTATATTCTTTAATCTGAGCAGATTCAATCCCAGGAATATAATTCAGGAACCCAAAGTCATTTTTGTGAAAGAATGACTTTGTGGTTGAAAAGATATTCAAAAATACATTTTAAATACTTACATCTTTTCTTTTCACTTCAACTGGTGTTTTCATCTTGCTAAACAGATGAAATTCTGAAACATTTCTATTTTATCAACATATCACAGTTGCATACATGGTTAAGAACTTCCTTGACAAAGAAGGATTCCAGTTTTATACTATAAAAAACTAAATGACAGAATAAATCCTATTTGCTATAACCTTCTATTCCAGAGTCTCCTAGAACATTTTGTCATGGCATAGCACATTACAATGCTAAAATAATTAATTTCCACATAATAGTTGTAGCTATGAGTATGTTCTAGATCAGGGGTGTCAAACTCATGACCCGCAGGCCAGATGCGTCATGCACTGGCCACCCCACCCCTATTTTAGTGAAGGGGGGAAAGTTGCAATACGTCATGTGACAATGTGTTGTTGTGAGTTTGACACCCCTTCTCTAGATAGTTTAAATGGAAACTGTCTTAAATCTGAAGGATTGTATACACTGTTGCTTTTCCTATTGATTTCCTACTGCAATCAGGTAATTCTGTGTGATGAGATTGCACTGTTCATATTCTGCAGCCATAATACTG
Source organism: Ptyas mucosa (assembly GCA_012654045.1). NCBI lineage: Eukaryota > Metazoa > Chordata > Lepidosauria > Squamata > Colubridae > Ptyas > Ptyas mucosa. The sequence goes on from WNWU01013802.1 coordinate 15,368,476, forward strand.
GTTTGGAGTTATGGAAATTGAAATCCAGTACATGCAGAAAGCAGCAGTTAAGGGAAGGCAGTAAAGCTTTTGTATAAAGTTTTTCCATTTATTTAAAACCTACTAGTAATCAGTTTAGTTTGGTGTTCCTTATATTCTCATAGAGAAGAAAATCTACCCATTCCAAATAATGTTAGAAATTATGTAGCTGGTTGCAAAGGTCAATTCTACATGACGTGGAAACTAGTGATAAAATTAGTTGCAATGTTTTTTTAGATGTTGACTATAACTCTCATCCCTTGTGTTTTGATTTTTGATCCCATAGAAGTACAATCTACTATTGTGCATTTCGATACCAATATAACATGTAATTTAAGCTAAATGAAATTCAGCATGACAATTTATCATCATCTTGATAACTCCTTTGGTAACTGTCTGAGGTTGCAAAAAGGAGAATATTGGATTAAATTTAAATGTTGGTAAAATGGAATTGATATTTAGGCCTGTATAATTTAGCTGCCTTTGGAATTACTACAATTCTTACTTTGGACACTCAGCTCCACTACATTTTATGAATAACGAATAGTTTCATCCTATTCTCCCTTATACATTAATCTGGTGCTTACAGTGCAATTTCATTTTATGTCTGTTTGGTGCACACATTTTTGTGATGAAAACAGCCCTCTGAAGGGGATTCACGTCTGCCTAATATAATTGTTTATTAATAATGTTATTAATTGATTTTTAATTATTTGGGTTTATGAATATTTTAGAGTTGTTTTATTGTGTTATTATAAACCATATAGAACCCTGACACTGACATACAAACGTTCACAAACTAAAATGTTCAGCCTATATGTTTTCATATACAGATGTGATTACATGTATACTGAAATAATTATTTATAACCTAATGCTTTTTTCTAGCTTGATTTTTTTCTGAAACCGAAGACCATGAAATAAAGGATTATTTTATTTAAGTTGGGGGGGGAAGGGAATCAGCATTGACTTGGCTGAAAATGAAGTGCCATTAGGCACAAGGTTTCTCTGTTAAAAGTACAGCTGCTTCAGAAAATTGCAGATGTGGCCCATGCAACAATGCCTGTGGGGCAGGGAGGATTATCAACAAAATTAGGATGGCAGTCATGGCAGTGCTATCAAAGCCCTATTTCTGTATACAGTATGTGCAACATCAATATCCAAAAGATGTGGATTTTCAGTTATGTTGCTATCATTGCCATTTTGACCACCAAGGATTTGTGGCCTGTAAAGCATTTATTCCTGTTAATTGTAAGTGCCACACAGCTGTTTGAAGAATTCATATACTCCACAATAATATGAGTATTAGTTTATTATTATTTAGAGTACTTGATTAAATGTGATGGAAGCTGTATAAATCAGCAACATCTGCAAGGCATGAACTAGTAAGACAAAGGATGTGTCATGATCTAAGACCTGCCCCTCTTGTACATGTATTGTGTACAGAGGAATGGGGCTTGGGCAGGGGTGGGTTCTACTTACCTTTACTACCGGCAACGGGATCGCGCATGTGCAGAAGCTTCTGCACATGCACAGATCGCCAATGATGACATCCAGGGTGGTGGGCGGAGCCTCCCGCCAGTTTTACTACCGGTTCTTGCGAACCGGTCCAAACCGGGGACAACCCACCACTGGGCTTGGGTTATGATTCTGTGTCAAACATTTGTGCTCTTTCTCACACACTCATTCTGCTGAAAATAATGGTCTATGTATCACAATGACTTAGAAATATTAAGCAAGTAATGAACAGTAATGGTACCAAAATAAATTTTTCGACCTGTATCTAAATCATCTTTGGGTATAAAAGTGAACATGAAAGCTGTATGCCATTTTAAGGCAGTAAGATGCAGAGAAAAAGAAATAGCTCTAAACAATTTTATTTCTGTTTGATTTGGCTGTTGTATATGTGTCATTTTATATACTGATGGAATTTTATCATTCATTTTAAGGTACGTATTTCACAAATATGTGTAGTTTTGTTTCTAAAAATACATTTTGCTGAGCATTTCCATTGTGTGGTATGCTGAATTCATGTATTTTACATCTAATTTTTGCTTTTGCTATTCAGTCATTCAGCTTCCATTTTTTGAAACACGAAATAATTCTCAGAGCACCATTTTTTAAAGCAGAAATGAAAGCTTGAGAATTAAGATACATTTTTTTTCAAAAACATGTTTCATGCCTACGTACCAATCAGTTCTGATTTCTGGAGACTGCACAAATGGCACATTATCTTAACCTGTCTCCAATAATAAAACTGTCTCTCTTGTGAGAATACATTCTTTGGTCTTATCCATCAATATACTTTATCTATTCCCTTTCTTCACCTTCCTACTTTTTCAACCACGACAAGTGTAGTACAGCAAGTTTTCCTAACCCGTTATTCACTTCTGTCATATGACCAAAATATGTTTTTGTTTGCTCAAGGAAGTTCTTATCCTTTTTTGATGTAGGGTCAACTGACTAGTTCTTGAATGTGTTGTTGTATTCTTAGTACCCCACATCCACAGTTTGAGGTCATACTTTCTCAATGTGTATCTTAAACTGATGCACATAGCTACTGAAAAAAAACTTTTCAATTATTCTTATTTATTGCTGAATAAATGCTTATCTTTCATTATCTATTATTTTCTTTGCCATAGACTCTGAGTTCACTTGAGAATATTGGATGGCATTAGTGTTTAATATTAGAATAAATTTTACATTTTTTATTCTTACAATTTAATCCAAAAACCAGCTAATATAGTAGCATTGTCTATATATCTCAAATTATTACTGTTTTGCCTCGACTTTTTATTTCCACTGTCATCTTCCAATGTGGCCATTGTTAAAAAAAGATAAATTGATATAAAGATAATATGCAGCTTCCTCTCACATCCATCGCTACTCTTGAAAAACTGAGTTTCCCAAAAACCCAAAATTCACAGTTGTCATTTGTTTATTGTAAAAGTCTCTCCAAAATTAACCATAATATATTTCTGCAACCTGTTTGCCTTGATATGCTTTCACATTTTTGCAGGAACAACTATAAATAGATGCAGTAACTTTTCAATACAGTATAGATCTTATATTCTCTTGTTCTCTCATGTTAACTATGTTAAGCTAACTATCTTATCCCATCTCCTCTGCCTTTTCTGAAACATACCTGTAATCTGACTGTTCTGTTTCCGTGGACTTCTGGGTAAATTTAGCAAATTCTGAGTAAATTTAACTTGCATAAAAACTAACTTCTACTTAACAGTGTTATTCTCTTTGTAGGGTCTCATTTTTCAAGTAGTACAGTATAATACATTTATCTAAAGTGGTTTTTGTCCACCTGTGTTCATTTATTCCTAAAATGTAATGTCTAAATAGCTTAATCAAGTTTTAGATTCTTAATGAAATCAATAGTACCAGTTGATAAAAGTATCACAGTCTCATATGTCAAAATTTAATTTATTTAGAGACTGTTATTATTTCAAAACTATTTTTTTCCAATTCTACATGAGTTGTTCTTTTTTTTATAAATAATTTTTATTAATATATTCTATGCATCAATACACAAATGAAATATACAATCCTCCCACCATGATGTAATGTGAGTACATTGTCCATAGATATAAAGTCATTCCTTTATACATACATACTTGCCATCATATATATACCTCATATATCTGTTCTATCCCACCTTTTCTGGACCAAATCGTACCATAATTTCCAACTGTTATAAAATTCTGAATCTTTTTTACCATTGATCAATCTAATTAATTTATCTGATTCCGCACACTCATTAATTTTATATATTATTTTCAAATCCATCGGTAAATATTGATTTTTCCACTCCTGCGCAAACGCTAATCTTGCTGCAGTAATAATGTGAATCAACAAGAACCATATACCTGATTTAACATTCAAAGGTTTTGCCCCCAACAGGAAAATCTCGGGCCTTAATTCCAAGATCCATTGCTGTATTTTTTTCCAATATTTAACCGCCTGCGGGCAGGTCCACCATTGATGAGAGATGCCAATGGTAGACCACTTTATATATGTTTTCTTTATATGAGGAGGCTATGGTTAATTTCATATTTTTCAACCAAATCTGTTCCCATTGCTGGAAGTCAAGGGGATATCCAAAATTTTGCCCCCAGGTTATCATACAATCCTTCACTACATCCTGTCCTATCTGCAGAGACAATAAATATGCGTAACATTTAGAGAGTACCCCTTTCCCTCCTTCTAATAAGATCCAATTCTTGTCTTTTACGGTAAATTCCTTCACTATATAAATCTTTTTTATACCTGGAGTGCACTTGGGAGTAAGACCACCAGTCTATCTTATATCCTTGAAGAGTTAATAATTCTCGTGACTTCGGATTACCCTGAACATCCAAAAAAACTTCATACGTCAAAGTTTTCCCTCCTTTATACAATGTCGGGTAAATCTGAGCTTCCTGTGCCGAAATCCAACATGGAACTTTTGAATATACTCTTCTTCTAATCTTTTCCCAAGTGTACCCAAGAGTCCTACGTAAATAGTGATCATCAAAGTGTCTGGGGCAGCTAGACGCTCCCGGTCATAAAAAATAGTGCCAGCCATGTATAAGACCGGCTCCCTCAAATATCAAAAGTCGTCTCTTTTGTAGGATCATCCATTCTTTCACCCAAATCAAGTTCACTGTTTGGTAATAGAGCTCCCAATTTGGGAGTCGCAGTCCTCCTCTGTTTTTGGGTTCTTGTAACATTTTAAGTCTAATCTGCGGCTTCTTTCCCTGCCAGATAAACTTGGAAATACTCCTATCTAAATTTGTAAAAAAACCTCTTTGTTTAACCTTACCCCGGGGCTGTTTGGAATAGAAATAGCCATTTGGGTAACACGCACATCTTAATAGTTGCCACCCTTCCCAAAATTGATAGCTGGAGATTTTTCCATCTTTCTAGATCTCTGAGCATCTGGTTGTAAAGAGGAAGATAGTTATCCTCCTTTATGGAGGAGCATCTGGCAGTCAACCATATACCCAGATACTTAATTTTATTTGTCATTCTTAAACCCATTAACTGCTCCAACTGTTGCCTTTGCATCTGAGTCATATTTTTCACTAGGATTTTAGTTTTTTCTTCATCAATAATCCCGCTACCTTCCCATATTCTCTAATCAAGTGTAATAATTTCAGGCCAGGGTCCAGTGGTTGATCCAAAATAAATACAAGGTCGTCTGCATAAGCCTGGACTTTAACTTCCTCCTGCCTAATCTTCATTCCTTTTATTTCCGTATTTCCTCTCACTTCTCTAAGCAGGGGTTCTAAAGTCAATACAAATAGCAATGGGGAAAGGGGACATCCCTGTCTTGTACCTCTACAAATTTGAATCCTCTCCGTTTCCTCTCTGTCTATGAGAACTCTTGCAGTCTGCTCCCAGTAGATAGCTCGAATTGCCCGAATAAAATTCCCACCAAACTCCATATATTCCAGTTGAGAAGTCATAAATTCCCAACTGATTCTGTCAAAGGCCTTTTGGGCGTCAACAAAAATTAAAGCTAATTGTTTATCTGGGCGATTTTCAAAAAATTCTAATGTATTCATGATAATTCTAAGATTATCTCGTAAGTATCTATTAGGAAGGAAGCCATTTTGGTCTGAGTGAATGAATTGATTAAGGAAACAACTAAGTCTGGCTGCAAGGACCCCTGCAAATATCTTATAATCGGAATTTAGTAATGATATAGGTCTATAATTCTTAATAAGGGATAGGTCAGTTCCTTCTTTTGGAATAATAGAGATATAAACCTCAGTCCAAGATACTGGGACCTGAGCCTCTTTCATAACCGCATTGAATAAATCCGTCATGTGTTTCCCTACAACGTCAAACACTGCTTTGTATAGTTCAACTGGAAGGCCATCTCTACCCAGGGTTTTGCCGTTCGCCTGTGCTTTCATAACTGTTTCTACTTCCTCCATCGTAAATTCCGCATTAAGAATATCCTTCATTGTTTCCGAGACTTTAGGCAAATCTGTCTTTTCCAAATATTTCTGAATTTCACAAATATTTTCCTCCCCTTTCTGATAAAGCTGTGTGAAGAAATCCTGGGCTACCATTCTCTTGCCTGCCTTAGTACAATGAAGATTCCCAATTACATCTTTCAGCCCTTCTATTCTCCGTTGTTCCTGCTCCTTCCTAAGCCGGTAAGCCAGCCATCTTCCTGTTTTGTTCACCCTTTCAAAAAAAATTTGTTTAGTCCACTTTATTTTATTTGCTAATTCCTCTTGATCTTGGCCAGAAATCCCTTTCCTCTATCAATGTTGTCTGGGTTGATCCATTTTGCATCCTTTCTTCTACCCGTTGTAGTTTATTCAAGAGGTTGTCTCAGTGTTTCTTACCTGCCCTATGTTTATCAATCATGTATTTGATTAACCATCCCCTCATCACTGCCTTAGCCATATCCCATGTATTGTATATTGAAGTGTCCTCTTTCTTATTTTCCTGAAAAAAAAGATGTAACTTTAAAGATTTAATGTAGTCAAGAACAGAGTTGTTCTTGACTACATTATTTTCTGGTATCTCAATTTTTAGTTCAATGGATTAAAAAATGTAATACAAGTAATCTCCCTATATAAAATCTTGCACCAGTTCAATTCCTACAAGAAATAACTGTCCCATTTTTTCCCTAGGCACTTAACATGTATTTATTACAAAATTTGCTTTTTGAAAAATAGATACAAGAGTTTGAAGATTCTTTTATTGCAAATAGACTTTTGGATTTATTGTTTGTTTGGAATGTCTATAAAAGGCATTCAGATATGGATGTATTGTTTAGACTTTATGAAAAAAGAAAGTTCAAGTGAAGTAAGAAAACGAGGGTGGGAAGTTAATCTTTTAAGCACATTGCAAGATGCACTACATCTGAATTATATAATGTATTATGGGTACCACACAAGAACTTAATTATCTTTTTTTGCTCTTGAAACAGAATTAGACCAAATCGAGCAAAGATAATGGAAGCAAGCGTAACACCTAGTAGGTTAGCAGACTTGACTGAAACGATGACAGCAATGTAATATTTCTGCTATTAAAGGATGCCAGTCTAAAATACTGACTCAATACTGACTGAAATGATTCTTACTCAATAAGTTAACATTTTATGTTACATTGATATAATAGTAAAATGTAGCACCGAGAAACATGTTTTGCAGAGTATATTTATCCCAAAGATTACAATGATCAAATTTCCTGTTTAGCTACACCTTTATGTATCCAAAATTAATAACCATTAAATCTATGACAAGGGTAAAAGTTCCCATCTGTAAGGCTCTCTCATTGAATGGTGAAAGACATATATCAAGATTTTTGCATTAATAATATTAGAGAAAAATCATGATGGCTTTTTAAATAATGTTTCTCCTTTAGTGAGGCATATAGAGCTATAATTGATCAGATTTGTCAAATTTATTTTCTTCATATTTTAATGCAACATATTGGCAGCAAACCTAACTATATGACTACAAAAATGTTATCGGACTTCCGGTGGCTCCACGTTTCGTCGAAGATGCCTAGAAATGGGCGCCCGCTTCCTTGATCTGTAAAAGCTCCCGAACAGTAGAAAAACGCTGTCGGGAAGCTTGGAAAAGCTCTCCCCGGGCATAGGGGAGAGTGAAGAGCAGGCTGGTGGGGGTAGAGTTCCCCAAAGCCCTCCAGAAAAAATTCTGGGGTGCGAAGAAGGGGAACTCCCCAGAAACCAGCCAAGCAGCTCCGGACCTGGAACGACTGCTGGATGCAGAGCGAGACGATGCGACCACACCAGCAATTAAAATCATCTTAGGGGAAGAAAATTTTAAGATTTATTTTTAACTTGATTTGGATTGAAACTAAGAAGCTGGCTAAGCAGAGCAGGAGAGAGGGAATTGGGTTCGTATAATCTTTAACTCCATTTAAAAACTTGGGGGGGGGGGAAATGGCACTTAGTGAAAGTGATTGTTAGCGCTTGTTACATTTGTAGCAGACAAAGACCCACAAAGAATGCTTAGAGCTGTCTTGGAACAGAAGTAAAAGTTGGAATAATGGCTCAAGTTGTACCTGCAGGATCATCGCTTTCTGAATTAAAAGATATTCAAATTGGATTTGCAAAGATTTTTCAAGAACTTTCAGATTTGATTATTTCTAATATTTTGGTTTTAAATGAAAAGAAGTTTGACAATGAAGTGTTGGTGGGTAATCCAGAGGATGTTACACAGCAAAGTTCACAGATTGAAACACACGCTGCAGGGATCTGTATGCTGGGGGATATGGTTCAAATGGAAGTTCTGGTGGACATTCCTAACTTTTTTATAGAAGAAGTGCAATTGAACAAATTATTACAAGTGGAGGAACTATTTGGCAATTGGAGGTTTGATATACAAAGGAATGGTCTGCTGGACGAGACAAGTAAGAAATGGCGGAATCAGGACTATAAATTCAAGTTAAGGGAGCAGACTACAAAATTGAAGGGGACTTTTACGATATATCAACCTCAGGGCAAGTTTAAGAAACTGTTAGGAGGGCCAGAAGGAATTTGGAAAGAACTATGGCAAACAAAGGATTGGAAGAAATTTAAGAAGAAGATGAAAGACTTTTATTAATGACGGTTTTAAAGGTTATGGATGTTTCATAGGTAAAAAGGATATTGTTCTCTTTTTTTTCTTTTTCTCTTCTTTTTTCTTTTTACTTTCTCTTCTCTTCTATTATTACAATGGTTAAGGTAAAAGATGATGGTCACCCTCCGGAAGATTAATAATTTTAGTTTTGCTATTGTTGGAAATGTATAATTTTAAAGTTATCTTAAAAAAACATGTATAATTTTAACAAGCACAAAGGTTTAAAGGGTTTGCCTTTCTTTTTTCCTTTTCTTTTTTTCTTTTTTGTGCAAAATGCTTAACTTTAAAGTTAAAAAGAAGGATAATAAGTTTAGTATTATTTTAAAAAAATATGTATAATCTTAATAAGTATAAAGGATGGATAATAGTTAAGGTTTTAATATAGATGTTGGAAAAGAAGGTGTTGGAGAAAGGCAGGATATCTGTTTGGGATTCTGTCTTTGGTTTTCCTTTCCTTTCCTTTTTTTATTATTGGTGTTTTTATTTTCTTCTATCAATGTTACTCATATTTCTAGGGAGGTTGATAAATTTTAATTAGGAGAGTTAAAGGATTTATGGGAAATT
>WNWU01013802.1:15377669-15432121 GCA_012654045.1 Ptyas mucosa
TGTTTGTTATTGCAATACCCTGTTACTGCTTGGGGAGGTCAAGGTTGGGGAGGGGAGGGTTGGGGGTGAGGGAGAAAAGATTTTATATAAATGTAAACACAACAGGAAAATTTGAAATGTAATAGTGATAGTGTAATGTGTTTATTATTAAGAATATGAAGGGGTGGGGGAAGGGAGGGAAATGTTTAATTTTGTTTGTAAAACTTTTTCAATAAAAAAAAATGGTTCCGTGAAAAAAAAATGTTGTTATCCATCCTGGATTTACAGAAGTTCAGGGGATTAATAACATTAGTAATTTATATCCTCATAAAAATTTAAATAAATCATTCTAGTTCTGCAAGATTTGAAAAAAGTCTCTGGTGGGATAATAAAGTAAACTGTTAAAACATTGCCTCAATATGGATTTTCTTTTTTTAAAAAAAATCAATTGATCAATATATGGTAATTTCATTATTTTGCTAAGATACATAAGACACATAAAAATTACATAGGTACTCCCCATCTTATGACCAAAATTGAGCCCAAATTTTCTGTTGCTAAGCAAGGCAGTTGCTAAGTGAGTTTTGCTCCATTTTATGACCTTTTTTGCTATGGTTGTTAAGCATATCACTGCAGTTAAGTGAATCGTGGTCATTAAGTGATTCTGACTTCCCCCATTGCATTTGCTTGTCAGAAGCCGGCTGGGAAGGTTACAAATGATGATCATATGACCCCAGAACAGTGCAACATGCTAGCTGCCAAACACCCAAATTTTGATCATTTAACTGGGGATCTTGCAACAGTTTGTAAGTGTGAAAACCAGAAAGTCACTTTTCAGTACCATTGTAACTGAATGGTCACTAAACAAGTGGCTGTAAATTGAGGACTACCTGTATCTTCATCCATGAAGGTGACTTGTAGAACATAAAAGGGTGCACTATTCATTTTCTCTTATTTTTAATTTGACTTTGGAAACACTGATTTGTTTTTACTAAATATTTTCCAGCATAACCTGAATTCAGAACAAACTCTTATTAATATGTTTGTATAGCAGAACTTACTGATAATATACAAGAGATTTGTTTCTATAGAAATATAAAATAATTGAAGTTTTGGTGGGTTGCTGGAATTCTCTTAAATATCTGAAAATTGTTTTACCAAAGTGATTTTTTTCAACCTTATCAAACTTTTATTTTTCCCCTCTCGGGTTACAAATGATAAACACAGATGTGTAAAAAAAATCCACTGATTTTATTAGGAAAAATAAATGTAAAAAATGGCAATTAATCAAGGTTGATGTATTCATTTAAAGTTCTGTACTTTTAAATTATTTCAAATGGATGTATAAAATATTAATTGAATTTATATTATGATTATCATATAGAGGGGGAGGCATAATTTTGCAATTTTCAGCTTTATTATTTTTGATCTCTATGGAATGCAGGTAAACATTTGTCTTTTTAATTGTCTGTATTGTTAGTTTTCTTTCTGTTTGTACTCAAATCAATAAAAACAAAATCAAAAGTGTATTTAATATGAATTTAAGATGAAAGTAATTCAACAAAATTCTTTGTCACATTTTCTGGCCCTTTGAATCTTGAAAATGGCCTGGCTTAACAATGCTACTTATTAAGTTTGTAAATAACTCCCCTAATTTTCATAAATTAGTAATGAACAAAGATCAATATTATTTGAAGATGTAAATATACTTTTTCAATTATATACAAAGACTTGGAATGTATATTTTTTTTAAAAAATGCCTTTAATTAAAAAGAAAAGGTTAAAAAAAAGCAAAACAATATATAAGGGCATCTCATTTATTATATAAAGTTTCATATAATAGTTTTAATAAAGGATTACCATATTTAATTCAAGATTACTAAGACTACCATATCCTACACCAGTACTCCTTTAGTGACCACATCTGGGAGCAGCAACTTGATTGTTAAGTGAAGCAGATGTTAAAGTAAACCATTACTGTGCTTGTGATCTTACGTCAGCTTTCCTTTGTTTTACAGACTTGCAAAGGTGATAAATGTGAGGATTGTCACAATGTTACTTTTGCATCACCACTGTAACTTTGAATGGTGGTTGTAAACTGCAGATGCTAAACAAGGATTACCTGTATTCCATTTTCATGCAGAAAATCTATGTAAAAAAATTAACTCATGGAAGAAAATGTCCCAATGTGGTCACCAAGAGTTGACAATAATTTGATGGTACACAATCATATTCCATTACAGTTCTCTATGAGTAGTTTGTTCTTAAATTGGAATTTTTAATCCATTATTTTTTTTAATCCACTGAGAAATTGGGACCATAAATTTATTTTTCCAGTGAATTTCTTAATAATAAGAAGGGTGCAGGAATCAATTTTCATTGTCCATTGTCGCTGTCCTAAATTTCCATGTACTAGGTATGTAATTCAACAGAACATGGACATCTAAAAATATTAAATCCTGTCAAAATCAGATTAATGTTTACAATAACTTTTCCCAGAATATGATTTTAGGACACCGCAAACCAGTTTCCTAACAATTTATGAAGGTTTACTTACATTGCAACTATAACAACACAGTAATTTACGCATGCCTTTGATATATCAATGCAAATCAATCCAAAATACTGTACTATTTTTGTTGACTAATCCATAATCTAAGATCTAGTTATGTTTTTGATACAGACATGACAGTTCCTGCCGTTTAGATGAAGTGGGGATTGCCAATTCTTTGTTCTATTCATTCTTTAAAATGTGCTTATTAAATTGATTTTATCAATTACATTGATTTATCACTAACAAGTATTTATAAATATTGTGTGTGGAGTGTGTGCTTTGTGTGTTTTAACCATCAGTTCTAATAATATAGATTTCTCTGAAACTGAAAATGCTCCAAATTAAGATATCAACAGATGCTGTCATTATAAATACTGCCAGCAAGAGTATTTATTCTTATATAAAGAATTACAGATTTGGGAAATATGGTGAAAAATGTTCAGTGTTGGAAAGATAGTTGCAGCACAACCCTAGATCACCAGTATGTCTTCATTTCGTGTTCACTATCTGAATTATGGAAAGATAGATCAATACTATCTTGTGTGGTCAAAATTATATACTTAAAATTAAGCTCCTCATGTTTCTCTTTGTTTTTTCTTGATCTTACTCTTAGAGTAATAAAATAAAAACAAAAATCCTATAATATCCAATATACTACTCTTCATTTCTGCTTTGATAATTTCAAGTTTTGATTCATTCTTATAGTCTGCACCCTTGTTACTGTATATGTCCATTAGAAAACAAGGCCTCATCTTTCAATACCCAGTCCATATGTGGACAAATTTCCTGTTTGCATTCAGATTGTGAAAGTTTCTTACTGTTCTGTGACAAGTGATCTCCAACCTAAGTATATCAGAAATAGTTTGTCTTCATTCAGGTTTGATTTCAAAGTTCTTTTTCCTAGTGGATTGGATTCCTTCACCTCTAGAGTCCAATTGCTCTCATTCCATTGTGAATTACTTTTGGGGTGACTACTCCCTATTTGATCTTACCATTGATGGTGATCCTACTTGCAGCTCATCTCATTTTTGCCACTGGAGCCATTGAAGGTAGTGAGCACTCCAACAAATGTAACTGTTTTTAGGATGTGAAATTAAAGAATATTACAGTGAAGTTTAAATACAATGTGTATGAAAAATATTCAATCTTCATGGACACTGGAACGGATCCATAAATAATTCTCCAGCTTCAATTATTCTCATGATTCATTATGATACTATTAAATACTGTTAAGACTTTATGTAAAAACATGTTTGTTTTTTGTTTGGCCTGTTTACTGTTGATGTTATTGCTATATTTATTCACACAAAAGTATGACAAAATCATCTGGGCACTATTATAAAACAGGGCGATAATGGAAGAAATAAAAGCATGTGTCTATGGGATAGAAATGTTTAATAGTTCAACTGCATTTATTTAACAACCATAAGATAAGGGACTAGCTTAGTATTGTGATTTGGAAAATACTGTATGAGAATCTCCAGTGTACTATGCTATATTATGTTTAGTTCCTACCCATTTGAGCTTGAACACTTTAATTTGCTGCAGATAAAGTTGAGCAGTTCATTTAATAAGTATGGTTTTAATACCTTTAATGTATTTATGCCAGGGGTGGGCTTCAAAAATTTTAGCAAGGGGTTGTCTGCCCGGTTGCTGGGTGGGTGTGGCTGTGTCAGCTCCTACACAACGGGGGGGGGGGGGCGTTTTTGCCCTCCCCGGGCTCTGGAGGCTTTCTTTGAGCCTCTGGGAGGGCAAAAACAGCCTCCCCAGGTTCCGGAGGCCCTCTGGAGGCTGGAAACAGGCCTGTTTCCTGCCTTCCCGAACTTCTGGCAGGCCCGTTTTTCACCCTCCCTGAGCCTCTGCACGCACCCCGCACTTACCTGCATCCAAAATGGGCTGCATGGGGACTCCTGGGAGGGGTGGGGTGGGAGTGGCCAGGCAGGAATGGGATTTGGGGGTTCTACGAACTGCACAGAATCTTAGAGGTTCTCCCAAATCCCCAGCAGCCCACTCCTGATTTATGCTTTATTTACTGATGCTTTAGCTGTTCATTGGGAATCTCCCAGAGTTAATATGTGTGGCTATAGAAATGTTTAAATACCCCTTCAATTAAGTCAATGCAACATGGTACCTTTTAGACTTCACTAAGCTTAACTATTGCAACAGTAGTCCGATAACTCTTTCCTCAGAAGTCAAACAATTGATGTGTGCAGTGTCTTAGCTAAAAGGGCGATTCTGTCGTGATTGCATCAAGCTTTAATTTTCATAGTCTGAAAAATTGTACACTTTTCTCTACAAAATTTTAATGCTTCTACTAACATAATAGAATGTTAACAACTTTTCATCCATGTTATGTTACTACTTTATATCAGAATAATTTATTTCTTTAAAGCTCAACAACTGATATTTTCCAGCCAAGTTGTCTCTTCGCAATTTCTGTCTTAAGAATTTTACAATATAAATCGTAGGGTGTCCTGCTTTGCTCACACAAATGTTGCACATGCATCAAACAATCAGTAAGTGCATCTTTCAAATATCAAAGCATCATAGTTGAGCTATACTCCAGTACCTTATTTCTTGCTTTCAAGTTATACAATCTAACCAGCCTGTTTAGGTGGTACCTTTTCAAGATATCCTGAAATCAAGGCTTAAGAGGAGAAAAATTCAATTACTTCCCCAAGGTACTTTTTGAACTGTAATTTGCAGGTTTTATGATAGGATTTTCTGTAAATGATATGAAGTAGATCATCAATGCTAGTAAGGACTGGAGTTTACTCTTTATTTTATTCTAGTGGCTTGCCCTGTGATCTTGGAGGTTCTTTGGTTGGGCAGTTTGATAGGGGTATTGTTTACTTCTTGGTAATTGTTGGTCTGTTAATCTTGGAATTAATCTATGCTCATCTGGGTGTCGATTGTTGGTCGGAAGGGAACTGCCAAACAAGCTAACAGTAAACAATACTAGCACTGATGTTACCTAGCTTGGTTAATGAAATGTCTGCAAGTAAACAACCAAGCTCAGAGAGCACCAAGTACCCTCATCTCCGAGGAAGCACCTGTACATAAGTTGTGTTTGCTATAGTTCTCATTCTATGATTTGCAGGCTCTGGAACAGGTTGAGAGAAATTAAGCCCTCTTTTCTCAGCATGAAGAAATCCAGCAGTGATATTCCTAAACAGCACTTGTCTCCCTTAGGACTTGGACCGGAGACCGCTAGACAATCTTAGGTTAGCCTGGAAAGTCTAAAAGGCATTGTGGAAGAGGACAGGGACAAACCACAATTGACAGTAACAACATGGACTGCCCTTGGAATCATTAGGATGATAGCTTCAAGATGCTCCACTTGAAAAAAAAAAGTGGCTACTGGATATAACAAATATCCCTCCCGCTCAGTTTCAAGCGAAAAACTATTTCTCAAAGCAAAGAGTTCAATTTTCTTAGCGCAGCCCCTCCTTTCTGGGCGGAAACCGGTCCGCTCTTCCACCAATCACTGGCGAGTTCTGCTGGACACGCGCGCGCGCTTGTCTCTAAGCAACAGGCCTAACTCCGGAAGGGCCGTACTGAGGAGTGTCGAGTACCGATGGCGTGGATGTCCGAGCTCGGCTTTGAAAGAGGCGCAACCTCTTTTTTCTCCCTGCCAGCGCTTGCCTCGTTTTCCTTCTCCGAGGAGAGGCGGCCAAGGACTCTTCTCCTTTCCAAGGCGTTCTCGCCGCCTCCATCGGGGCTCGACTGATCCTGCCTAGAGCGCGGGCGATTTGACGGGCTCTGGAAAGCAGCGCAGGAAAGGAAGGCCCCTCCTCCTTCGTCTGGGGTCCCGATGGCGTCCGCTCTGGTAGGGCCGATCATTGGAGCGGGGGCGCTGCTAGTGGCTTCGCAAACGGCGGGAAGGGCCGCCTGTTTCTAGGTGGCTCGGTGGCTAAGACACTGAGCTTGTCGATCAGAAAGGCCGGCGGTTCGAATCCCTAGTACAGGTCTCCTGCGTGAGCAGGGGGTTGGACTAGATGACCTCCATACGTCCCTTCCAACTCTGTTACTTTTCGCTTTCGCTGTTTGCTCACGTGTTTGGCCGAGCCGACGGCTGGTTATTGAGGGCTGTGCTTTCGCGGTGCCCTGAATCACAAATCAACCCACGAACTGCTTTCCTAGCCTGGAGGGTGGGGGGGGGGGGGGAGACGGAGGCTTCCTTTTTTTTTTTTTTTTTGTTCAGTGTTTCCTGGGATCTTGAACTGAATAAACCTTGATCTGGTGAACCAGGGCGTGGTGTAGCGCTGACACAGCCGAGAAGCGCTTCTCCGCCTGGGTGCCGTTGCATTGAATAGTATAACTCCTGAATTCTCAGTCCCAGCATCTCTGAAAAGCGTTTTTTTGGGGGAAAGGACTGCCTGTAAAGGACTAAAAGCAGAGGTCTTCAAACTTGGCAGCTTTAAGACTGGTGGACTACAACTCCCAGAATTCTCCAGCCAGCTATGCTGGCTGGAGAATTCTGGGAGTTGAAGTCCACCAGTCTTAAAGCTGCCAAGTTTGGGGACCCCTGGACTAAAGGGTGGTGGTGGGGTTTTTTTTTTTTTTTGGATAGCTATTGTTGTGAAGGGGAAAAAAGCTGCTTGGTTTGGAGAAGTGATCAAACCAGGACCTGTAGGCTGTTTTATCTTCCTTTTGGTTGCCAGTCTATGGACTGGGAAGCTAAAGGATGTTCAATAAAAGAGAATATATGTGGTTTCTGCTTGAACCGTGGAATCCTTGGTGTTCTCTGACCCTGGTTGCACTTTGCTTGAAGTTGGGTAATGAAATGTCTGCAAGCAAACAGCCAAGCTTGGAAAGCACCAGGGATTCCAAAGGATGTCAAGTTTGGATATTTGAATGGGAAAACTGCAGAGGTTACCAATAAAAAAAGAAATAATGGGAAAAACACTGCCAAATCCTATTAACATGATTGTTAGGAAAGCTTGTATAGCTGCGACCATAAAATTCTGCAGATTTTTTTTGTGTGTGGGGGGGTAAATTTTATTTTTGCTGTGCAGTAGAGGAAAAGCAACTACAGAGAACAGGATCTTTTTAAAAAATCCCAGTTTTTCTTTCACTCCCGCCACTTGCAATCAAAAGAAATCAACAGCTGCAACTTTGTTTTCCTGCTCAACTGCCTTAGCTACCACAACAAAAGGAATCATGAGATGGAAGAAGGAAAAAAAATAGCTGCTCTTCCTTTAAATAGAAGCCATATTTTATTTCCCGTTAATGCAGATGGTGAAGTTGACTTCTTTTGTCTCTCCAGACAGTGTAGCATAGAAATGTTGCTTTGATATTTAATTGATAAATATTTGATCATTGATTGCATTGTAGCCAATATCCTTCCCAAAGATAAAAATGCAATTCCATCTTTTTTATAATAACCTGATTAGTAAACAATGTTATCTTCTGATTAAAAGTGTTCAATTGCAGCCCCTCTCAATTTGCCGATGCCTAAAATGTTAATTTGTAGTTGTTTCATTTCAACTTCCACTATGTTGAGCTTTGCTCTTTTCATGCTCCTTACTTCCATTCACTTACTATAGTTCTGTCTTTGCAGTTTTGGATTATCTTTTCCTGTATGATAGCATCAACAACTAGAAGGATGTCTAAAAGTCTTTAATTTAACCATATTTTGACACTATTAGTACAGATAGTCTCAACTTACAATAGTTAGTTCAATGACAGTTCGAAACTACAAGAGATTTATGACCGTTTTCACATTTATGATAGTTGCAGCATCCCAATGGTCCTGTGATCAAAATTCAGTGCCCTGAATTTTCATGTAATTATCTTTTGCAACCTTCTGACAAGCAAAGTCAAATGAGGAAGCCAGATTCACTTAACAACCATGTTACTAACTTAACTCAGTGATTCACTTAACAATGATAGCAAGAAAGGTTATAAAATGGGACAAAACTCATTTAACAAATACCTCATTTAGCAAATTTTTTTGACTCAATTGTGGTCATAAGTCGAGGACTACCTATACTCCAAAAGATCTTCAGCTATCCCTTAGCAAGGAGTGCTGAGTGCCCTCTAGGCTAAGGGATCCATTTCCTGCTCTATATTATTAATTATTTTATTTTCTATTCCTATATTTTTATTCATATTCATTTCTATTCTATCTTGATAAAATAAAGGACTGGTTTACCATTGCCTTGTTCTGCACTGTATGAATTGATGCTTTTGCAGTTGTCACTACAGTGATCATCTGTTCCAATGTATTCCTATTTTGCTGCTGCCCAGTATAAGTGCCTGCTTGCTTTAGTTCGGCAGCTGAATGACCTTCGTCCCTTAGATGACCCTGCTGGGAATTATAACTCTTCACATACACTCCCAGCACACAATGAAGACTTGAGGAGCTGTGGAAAATAAAATATAGTAATACACAAGCATATGTTTCAAATGCCATCAAACAGCAAAGGCAATCACCTTCATACCAAGGGAGTTCAATATATCTTCTCTCATCAGTGGGAGCATTGATAATAATACAGTATGATATATCTGAAAGAAATCCTTCCCTAATCTTGGGAAAGTGAGAGATGCTAGGTATTTGGCCAGCATCCAAGGTCCTGCTTTTCTGGGGCATTTTTTGTACGGTTTTTTTCACTGAATAAAGGCAAAAGATGCTAATTATTCATCTGGATTCTATTGGTCTCATTAAGTTGTATATAAAAACAAAAAAAAAATGAATTGTAGCATCTTCATGTACTACTCTGTGGCAACATATTATTGTATCAAATTAGTATTTAAATAATAGTTCTTTATCAAATTTGTTGAACTGCCCATTTGACAAAAAGTCTGGGTAGCATACAACAGTTGAATAAAATATAAAAACAGCAAATGTAAAAATATAAAAATCCACCTTAGAATTAAATATTATACAAATAAATATACATACTTGTACATATTTCTCTACTATAGGAAGATCCTGTTTTGATTCGTCATTTTAAAGGCCACAAAGATGCAGTCACTTGTGTTGCTTTCAGTCCAAATACTAAAGTGCTTGGTAAGTCCACCTGAGGCATATCTGAAAATGTTAATTGTGTGATCTCATAGTGTTCTCCCTACAGATTATAAACAAATGTAAGTAGGCTACTTGCTGAACTCCATACTTTAGGACAATTATAGCTCTAAGGTAAGAGTTATGCTGCCACAGATTATTATTCTAATCTTTAAGTAGTATCCAGCTCTTTGGTATTGAAGGTAGGCTTAACTTAAATAGGTTCTAGAATAAACCTATTGAAACTATATTAATGTTGCTTAACAGCAGAATATCTTCTAGAATGAAAACAGTTATGGAAATGTATAGGTAGAACCTTGCCCTGTAATGGTATAGTTGTCAATAGAATCAATTAAAAGGATATACGAGATAGGTCTTGCCTTAGACAGATGTATACGTTTTCCACAAGTAGTAAATATTGTTTTCCTTTAAACAATCATTCATTCATGTCTGATTCTCAGAGAGTGCTTGGACAAGTCCCTGCAATTTTCTGGGTTTTTAGAGGTGTTTTGCCATTACCTCCTTCCTAGGGCTAAAAGAGAGTAACGGGCCCAAGATCATCCAGCTGGCTTTGTGCCTAAGAGTGGACAAGAACTCATGAGTTCCCTTTTTCTATTTACTAGGATATAATTATATTAGGATAATTATTAAGATATAATACTTCCTAAAGTTTTTCTCATAGTATCCTAAGTTCTGATGCCCAGATTTTAATCATTTAGTATTTGCCAATGTAAATTCAGCAAGACAGATGATAGACAGACAGACACTGATTACACTATTTCTTTTTTCACAACTTCTTCTGTTAACTTCTTCTATTGTTTAACGATGCTGATTGGGACCAGGGATTCCATCACTAAGCGAACGGTCATTAGGCAAAATATCATGGGACCACAATGCTTAGCAATGGCAGTTACAGTAGTCCTAGTTGCAGCGGAATGGGACATTTAGGCATCCTTCGCCCCCAGCCCCCTGCTTCAGCCCATTTACAGCCAGCTTGCCTCCTCCACTGACCTTCGATGGCCAATGGGCCCCTGGCCCTTTGCTCTGGCCCTTCACCCCTGCCCATTCACTCAAACACTATTTGACTCGGGCCTTTGGCTGCATCTGACAAATAGCCCCCAGCCAATTGGGTGGCAGGCAGAAGCAATGGTGCTGTGCGGGCAGCGTGCAATGCAAGATTAAAAAAAAAAAATACTGCAGCTGCTCTGCAAGATCTGTCACCAGGACCAGAGGGCAGGGTGGTGCAAGTAGCAGCCACTGGGGGGTGGGGAGGCAGACAGGCAAGAGTGTATTGGGAGGAACAGGAAAGGAGTCCTCAAGGGGGCTTCACAAAGACAGCTTGGCTCGCAACTCCGCTCCAACGAAAGACGGGAGAAGGAGCAAGGCCAGCGTGGCTTCTGGCATTGTGGAGGGGGGGGGGGCTTGGAGGTCACACAGACGAACAGCAATGCTGGCGCTGCTTCTGGCATTTCAGGGGGCTGGAGAGGTTGCACAGGCCCGGGTCAAACAGTGTTTGAATGAATGGGAAGGGACAAAGGGCCAGGGGCCCATTGGCCATGGAGAATGGCCTGGGGAAAACCAGCAGAGAAGGAAAGCTGGCTGTAAATGGGCTGAGGCAGGTGGCTGGGGGTGAAGGAGGCGTGGCCAAGCGTCCATGTCTACATGTCCTAAATCCAGTTGCAGTCATTAAGCAAAGACCTCATGCTGCTTCTCTGCTATGCATGCCTCCACTCCCCATTCTTAATTATTTCCTCCATCTCTGATCTTTTGGCCATTCTGCACTCACAGCCTACCCCTGCAACTCCCCTGATGGCCCCAGTCACTTTTGCTATCTTCTTACCCCTGCTACCGATAAGGTGTCCCCAGCTGCTGGCCGTTTGTGAGGCCTAATAACTAAATATATTGTGTATACTAAAAATAATAATAAAAGCAAAAGCAATATAAATAACGGAAGGACTTTATGCCCTATAAATAATGTGGGATGTTTCTGGGCAAGATCATTTAGGAATCTAGTAGTTTCAGGGAAGACAATTAGTTCTCAGTTTGGAAATAGGTAGACTAAGTGGAAAAATAACAGTTGATGTATTGATATGTCATATTTCTACATCCGTTCACTTTTTGTTTTATAGCTTTAAAATTCCTTCTTTGCAGCCACCTCTTCTGTGGACAGGTTTCTCATGATATGGAATTTGAGGCCAAATACAAAAGCCTTCAGATTTGTGGGTCATTTAGAAGCCGTAACTAGTGTACAGTTTTCACCAGACGGATACCTGTTGGCATCTGCTTCTGAAGACCGAACTGCCAGACTATGGATTCCTTGCATGTAAGTAACATTGGTTCCATTTATTTCTTTCAGTTATACTTACTTTACATAAAAGTGGCTTAGGCAATTTGTTACTTTCTCTAGTAGGAGAAAGCTAAATCAGCTAAAACCTAATTTAAAGAAGAAACTCCTAAAGTTATTCTGGAAAATATCTTCCCTAGCTGTCTATTTTATGTAAATTTCTGGATCAAGAAGTGATAAAATATCCTCTGTTAACCCCATAAGTCAGAGTTTATGAGGCTTTAGTGCAGGGGAGCTTGTTTAATGTTTGTGGGGTGAGAATTTTAGCAGATAAGATGATGAAATTCCCATGGCCCAGACTTGTATTTTTTGAAATTTTGAGGCCATTTTTTCAATATACTCAATGCTTGCAATACACATTTAAAAAATATATTTTCATGCCTCAAAATATTTGGAACGGAGACTCTAAAAATTGCAAAGAAATTATTGAGGATCACAAATTGTATACCCTGGAATAACAAATGAATACTTTTTGTTGTTGTTGTTGTTAGTTGCAAAGGTGTGTCCAACCCATTGCGACCCCATGGACAACATTCCTCCAGGCCTTCCTGTCCTCTACCATCCTCTGGAGTCCATTTAAGCTCATACCTACTGCTTCAGTGACTCCATCCAGCCACCTTGTTCTCTGTTGTCCTTCTTCTTTTGCCCTCAATCTTTCCCAGCATTAGGCTTTTCTCCAGTGAGTCCTTCTTTCTCATTAGGTGGCCAAAATATTTGAGTTTCATCTTCAGGATCTGGCCTTCTAAAGAGCAGTCAGGGTTGATCTCCTCTAGGACTGACCAGTTTGATCGCCTTGCAGTCCAAGGGACTCGCAGGAGTCTTCTCCACCACCATAGTTCAAAGGCCTCAATTCTTTGGCGCTCAGCCTTTCTTATGGTCCAACTTTCACAGCCATACATTGCAACTGGGAAAACCATTGCCTTGACTATATGCACTTTTGTTGGCAGGGTGATGTCTCCGCTTTTTAGTATGCTGTCTAGATTTGCCATAGCTTTCTTCCCCAGGAGCTTTAATGAGTACTTTAACCTTTGTTAAAACAGAGGAAATAGAGGTAGTCTTCACTTACAAAAGACTTTTAAAAAGCTATTTACAACCCATCTCAAAGTTAAGGCTGCCATACTCTCCCTTCCCCATGGTCATATGATCTCATTTTGGAATTGCAATCAGCCATGTGATTGCAATGTCCTGCAGTTACATGACTGATTTGTAATGATTTTTGTGTTCTCTTGCAGAAAATGGCAAAAGAAAACCTATTAGATATGCTGGATTTGCTTAACGATCACATGATTCACATGTAGTCACTATGTGACTACACTGACTCATTTTACAACCATTGTAAAAATGGTCATAAAATGTAATCCAGTCACATGGTGCCTTGACTTACAACAACAGTTACTTAAAACTGAAATTCCGTGCGCCACTGTGGTTGTTCACAACTACCTGTATGTTTTTATTAATAGCATTTTGTTAGCCCGTGCCTAAGTTTGTTCTCATCTTAATACACCAGATACAACACTAATATTATTAATTACATTATTTGTGAAAGACTTCTATGATTGTTCACAGAAATATACCATGTCAGACATGAAATAAAGGTTTTTCATTTGGGAATGCATCACTTTAAATTAGATAGATTGAGGCTGCAATCTGTATTTTAAATTTATTATTAGTTTCTACTAAAGCATATATTTTTTAATTTCTTTATAGCCATGGCGAATCCACATCATTAAAAGGCCATACTGCCCCAGTCCGCAGTGTGAACTTCTCAAATGACAGTCAGTTTCTAGTCACTGCATCTAATGACAAGTCAGTGAAAGTGTGGAGCATTTGCAGCCAAAATCTTTTGTATTCTTTATCCCAGCATACACACTGGGTGCGTTGTGCAAAGTAAGTTTTTTAATTCATTACCTTCCTAAAGATAATTGCTTTTCTCAATGACCTCAAAATATGTAGTGAAGATATGGGTGCAGCATCCCTGCTGAAGCTAATAGGATTGTACCTAGAAAGGGCTCTGTGGGAAATTGTCTGGGAGTCCTGTAATTCTAAAATGGGAAAAAAGTTTGATGCAAACTCACAAATAGGTATGTTCTTTTACTTGTCATCTATTGAATATTTGAAGTTATCCCAAAATAAAAACAGTTAATATGAGCAAAAAGTATATTTATTTATTTATGTATTTATTGCATAGATGTATATGGCCACCCATATGGGTAACATAAAATCAAAAACATACTATAAAAACAATTAAAATGATTAAAACAATAAAAACAAAACCACAACAATGAGAATATTACACATAATACCGTCAATAAGCATACTTCCTTTACCAGGGGATCCCCAGACTTGTTAAAAGCAACACATTTTAAGGGTTTTCTGAAAGGCCATGAGAATTGGAGCTCACCTAATCTCAGGTGTGATGATGTTCCAGAGTGTGAGAAATGGCTTGCCTCCTAGGTCCTGTCAGGTGGAACTCTTTCGCAGATGGGATCTGTAGCATGCTTCTCCGTCCGGACTTGATCAGACAGGGAAATATAATCAGGAAGAGGCAATCCCTCAGATAATCTTGCTACATGCTAGGCTTTAAAAATCAAAACAAGCACTTTGAATTGGACCCTGAAGCAGACTGGTAAACAGTGAAGCTCACAAAGCACAAAGTGTGTCTTAAGGGCTTACATAATTATGCATGCCAATTCATTTTGCACCAGCTACAGCTTCTAGATACACTTCAAGGGTGGCCACATGTAGAGCACATTACAATAGTCTAAATGGGAGGCGACTAGAGCATGAGTATTTTGTACTTACGACCGCTAGCTATTTTCAGCATAGTCATAAATCGTAGTTGGATTAACCAGTTGAATGTGAACTCATGAATGCTTCTATATTTTAATATCACAAATTTTATAACTGCAGATCATTTAAATATTATTTGTAAATATGTAAGTCTTACCCCTCCTTTTATTTTTTTTTTCCTTTCTAGATATTCACCAGATGGAAGATTAATAGTGTCTTGCAGTGAAGATAAAACTGTTAAAATCTGGGATATAAGAAACAAGATATGTATTAATAATATAATAGATTATGATGGGTACGTCATATTCATTTAAAAGCAAAGGGAAGTATTTTATTGATAATTATAGTTATATCAGCAGGGATTGGTTATGTCAAAATTCTGTTGTGACTCACAAAAACTAAACTAATGGTTTGATTGTTTTAAAGCTACTTTGTTGCTCAATTTCTCCAACTTGTGATCAGGACTTCCTGTAAACACCAAACAATAGCAATTCCTTCTTGTTTATCAAATATCCCAACTACCTTTGAATTCACTGTATTCCCTAATAACCATAAGCAAAGATTATTTAGTACACGACAAGACAAGGCCATCTCCATTCCTCCTCCTTTCTTCTGCCCATTCAGTGGCTTGAGATTAAAGTACATTGTAATTGAGCGTAAACAGCGAAAAATGCAATGGCCATATTCTTTTTCAGACTGGCTCAGGTTTTCTTCCTTGGTTATGGCTGATAGAACATCTGATACTCCATTATGTCCAGTCTTGAGTTGAAATTGTTCTGTAGCATTCATATGCATGCACAATATAGTGTGCAAATTCGCAAATAACACCAAGCTGGGGGAAATTGCCAACACTTTGCAAGATCAACCCAAGAAAGGTAGTACCAGTCTATACTGCACTAGTGAATCCACACTTGGAATACTGCATCCAGTTCTGGTCACGACAATATAAAAAAAGATGCTGAGACCCTAGAAACAGTGTAGAGAAGAACAACAAAGATGATAAACGATCTGAAGGCCAAATTTTATTATGAACAGCTAAGGGAACTAGGTATGTTTAGCTTAACAAAGAGAAGGCTTGGGGTGACATGCTAGTTGTCTTCTAATACTTGAAGGGATGCCCACCATCACAGGAAAGAGAAGGTTGATTTATTCTCCAAAGCACTGAGGGCAGGACGAGAAGCAATGGATAGGTGCTTATTAGAGGGAGATTCATCCTGAAATTAAGGAGAACATTCCTAACAGAGAGAATAATTAATCAATGGAACAGCTTATCTCCTCTTAGGGTTGTGGGTGCTCCATTGCTGCAGGTTTTCAAGAAAAAAATGGGACAACCATTTGTCTAGAATCGTGTAGTGACTGCAACCTTGGACAGGAGATTGGACTAAAAGACATCCGAGGACGTTTCCAGCCCTGTGATTTTATTTTTCTATGATTTAAATTTTTAAAAAGAGGCAATTTTACTTTTTTTTTAATCGCCGGAAGCATCGTGGTGATATTGGCTGGGAAATAGCGAAGCTCTGATGAGCTTCGCGAAAACCCAGCTAGACAAACCGCTGTCAGGGGGTCTTTGGACCGGAACCATCTTGGAGGGAACGGGGGAGAGAGAGAAGTGTCTCGAGAGACCAAAGAGGAGCAGGCAAGTTCCTCGGAAGGTCAGAGACAGCTCTTTGACCCAGCGGTGGAGGAGGCAGCCATTATGACCGCTACAAACTGGGGCAACTGGATTAAGATATGAGCAGGAGTGGAGATTGAATAGAGTATTGTTACCGGGTGAGTAATTGGCTAACTCACAGGTAAGAAGAAAAAACTTTTAAAAGTTTGAAAGAAGTCCCAGTGACTAATTATCAGCTAATTGGCACTTGGAAATTTAAGCGGGGGGGGGGGAGAGGAACTTTAAAACTAAAGCCCTAAAAGGAACCTTCCATCTGGACTTAAAATTGGATTCGGAAGAAATTAAAACAAGACAAGAAAAAAGGAGACAGAGAAGTATTCTTTAAACAACAAAAAGGATTTAATTTGTAGAAGAGGAAATGATCATTTTTGTGGCTTTACAATGGATACTTTGTGGCTGGAGGATTTGTGCATTGGAGAGAGACATCTGCTGGTGGAAAGAAAGTATTGTACTAAGCTTATTTAAATCACCGTGAGAAAGTACTGTAGGAGTGTTACAAAACAACTGGAATGAAATAGCAAGAGGAGAGGAAAGAACAAAGACTGAAATTGGAATGGCTCAAATGAACATCTGAATTGGACACTATCTGGAAAGAAAAAAAGAAAGAAAAAAGAAACACTACATGGACTTTGAATTTGAATTATATGCAATTATATGCAAAGGAAAATGATAAATTTAAAAATCCTTGCCTTTTAAATAGATAACATGGAGAATTGGGAGGATGAGTATGAGATATTAAAGGGCGATGTTTTAAAAGATAAGAGAAGCGTTTAAGGGAAATAAAGAAGCAGAGGATTGGTTAGAATGCAAAAAAAGGAAAGAGAAAATATGAATAAGAAGCAAGAGAAATAAGGAGACAATATTGAAAAGGAAATAAATGAAAATAAAGATACAGATGACTACACTGGGATTAACAGTGACAGAATAAAAAAAGATGATTACACGGATTAACAGTGACAGAATAAAAAAGTTGATTACACGGATTAACAGTGACAGAATTAAAAAATTGATTAACTGGGATTAACAGTGACAGAATAAAAATGGATAAGGGGGAATACATCTTAAAAAGGAAGAGAAGAGAAAGAAATGGAAAAATATTGAGACGGAAAATTAAAAGAGTTAAAATTAAAGAAAGGAGGCAGAAAAGGAGATATAAGTAAGCCGCCCTGAGTCTCCGGAGAATCAATCAATCAATCAATCAATCAATAAGAAGGCAAGGGAATGGGAGAAAGGGAGGAAAGTGTCAAGAAATGGAATTGTGGAGAGATTAAAAGAAACAATTTAGAAGGAAGATACAGATTATTGTAAAAGGGATATAAGTAAGGATAAAATGAAATATGAGTAAATAAAAAAGAAGAAATACGCTATTTAATGTAAAATAGATCACTAGATGCAATGTGAAAGACAGAATGGATTATATGTTTTGTTGTTGGAGGATGTACAAATTCGAGAGAAATAATAGTAACAAAATAATTGAAATTAAGGTGGAAAATTGAAATATAAAATTGAATAAAATTGAAATGTTAGTAAATGATGTAAGTAAGAATAAAGCAATATACGTAAAAAGTAAAATAGAAGAAAGATATCATTAAAAGTAAAACAGATTAAGGGTTGGAAGGCTATCCTAGCAAAGGATTTAAGATAAAAATGGAATAAGTTGAAATAAATTGTTAATAATTAAAAAGATAAGGGGAATTTTGAGAAATATATTTAAAGAAAAGTCGGGGTTGCCTGGACACCATAGTGGAAAATAGTAAACAGAAAATGAATACAGCAATAGAGAGAAATGAAAGAGGAGTAGAGGGATGGAAGGGAGGGAGAAGGAGAGAGAGGAATGGGAACAAAGGAAAGAGGGGAGGAAGGAAGGGAGAGGAAATAAGAGTAGGAGAGAGGGTTAGATAGGGAGAAAGAGAGGAGAGGGGGAAAGGAAGGGGAAGTAGAGAAGGAGTAGGAGAGGAGGGAAGAAGAAAGTAGGAAGGAAAGAAGGGAGGGAGATGGAAGAGATTGAGAAGAAAGATTGCTGTACAGTAAAAAAGATGAAATGGAAGAAAGGCAACCCCGAACATGTGTAAATGCACTAGGATAAAGAATGAATTATTAAAAAATAAAAGAGAACAAATATGAGTAAAAACAGAGAAATTAGAATTTGAGGGCGAATAAAGATGTTGTTTATACAAATAAGCATAGAAATTTTAAGATATGATCAAAAAATGGGAAAAGAAGATTTTGGCAAAAATTGTAACTGAGTAAAATGTATTTGAATAAGATAAATTGTATAAGTTATGATATGGCCAATATTCTGTTCATAAAATATGTGGTGAATGTGGGGGGGGGATTAATAAAACTTGATTAAAAAAGAGAGAGAGAGGCAATTTTCATGAGAAACTTTTCAGAAATACACCTTGCTGGCATTTAATGTTCAAGATAGCATATAACCCTGATGGCGAACCTATGGCACGTGTGCCGGAAATGACACACAGAGCCATCTAACCGGACACGTGAGCCGTCGCTCGTTGCTTTTGCAGGTTCTGGTGCGTCGGCCAATTGATCTTCATGTGCGCAGGAGCACCAGAAACCGGAAGAGCAACCGCCTGGTACACACATGCATGCCGGGCGGCTGTTCTTCCAGTTTCTGGAATGCGCACTCACGCTCCTGTTTCGGCACTTGGTGCCGAAAAGGTTCACCAACACTGGCATATAATATTCAGGAGGTTCTCGTGCAGCTTCTCATATCTTGAACCGCGCAGTGGTTAGAATGCAGTACTACGGGCTACTTCTGCTGACTTCCGGCTGCCAGCAGTTTGGCAGTTCGAGTCTCACTGGATCAAGATTGACTCAGCCTTCCATCCTTCCAAGGTCGATAAAATAAGGACCCAGATTGTTGGGGGCAATATGCTGACTCTGTAAACCTCTTAGAGAGGACTAAAGCACTGTGAAGCTTTAAAAGTATATAAATCTTAAGTGCTATTGCTATCTTGAGATCCTTTCTTAACTTTTCTCCAATTAAGGCTGATAGGAATTCTAATTCAAGAATTGTAAGTCAAGAAGGACCTAGGCTTGAGAACATGTTCTAGCTATATTACTACTTCCATTTAGTAAATATCTACGGTACAAGTTGACAACATATAAAGGAATAGATACCTGATTGCTATCTTACAGGCAAGATGGAGAGACTGAAATACTACTTAATAATAAAGATATTGGCATATCTCAGGATGAGTTATTTTACCCAATATTGGGAAAACAGAATGTACTGCTTGTGTGGCAAAGACACCTTAAGAATTCATTGAAATAAACAGATGACCCAATTCCTTTACAATAACAACCATTATTTTTAATTTTCTTTATAGGTTTGCAAACTACGTAGATTTTAATCCTGATGGTACATGTATAGTTTCTGCTGGTTCTGATCACACAGTGAAGTTTTGGGACATTCGAATAAACAGATTACTGCAGCGTTATAAAGGTAAATGTTTACGCAGCATAACTTGATTAGCCTCTCTTTTGTTTAACTGCAGAACAAATACCCATAGTATAGATCTTACCATAGTAGTTAAAAGTAAGACTATTTCTAGGATAGAAATAGATTTCTAAATATTCTAATTTTAATTTTATCTCTGCTAAAATTACTGTTTTTAAACTTATTTCTTGCTCTACTCATACTTTATACCAGCGAAAATGCCAATAGTATTTTAAATGTGGCATATTCAATTATATATATATTTTATAAGTATGTATAAATTGAAAGTATAGGTTGTTGCTTCAATGCCTATATAATATACATTATATACCTAACAGCAAATTATATACATAACAGCAACAATTTGAAGAAGCTAGTTTATAAGATAGCCACTTGACTATATAAATATTATATATATATGTATGTGTGTGTGTATGTATGTATGTATGTATGTATATGTATATGTATATGTATATATATGTATATGTGTGTGTATATGTATGTGCATATATATATACATATACATACATACACACACACATACATATACATATACATACATACATACATACATACATACATACATATATATTCCTGAAAATATTTCACTGGTTGTCTGTAACTTTCTGAACCCATTTTAATATATTGACATTTGTCTGTGAAGCACTAAATGCATAAAAGAATCACTTGTATTAATGTGCATTAAGTTCTGCTGGGAACTATTTTCCTGCTGATGGGTTTGATTCAGTGTCATATGTGGTAAGGTGTTAATAATAAGAACTCATATGTAACTCTCTGGTGAAAAGTATTTAACTCCCCCATAGAAAACAATGGAAGGCACACTTGTTCTTGTAGACATGTACTGGTTAACAATTACTCCAGTGTAAGACTATACTTCAGTTTATGTATTATTTTGGTTTGCTATTTTTTAAAAGAATTTTGTTTTAGTGTTTGTATTTATTCTTAAGCATTGTTGACTTTATTGCAACAATTTTATATAAAACTTCGTTAGTTGAGAAGTCGTGTCTGACCCATCGCGACCCCATAGACAATGTTCCTCCAGGCTTTCCTGTCCTCTGCCATCTTCTGGAGTCCATTTAAGATCATGCCTACTTCAGTGACTCTATCCAGCCACCTTATTATGTTGTCCCTTTCTTCTTTTGCCCTCAATCGTTCCCAGCATTAAGTTCTTCTCCAGTAAGTCCTTCCTTCTCATTAGTTGGCCAAAATATTTGAGTTTCATCTTCAGGATCTGGCCTTCTAAAGAGCTGTCAGGGTTGATCTCCTCTAACTGACCGGTTTGATTGCCTTGCAGTCCAAGGGACTTGCATAAAACTACTTTATTATAAACTACTTTATTATAAACTGCTCTGAAAAACTGCCATACAAATGTGTATGGTTGTGGGTGTAGATAAATCCTAAGCTAAGATCATAGTCTAGAAACTGCTTCTGTTTGTAATGGAAACAATTAGTTGGGACATGTCTATCCAGTTTAGACCATTTTAAAATTTTAATTAGAATACTATTGGTATACATTCTGTGTATACCAAAATCTATACACATTGGAAATTAATAAATTGCTTGAATTGAATAAAATTCAGATGAATATAGATACTTCAAAGATATTACTTAAATTTGTCATTAATCCATATCCCAAATGAAAGGTTCATTCTCTGTTCAATTGTCATACAGTTTCCATCTTAGAAAGAAAATAGAAATGTTAAAAATCGCTAACTAATATCAACACCATCCAGTGGTGGGTTGCTCCCAGTTCGCACCAGTTCGCAAGAAAAAATTTGTAGTACTTCGGAGAACCGGTAATAACATTGGCTGGCCACGACCCCGAACTGGTCCCCGGCCTGGTCGCTGCTCACTTACCCCATCCACCTCATCAGAGGCTTTTTTTTTTTTTACTTTTAAAAGCATTTTCTCTACAACCTCTTCAGCCGAAAAAATGCTTTTAAAAGTAAAAAAAAAAAAAAACCTCTGAAGATCGCGCAGTTCAGCTAGGATCGTCAGAGGCTCCTAAAAGCATTTTTTTCTGCAACCTCTTAAGGTTGTAGAAAAAATGCTTTTAAAGGTTAAAAAAAAAAGTTGACTACGCCTACCCAGTCACATTACCCCCCACCAAGCCATGCCCACAAAATAAACCACGCCCGCCAGTAGTAAAAAAAAAATTAGAACCCACCCCTTCACCATCATACATTGTTTTGTGAATACATTGTTTTCACAGTCTGAAATGCTATTTAGTCTGTGTATTGCTGGTGATGTTTTAGAAAATTTCTAATCAAGGTATGGTATTTTGTAGATTTAAAGATAAATTATGCTACAGTACATCTCATTAAAACTGAATGTTAGTGGTATTTAAAAACCACAAGATGGCAGTAGAATCACATACCTTTAGTCAAATATTCATTTTCTGCCTTCAGTCTAGAACAAAGAGGTAATGACTTAATAAAACATTCAGTTTTTCATGTATTGGTTTGGATTTGTTGGTTACAGACAACAGACATTAGTCTTATAATTTTGGTATTGAAAGACTAATTCTCTTGAATCGGCAATCTTTCCCTTTGGGGGCAAAGGTCCCATTCTTTCCAAAGTTTAAAAGTCTCCCTTCATTTATATGTCATATTTATTATAGAAGAAATTGTTCTTCCTCCCAAATATTCTCTTTTGTTCAAAATAGTGATTACTCATTTTAACCTGTCCTGCATATGTAGGGTTTTTGGTGATGGATCCTGGTGATGGATCAAAGATATTGTAGCTCTGTTGTGAAACAAGTTTTATAAAATACTTTGTATCCTATGTATACATTGAAATCAAAGCTGGAAGACCATTTAAATCTTTAGATACAAACTTTCTTATCCCCTCTCCAGGTCTTCTATTGTACTTGTGCTTTTTGTATTTTCTTCTTTAGGAACTCCCACCCATTTTTAGCTCCCCCCCCACTTTAGTTTCTTCTGATATGGAATTCCTCTTATGATTACCCTGAATGCATTAAAATCTTTTTTAAGAAATCCAATAAACGTATTTGACTTTTCAAATTTTCAAGAACTGCATCATTACGTAATCATTTTCACCCAGTACTCTAGCTACTTTTACTTTACTGTGTAAATTGCCCATTCTTTATCTAAAAGAGTGCGTTGTATGTATCTTTCAGTTAATGAGGCTGCAAATGCTTGGGGGTTGAATCTTTTCACATGGATCAGAAAACCTCATATTTCTCTTACAATCGTAACAGTACCTACTTTTGTATAGGGTTTTTTTTTCTATCTTGGGAATTATGCTGACTTTTCTTTTCCAAACTTTGAAATTTCATTGGCAGCCTTCTCCATTTCTCACTTTATTTTTCAATTTTCTCTAGTTGTTTTTTAATAAGTATTTAAGTGAATTCTTAATTTTTATAACCTGTCTTGGGCTAGGAAGTGGCTTAAATGCTTAGGGGGAAAAAGTATAAGTGTATGCCACTGGGGACATGTGTCTGGGGACTGATTAACTGTGCAAGAATTTTGTAATGCTTAGCGAATATTCCAAGCCTAATTCCTTAAACCCTGGATTCTAAAGTTTTCCTAGGCAGAAGCAGAGGATTACTTAAATAGCTATGTGTTCATATTGGTGTGCATTCTGGGGCTCAGGTTTGTACCTCCGTTCTTAAATGTTGGTGGGATGTTGATAATTCTGTTTTTCCTTGAAATCCTGCAGTGTGTACAATAAATAGCAAGAGCGTATAATGGAATGAATTTGTCTTTTGCCAAATCAAAATCTATCAAATGATCTAAAATATAAATATTAAAATAACTGACTAGTGAAGAATAATAATGAAGAACAGGAAAATTAGTATTTAAATCTGCTTATTTAAATGTAAGAGAAATGTCACAGAGCAGTACAAAATAATAGCAATGAAAATAAGCTATTGTAGGAACTCATAGATAATACGGATGGGAAAGTGGAATTCAGAATGCCCCATTATAAATGCAATCAGTTATACAACCCTTGGTGTGAGTGTAACTAGTTATGGAACATTTCAACCTCAAAAGCATTTTGCACACCTGTAAAGGATCACATTGATGTAAAAGCTAGTTAAAATCTGAAAAAAATGGTACCTATTATAATTGCATTTTAAAAATAACAATCATAGGATAGAACCCTGGGCACCATATCCTGGTGATAAACTTTATTGTTATTCTTCTCAGTAATATAGTTAGGTTTGTGTTATTGGTCAGAGATGTTATTATGTGTTGTTTTTGTTTTGGAAGTTTTCTTCTTTGTATCAATATCTGAACTACTTTTATTTAAATCAGTTCACAGGGGAAGTGTTAATTACACATCTTTCCATCCTTCTGGCAACTTTCTCATAACAGCATCTAATGATGGAACTCTTAAGATTATGGATCTTATAGAAGGAAGACTCTTATACACACTTCATGGGCATGAGGTACAGTCTTTATTTTGGGACTTGCTTTTAAGACCTTGTTATTTTTGTCATAAAAAATTATTCCTATGCATGGAATGATAAAGTTATTGTAATGAAAACCTATGTCAATTATACTGTAGCTCTACCAAATTATCCTAATTTGGACACGTTATACAAAGACCCAACTCTATATGTGGTTTCTAGAAGTCAAAAATAATTTAATGGCACATAATCAGTTAAAATATCATGCATAATATGCCAATTAATGTAGTCCATTTCATCACCTAAACATATTTAATGATTACTAATATATTAGTTGTTTATTAGCAATTTAGGAATGATTAAATAAAAAGAAGGGAGAGAGTACTAACAAAAAACATTATGCCTTTAAAAATATATTTATCTTGTTCCCCTCTGTCCTTTTTTTAAAAATAGGGTCCTGTGCTTTCTGTAGCTTTTTCAAAAGATGGAGAGACATTTGCTTCTGGTGGCACAGATACACAGGTTTGTTAAAATAGTTAAATTCTTAACTAAACATCATTCTTATTAATAAGTTCACTAAATAAATATTTTATTATCAAATTTAGAAGAATATATTTTTCAAGTATGTGTTGATTATAAAATTATTGTCTGATTTTTTTTCTCAGGAAGTATCCCTTTAATTATATTACATATAATTAAATATATAATATATATTATATTATATTACACTGTATGTCTTATTGCTTTACTATGAACTGGATATTCAGTTAAATGCTTAATTACCAAATGAAACATTTGGCTGCATTCATGAAACATTAGTACATTTCTTACAGGTGCTGCTCTGGAAGACAAATTTTGATTCCTCTGAATATAAGAAAGTTCTTGAAAGACATGTGCAAAGATTACATAGTGATGATCCACCTCACCTCCTGGATATTTACCCTCAGTCACCTCATCGCCATGATGCAAAATCACAGGCAGTTGAGGTAAACTAATATGGTTTTTAGTAACAAATTATTGGCTACAACTGGGATCTGCAATTTTTCAGCATAGATATTTCTTTAGTAATACTGACTGAACTTTTGATCATGTTTTTCCAGAGTTTTTCATTCATTTTCTTCTCTACCATCCATAGTTTTTATTCTTTCTTCTAAAACTGGGCATTTTATACTCAGAGAATGTTTCATTTCTCATTATGTAGTTAGCTTCTTTTCTCTACATCTTTTTTTAAAGGACTTTCCCTGGTTATAGAGCACAGTTATAGAGTTATGTTGGGAGTGGAGGGTAGGCTGCCAATTTTAAAGTTCAGTAGTTTTTTATTGAGATGATAGGGTGATGAATAATGCAAACAACTCTGACTTTAAAGCCTCAAACCTTTCCTTTCTCTCACTTCTTCCTAATTACCATTAAAACACAGGCAACCATATTCTAAATAGGCAAGCCAATAAGAATGGCAGAAAAAAGGACAACTAGATTCTACTATGAGTTCATGTTTGAGCATATTTAGTGACAATAAATGCAGTAAACATTTATTTGTGTTTAATGTGTGTGTGCATTCCTACCCCATGATTCTGTTCAGAGTGACATGGCCCTTTTATGGGGAAGGACAAAATGATTTTATGAATTTCCTTGTAGATAAAGTTGCTTATAACTGCTATTGTTTGAATGACAATTTGACAGAGCAATGTTGTCTGAGCAAGATCAAGAGTCCATTTGCAATTCATTTGAGACAGAGTCTTCTATACCATGATTTCTGTCACCTGTGAATTAAACTCATGCCCCTCAAAGTCCTGCAGTGATCAGGCATGATATGTGCCACTGGATTTGAAAGGTGCCAAATATCTCTTTGAGAGGGATATTATGCCCTTGACCTTGAAACACTTAGTGTGCACGCTAAAAGGCCATCTCTCAGCATAGCCACATTGACAGTTCTCACCCTGTTTAGGAAAGCTTGAGAATAGAATAGAGACTTAACTATCAAGTAACGGATGATATAGTTCATATAATGTTAATATGGATCCCATATATCAGTGATGGCTAACCTTTTCCAGACCGAGGGCCCAAAGCGTGCACGTGAATGCACACGCATGTGCCCAAACCTCAAAAATGCAATGTGCATGTGCCCCCATGCATCCACCCCGTGCATGCATGCACAGCCCCTTGCATGTGCCCCGCCCCCCCGGGGCATGCCATGCGCCCCCCCCCCACATGTGCAGCAGAGACCCAAACACCAGCTGGCTGGCAGGAGGCACATGCATATGTGCAGCAGAGCTCGTGTGCCATCAGAGAGGGAGCTGTGTGCCACCTCTGGCATGCATGCCATAGGTTCGCCATCATAGCCATATATAATGTACATGTACAATTTTTACATAGTATTTTATGTTACTAGCTTATTATAACTTTAACACACTAGATGGCACTAATGTTTAAGAATATTATGTTGAATGGGAACCATCCTAATATATAACAGGATTTTTTAAGGATCAGTGCATTTTTAAATATATGAGGAATATATAAGAACAATAAATGTGGCGATAAAGAACATTTTATAGGAATTGACTTTTTTAGTTACATTGTTTATATAATGCTCCCATGGTATTATATTCGATATGATCACACAGAAAAGAAAGTTGAAGTATTTTAGATTAGGAGACATTAAAAGATACACAGATTGGAAACTTCAGCTCATACAAAAATATCTGTGTTCTTTCTGTCAGGAAGGTGAGAGTCTATTTTAATCTATTTAGCAGACATTTAGCAGCTATTGCAGTAGATCCCACTTACAGTAGTTTCTATGCCAATTGAACTTATATTGGTTTTTTTAAGTTCTTCATGAAACCATTGCTGTTTCATTGTCTGTTGGGATCTACTTATCAAGCCTCAGCTATAGTTCCATGCATCAAAGTAAAAAAAAAAATTACCACAATAGAAATTACCCTTTTAAATAATTTTCCCACCTCCCTTAGAGAATCATGTTTACATCCAAGTACATATTTAAATCCAATTTTATTTATTTGTTTGTAAAATTTATAGGCCATCTATCATTCTCAAGGTAATTTTAATTTTAGAAGTTTTAATGTACAAAGGATATTTTTAATGCAGAGTCTTTAGTGCTCTTTAAGCTTGATTTTGCTTGCAGATATTTCATTACCCAGGTAGATAGTATCATCAATGTGAGTGAATGTGAGGTTTGCTCCCTGTTTATATAGTTTATATATTGTCCTTGCCAATTTTGGTGGCTGATGGGTTTTGCCATGTCTAGTTCCTTGATTTGGGTATTGGATTTTACCTGATTGTTTGTCTGGTGTTAATCCCTGTTTGTTTAGGAATGTGATGGTTCAGTGGTTAAAGATGCTGAGCTTGTCAGCTGGAAAGGTGACAGCCTGGGTTCGAGACCTAAGCGCTGCGCGATGGAGTGAGCTCCCATTACTTGCCCCAGCTCCTGCCCACCTAGCAGTTCAGAAGTATACAAATGCGATAAATAGGTGGGAAGGTAACAGCATTTCATGCACCTTGGCATATAATTATATGGCATATAATCATGCTGGCTACATACCATGGAAATGTCTTCTGGCAACACTGAGTCCCTTGGCTAAGCAATGAAAATAAGATAAAGTCAGACACAACTTGAAAGAGGAAGTCTTTATTTTTAACTTAATCCCTGTTTATCTGGGTGTTGGTTGCTGGAGAGGATGTTTTTTGGGTTTTTTGTTTCCTCCTTAGCTTTTTTATTGCCTCTTTTCAATGGAGCAGAAATATGGTTTGTTTCTATGTATTCAGCGATGGCTGATTCATCTGAATTACCAGTATAGGCCTTCAGGAATTCCCTAGTATTCTTTGAATTTAGCTTGGCTAAGGATGGTCAGTTTCCCAATTGAAACGGTGGTTGAACGTGTCCATATAGTTGTAAGAGATTTTTAATGTCATGGTGTCGACTATTTTGAATCCGTTTGTTTTTTAGATGTATTTTAGTGAATTTTAGCGTTCTTCATTATACTTTTACGAGGGTAGTAGGGGCAATACTTTTTACACTAATAATTTGGACATGCTTCATAAAATTTTACTTCTGCTCTACATGAAGCACAATATCTCCCACTTCTTTTTATGGAATTCCTGAACCATTTTCTAGGTTCTCCTAGAGAACAGCTCTTGTTTTAGGGTTTTGTCAATGCAATGCAACAAGGCTTTGTATTACATTGACATCTGCTTTAACCACTGTTAGGCAGTTTTTTAAATTATCAATTTATCTAAGAAAGGAGTAGTTAAACTAATGCCTTCACATGTTTTAAATGAGAATTCCCAGAAGCTATAAAGATAATTGAAATCCAGATATAATGAGATAGCCAATTGACTCATCAGAGAACATGACATTAAATAAATTTCACCCTTGCTCTTGAGGAAGAAGCAAAATAAATTTGATATAATCCATACTGTAAGAAAAAAGTAAGGATACTCTTGTGAGTATGATTTCTTTCCTAAATATATCCTGAATATTTTTTTCTTAAATATTTAAATATCTCATATATATTTTAAGCATTCAATATTTATTTTTTAATAACAGAATAATAACAAATCTATTTTTCAACAGATAAATCCCAACTTTGATGTAACAAATATGCAAATATTAGATCCTCCTGTTGTAAATATTGCTTCATCACCTACTTATCCTCCATCATGGCAGGTAAGTTTCAAGTTACACCAATTCAATACAAGTTAAGATTTAGAAAGCTAATATGATGTACGGCCTCTGTGCCTGACAATTTCCTTAACTGAAATAATATTATGAGAGAATCCTGAATTAAGTTTTATGAGTTATTTATAACTACCAAAAAGTATTTTTTTATATG
The DNA here is from genome assembly GCA_012654045.1 of Ptyas mucosa. Taxonomy (NCBI): domain Eukaryota; kingdom Metazoa; phylum Chordata; class Lepidosauria; order Squamata; family Colubridae; genus Ptyas; species Ptyas mucosa. Next base: position 15,406,721 of record WNWU01013802.1, read on the forward strand.
CCAATATTGTGATTCTGTTTTATTTCTCAGTAAACTTCAGATATAAAGGTATCTCATAGTCTATCAGAATTGGATAAGGAATCTAAGAATTGTAGCAGGAGACAGGCTGAGCCGACATTCCCACTCCAGTTACATAGAAAGGTGCCTACACAGAGAGTAACATTTCTTCTGCTACTGATAATGAAAATACAATAGTTTTAATCACTGGTATATGTTAGTTTAAAAGCACCTGAGTGGTTGTGGTAAAATTTAGCAGGAAGGAAGTGAAGCGCTACAGGATCTAAAGCAATGTTGGTTTTTTTCAGATTTGAATGAATAAATTACAACCACTCTTCATTTAGCAACTAAGTTGATTAGCAACCCTCACAAATATGATGGTTAAAAAAATAATTTTGCACCCATTGTGTGCATTTATGATTTTTGCAGAATTTCTGTCTCTCTTTCTCTCCTTTTCAGTCAGTTGTTTGCTATTTGCAGTTAGTATCATGTGTATCCTACAGTTATTTTTGCTTATCTACTCCTTTATGCCCATTAATACCCCATACTAAGATGTCTTCCAAGAGAAAAAACTACCGTATTTTCTGGCGTATAAGACTACTTTTTAACACAGAAAAATCCTCTCAAAAGTCGGGGGTCGTCTTCTACGTCAGGTATAAGCCTACCGACGCTCCGACTTCCCCAGCTGACCCCCAATGATGGCGAGCCTCAGCTGTCTGGGGAAGTCGGAGCGTCGGTAATATCCACCTGGATGCCTGGGACAGTGGGGGAAGCTCCGCGCAGCAACTAGCTGGGTCCAGCATTCAGCGGCATGCAGCCTTGACGAGATCGGCACAGCTTCCCGAATCTGAGTTGCCTGCGCTGACCGATGACGCTACGGGAGCGCTGACAACATTGAGGGGTAGTCTTATACGGTGAGTATAGCCCAAACCCTATATTTTAATAGGAAAAGTAGGGGGTCGTCTTATACGCCCAGTCGTCTTATACGCCGGAAAATACGGTATAGTTCAGCTGAAAAAATGTGTCAAAAAGTAAAGCCAAGCCATTGATCACAAAATTGAAAATTAATTTAATAATTTAAATTGTATTATAATTTCAATTTAAAGATGAAGATTATGGGTGACTATTATAGCATGAGAAGAAGATCTGGCCCATTCCACTGTCTCCACTATTTTGAACGATAAGGAAAGGATCAGAGAGCTGATGAAAAGATTTATCAGGAATAAAAGCAGTTATAACCCATATAAGACAGCAAAATGGCCTCATTCAGGAAATGAAAAAAACTCCGTATACTTTGAATTGAAAATCAGATACAAAAGAGGATGCCAGTTGGGCATCTTATCATTCAGGCTAAGGCAGACAGTATTTTCAGAACACCAAAGGAACAAGCAGATGAGAAGTGCATGGAAACATTCACAGTCAATCATGGCTTGCTTAGTTTCTGCAAAGATTTAATTACCACAACAAATATACATGTCATCTTAGCAGGTAGACCAGAAGAGGAAACATTACCAAATAAGCTGATTCCACTTTATGGTAAAGCTGCATTAACAGAATCTTTCAGGTCTGAAAGTACAGCTCTCCCGCCATCTCCTTTAAGCGTTCTTTGCCTCATTTCCCAAGGTCTTTTCCCATATACCATTACAATACAAGAGGTTAAGATGCAAACCCCGACAAAGAAGCTGCCAAATATTTTCTGGAGGAACATCAAGTTCATCCATAGTGGAAGGGAGCTATTTGCCTGAACAAATATTCAAAGTAGACAAAACCAGGTTATACTGGGGAAAAAATGCCAGACTAGACCTTCGTATGCAAAGAGGCCAGAGCAATGCCGGGATGTAAAGCATTTGAGGCTAGAGTAACCTTTCTATTGGGGAGAAAAGCTACCAGGTTCAAGCTGAAGTTATTTTTGATCTACAAATCAGGTAACCCCCATGTGTCCGGAAACATAAGAAACCACACACTGCCTGTTTATTACTGATCTACTTGGAAGGCTTGAATGACACAAGTCCTCTTTGAAGATTGATTTATGAATTGTTTCATATGCCAAATCATAACGCCAGCATGGCAGGATATTAGCATGATATAAATGCAAGGTTTTTGGGAAGAAATGTTGGTCTTGTAAATAAAATTGAAGGATTTGACCAAAACAAAAATATGGCTAAAATAAATAAGAAAAATTTTATACTGATGAAATCTCTTGATTTTAGAGGTTGATACTGAAAGATGTGAAAAAAATGATCTCAATTTCAGCATGATAGCCTAGACTGAATGAGAGCTTTCAAACAAAGATTTAATTGAAAGAAGAATTGGTGTGGATCCCAATGTAGAATGTTTTGGAAAGGTACACCAGGAAATACATGAAATCTTAAAGTGTCAATTGTTAAATATATAAAGACAAAAGAAAAAAACCAGGCAAATCAAATTTAGTGAGGGTTTTTTTTTAAAGTTTCCTTCCTCAATTCTACTTCCCTCCCTATCACCCTCCCTATTCAATAGAATGGAACACCCAGACAATCCACAGCCAAGAACCAGCTATGCCAGAGGATCCAACAGTAAAAAGAAGGATCTTTGAAAAGATTTATATCTAATTAATTTAATGATTACATGTAATGTAAGTGTAAAATTTGATATAGTCTGGGTTTTTTTTTAATTTTTGTAATGCAATATTTTTATTCTGTACTTAAACCAACTTTTCATACCTTGAGTTTCTATTTAATGTTATTTGTTTCTATTTGGATACTATTTAGGCACAAAAATATGCACACAGTATTAAACCAAAGCTTAAAAATATTGTAAAGCTTTAAATTGCCATAATAACATGCAAAGATTTAAAGATTGAAAGGACTCTTTAATATAATAATTAATGTAAGAAATTATTAGTGTTTTAGGCAAAAATGTTAGAATTAAAGAAATCTTTGAAGTAGAATGTACAAAATATTGTTAAAAATGTCCACTCCATAAAGAATAAAAGAAATTTGTGTATGGAAAGCTGAAATAAATAATAAATACATTCGCAGTCAAACCTACACTACTATGATTTTCATTTAGTGACTGTTTTGCTTAACTTGGAAGTGGAATGGAATCCAGTTGCTAAATAAGAAATAAGAGTCTAATCACACAAATTCATATAAATACAGTCTGCCTAACTTTGGAAGAATGGTTGTTCAGTACTGGAGTTGATTGTAAGAAAAAATTGGTTAGGGGTTCTTTATACAATTCTGGGTTCTGCACAGTGAACCTTATTGTATAGACCCGTGATGGCGAACCTATGGCACGGGTGCCACAGGTGGCACATGGAGCCATATCGGTGGGCACGCGAGCTCAGCTCCGGCACGCATGTGTGCGCCAGCCAGCTGATTTTCAGGTTCTGGGTCCACCAGAAGTCAGGAAACACACTGTTTCCAGCCTCCGGAGGGCCTCTGGGGGAGTGGGGATGGTCGTTTTTGCCCTCCCCAGGCTCCTAGAAAGGCTCTGGAACCTGGTGAGAGCAAAAAACGGGCCTATCGTGCCCACCGTGCCATCACGTGCCAAAAGCGGGGGGAGCACGGGGGGGCGGGGCGCATAGAATTATGGATGTGGGCACGCTTGCATGTGACCCCACCGCGCTCCCCCCACTTTTGGCATGCGATGGCAAAAAGGTTAGCCATCACTGGTATAGACACTTCTCTAGAAAAATCAGTACAGTTTTTAGACATTACAGCTTAAATATTTCTAGTATTACATAATGTTCTATTTTAAATTTTGCTTGTAGTTAGAGTCTTTTGAATAAATAATTTACAGCTGTCCTGTTTTCATAAACTCTTTATGTTAATTTACCTTGACCTGTACTGTTGTGCATCTTAGAACAAAATTTAAAAATATCTACTTTTCCCTCCATAAATGCTTCTAGAAATAGCATTTGTGGAGGAATTTTCCTTTCACTACATTTTTCACTGAAAATCTTGTTTCAAAATGATTTGTCAGACAAATGATTTATTAACTGTTAGTTATATATTTGGAAATAACTATTTACTAAATATTTCCTCCATGCCTTCTGATATTTATATTTTTAAATGTATTGCTATACTGTATTTTTTGCACTATAAGACTATAAATTGGAAATAAAATAAAATAAAAAATAAATAAAGACACACTTTCATGCCCCCCCTCAAAAGTGAGTGGAAATGTCTGTTCCTCTTATAGAGCTAATATTGCAGCGGCGGGGGGGGGGGGAGAGAGGTTGGCGGCAGCCAGGGAATGCTGGAGCCTTCACTGCCGTGGTTAGATCGGCCTCCCGGAATACCACCAATCAGCTGTTCTAGATGGCAGGGATTACCGCATATTGCCCGTTTGCCGCCACCAATTAGCAGTGGCGAATGGGGGCGGCGATAGGTGATGGCAATCCTGCTGCCTAGAACAGCTGATCGGCTGTATTTCCGGAGGTTGATCCAACCGCCAATCAGCTGCTCGGCAGCAAAGACTCCAGCGTTCCCCAGTGGAAACAGCAGATATAGAGGCAGTCTGTTTGCTGTTTGCTGCGAGGACACTAGCCAGATGAATACCGGATGAATGCTGGAAGGCAGAGGCAGATTTTTTTTCCCCTTGCTTTCCTCCTCTAAAGCTAATGTGCATCTTATAGTCCGGAGCATCTTATAGTGCGAAAAATACTTTAGTTAATGGCCATATAGATATTTTAAAGCATCAGTATATTATTAATTTTTATTATAAAAAATGTGATACAAAAAATATATTCTTAACCAAGTGCTCTATATATAAAGGAGTGTTCTTGCAGTGTTCTTCCAAATATTTATCACTAAATATTTAGAAGATGGTCCTTGGACTGCCAGCCATGCACTGGAAAACACTTATTTTACTTTAATGTATTATTTCTACATTACATTCTATGAGAACCAATTTGGTGTCATGGTTAAGTTACCAGGCTAGAAACTAGGAATCTGTGAGTTCTAGTCCTGTCTTAGGCACTAAGTCAGCTGAGTGTCCTTGGACAAGTCACTCTCTATAGCCCTAGGAAGGAGGCAGTGGCAAATATTCCAAAATCCTGGTCAGAAAAGTACGCAGACTTGTCCAGGCTGTCATCAGGAGTCAAAGTGGCCTGAAGGCACCCATCCACACACATGATCACTTCCTAAACGATCACATCTCCAAATGGCTTGCAATAAAATTATTCAAGCAATAAATAGGCATTCCTGATGGTAATTTGGCCTTTCAAGTGAGGATGTTAGGAATAAGGCGCTTTGTGTTTATGTTTTAGAGAACACAGTTGTACATAGAACACGCAAATTCATCAGTTCCCATAACAAGCAAGTATTTTATTTGGTTGATTTATTCCCAATTTATTGACATTCAACCCATCGCTGCATTCAGTGTAGAATACGTATATCCTCATCTGATTCAGATGTTAATAAGAAATATTATTGGTATATTAATACAACTTGTCTCCAAAACTCTTCTGTGACCTATTCTATGACCTGGTAATCCAGACAGATTTAATAGAAAAAAATGAAGCTAATAGATCTCATGCTTACTTCCAACTTCAATACTTTGAATTAGGAGATATATATATATATATATAACAGAAATTTGCAATTTCCCAGGAAAAAAATGTTTATAAAAATTGCAGACCTCACGTATCCCTTCACGTTATTGAATTGTTTAGTGGGTTTGTTTTTGGTGACCACTTTAAGGATTCCATTTGTGTTTTGTGAGATATACATAAATATTTAAATAACTAAAAAATAACCTACAAGATTGCTGCAAGGGTCAAGAAGTATATGATAATCCATTACTATTCTCTGAAACATACCCAGCAAACAGAAATTTATCACCCACCACCTAATTCATAATTGTAAATTTATTTATTAGTTAATTCAGTTTATATTCCACTAAACCACTATCAATCCAAGGTGGTTTACAAGTAATCCATGAGCTAGGAAAATATTATGATAGAAATCAAAACAAGACAAGTAGTGGTAATTCTGGTTCCATGAACTGTTAAGGGGAAACTGTTTACTGGTTGAGACTGAAACTTCATCCCTGCATACCAACTAAGGAATACTTTCTTAACAAAATGTCATTTTGAACAGACAAGTAATAGTTTAGCTTGTTATCATAGCATTTGCTAATACTTAAGTATTCCTCCAATTCTGACATTTATATAACATAGATCTAAAAATATGTTCTACTTTTAAAGTAATATAGTAGTTTGCTATACAAATAAGGCTATGCTATTTTCATTCCACTGTACCTTAAGATGATGCTATTCTTATGAACTGTAACCTGTATCCATCATCATTTCCTTCTTTTCCATTTTTATCTCCCCACCCCCACCCCCCGACCAATGTATCGTGTAATCTAAGGACTAGGTATCATTGTCACAACTGATTCTGAGGCATGTGTAAAATCCTTCAGTGCACACATCCCCTGACAAACAATTCCGTCTTCCCGTAGAATAAAAAGCAACTCTCTGAAAGCTAAGCCCCAAGGATGCAGATGCATCAGCAAGCCTTTCACACAGGAAATAATTATTTTAGCACTCCTAGAAAGTGCCTCTGTTACTTGGACAGTCTGATCGTAATGAGTTTCCTGCTGACCTACAAGATGATTTAGTACTGATCTAAATACCTTTGCGAGTTCATAAGTATAATGAAGCAGGCTATCTATAGTTCTGTAAATCTGTAACTGCCCAGTTTTAAACTTGAATGTGGCAGAATGTCTATTCGACTGGTTGGTTGGTTGGTTTTGATTGATTTTTATTCTATCAAGCAGGTTTGGTAGGAATCCTTTAAACTCATGGAAGAAATTGAAATCACAGAGCCATTTACAAGTTAGCTGTGTGTGTGTGTGCGCGTGTTACTGTAATACTTGTTTGTACTATTTTCTAAAGTCATATCTCAGAGAACTTAGCTTGGCTGCACTATTTTAACACACTTATTGTTGAGGTTAGTAAGGGAAGCCATATTGATAAATTATAATTTGAATTGTGACTCTTGTCCTTAATTTATTAAAATTCATTCAGTCATTGCTGAATAGGTGTTCCCCAAACTTATGTACAATAATCCAAGATTTTTTCCTAATGTTAATAGTCCAATATGAGAAAAATGGAAGTAATCTTGCAGCTTTAGGAGAACTTTATTTTTTAAAAGAAATTTTATCAAAAAAAGAGAATATATGTAGTTTGGGATTGAACTACAGAGTTCTTAGTGCTCTCTGATTTTGATTGTTTGCTTGCAGATGTTTCATTACCTAATGAGGTAACATCAATATGTGTATGAGGTTTGCTCCCTGTTTATATGCGTAGCTTGCCCTGCCAGCTATATTAATAAACTATATTTACTTATTCTGAGATTTGTGTTAGTTTGTGGGCCTTACATCAAAGAAATCACACATTGTTGTTATTGGACACTATACATAGACTTTTTTTTCAGAATAGTTTTAGTTGAATGTTATTGCATACATACCATATGCTTCATTTCTACTTTCAAGATAGTGGTTGTAGATGTTAACTGGAAAAATAATAAAGTAATTTTATGTAACTCAAAAAAGCTTCTTAGGCAATTATGTTGAGCAGACAATTTGCTCCATTGCTTTTGTCAAAACTTTTCTTGGAAAAACTAAAAAAATAGCCCATGTATTCCTTATTTTGGGGGAAAGTTTTATCATTTAAAGATTTGTTTTAAATATGAAACAAATTTTTCCACTTGAAAGTGAACAAGCTGGAAAGACTGGAATGTAGTTATACACCACATTTAGAAGTAAATCCCATTAAAGTCAGTAATACTTATTTTTAGTAAATATCATAAGATTGCTGGTTTATTTGCATGCATGTTGAATACTGACAGCTCTCCTTTTTGTGCATTGTCTAGATTAGGATGGTCTTAAAAATAATCTGATAATGCTGAAATGCTTCAATTCTAGGTAGAGTGTAAGCATGGCCATTATTTCAGATTGTATGTCATTGGTCAGAGTACAAAAAGCTATTCTAAATATTCTCACTACTGTAGTCAGGGATAGGCAGCTTTCTCAGGATTAGAAGCCACAACCTACTTCTTCCACCAGTTGGAGGGATTTAGGATAAAAATACTGCCCCCCCTTTTTTTTTAACCAAACAAACAAAAATAGTATCATGAAAGACTGAGTATTTTGGTTCAAAATCTCAGCAGTGCTGAGGGGAGACAATGGCAAGTGGGTTTGATTACTCACCCTTGATTTTTTTTCCTGAGTATTTTGGGGGAAGTGAGTTTACAGTTCAACTAGTTTTCCTTTAATTTTGACAAGGAAGAACACCACACTTTAATCCATTTCCCCTCCTCCCCCTTCCAGTAATTCAACATATTCCAAAGATATTTAGTAATAATCTAAAAAATTGATCAGGTTTATGACCAATAAGTTATGTGACATGTTTTGATTTGTTATGCCTAGTATCTCCTTTATCTCAGTTTGAGTACAGTTTATCACTTATTGTAACAGGCAAGTCCATTCTTGAATAGGCAGGAAATTACTATGGCAGGAAAAAAAAAGTTACGATGGTATTGGTGAGATTTTGAAACTTGCTTTGAGAATTTGAAGCCTAACTCACCTCACAGGGTTGTTGCTATGGGGAAAATAGAAGGAAGGAATACTAGATATGTTCACTACCTTAAATTATTTATAAAATAAAGGCGGGATAAAAATATTAACTTAATAATCAATTATTTTGGGTAATGGTATTGTGTCATCAGACCTTACGATTCCAGGGAACTGCTGAAGTATGAAGTGGCTCCATTATTATTAAGAGCCTTTGCCTATTGTTTTCTTTTTAATTGTGTTTTTATAGTTTTAATGCTTTTTAATAATAATTATTTATTATTATTATTATTATTAATTATTGCTTTTTAGCTTAATTGTGCACTGCCTAGAGTCACTTGTTTTGTGAGATGGGTGGATATGTACATTTGAAAAATAAATAAAAATAAAATGTTTTTGCTAGAGCATTAGTCTGGTATGGATATTACAGAACTCCACATCTTTGTGAAGTTGCTTTACTGTAAGACATGCAATGTTTCTTGTATATACAATATAGTCTGAAAAATAAATGTTGCAAATTTAAACAGTTTTTATTTTGCTTGTAAAGGTGGGACTATTTTAGTGAGATCTTCTTAATCTTAATGGCATTCACAGATTGGATTCAAATATTTATTTCTTTACTTTCTCTTTAGAGCTAGTATTGCTATTTTTAACAGCTATGCTTTCCACAAGAATATTTCTAGTTTTATGAAAGTGCCTATATGTCTCCCTTCCTTCTTTCCTGCCTGCTCTTCTGCCTTCCTGCAGCATTTATATTTAGAATTGACTGCCAGATAAGGAATTTCTCACCTTGAAACTCTAGAACCTTTGACAATTTTAGACTCTGAATGTGTGCTATTTTTTTCTTTAACCAGACTGTTACTGAAAGGTGAAAATTACATCTTATTCAACTGACATGGTCATATAAAAAAGAATTGTTAGTTATGAAATGATCATGGAAAACATCTGCTTAATATAAAAAAAGCAGAACCTGTAATATTTGCAAAGGTAAAAATAAATTTTACTTCAAATAAAGCAGTTCTTGGGTGTGTTAAAGAAGTAGCTGTTATTTGATGCCATCATTTTACTAAATTTAAATTGACTGTCACCCCTAGCAAGCAAGAAATAAATAAAGCTAACTTACAAAGAGGTGCAAAAGCTGTAATTGAGAACTTAGGTTCTTTCTTTTAGGTTTATTATTTCCTTCTTTGCATCTGTCTTTACGCAAAAGGAAAATATTAATCCAGCTCATTAAAAGCAGCACAGTGGGAGACAGAACAGGTATGCAGATCAAAGTAGGTAAGAAATTGGTTTAAAAACTTTACTATACACTTTAGATTAGTTCAAATTGCGAGGATCAGATAGTTTGCATCCTAGGATTCTGAAACAGTTGGCAGATGTGAGCTCTGAACCATTGAACAAAATCTTTCAGAGCTCCTGGAACATAGGTGAACTGCCAGAGGACTGGAAAAAATGGTGATATGATTCCATTCTACAAGAAGAGGGAAAAAGTACATCCAGGAAACTACATACCAATCAGCTTGACCCTCAATACCTGGGGAAAGATAACCAAAAAGCATATTAGTGAGCGCTTAGAAATAAACAAAGCAACCATTAGAACCCAGCATGGATAAGACAGGACAATGTGGGATAGACAGTACCACGACCAGATGGATTCACAGCTGGCTGACCAGCTGCACTTAGCATGTAGTCCTCAACTAGATGTACATGGATGGAAGCATGTAGTGGGGTACCTCAAGGTTCTGTCTTAGGCCCAGTGTTCTTCAATATCTTAATAAACTTTCTAGATAAAGGAATAAAAGGGGAAATCGTCAAATTTGCAGATGATACCAAACCAGGAAGAATTGCCAATACTTTGGAAGGTAGACTTACAATTCAGAAGGATCTTGACAGATTTGAACATTGGGCCCTAACAAGATGCAGTTCAGTGGAGAGTCATAATCATAGAGAGGACTTGTACTCCAAAGCACCTGAAGGTAGACAAGAAGCAGTACATGGAAGCTCATTAAAGAGAGATCCAATCTGGAACCAAGAAGAAATTTTCTGACAGTAAGAATAATTAATCGAACAGGTTACCTTCTAGAGCAGTGATGGCAAACTTTTTCTGTACCGACTGCCCAAAGCACATGCACACCCCCAAAATACAATGCGTGCGTGGGCCCCCCCTGCATGCACCCCGCACCCCACGCATGTGCGGCAGAGACCCTAAGACCAGCTGGCGGCGGAAGGCACATGCACGGAGGAGCTGAGCTGGAGTGACAGCTTGCGTGCCCACAGAGAGGGTACTGCGTGCCACAGGTTCGCCATCACTGTTCTAGAGTTTCAATTCCTGTGCAATAACAGAATTATCTCATGATAAACAAAACTTTATAGATAGGCTTTGCAATGAATCATGGCATTGAAAAACATGTACTTAAAAATAGGATGGTCAGAGCCCGTTTGCACTTTAAGACTGTCATTACCATGTAAATATCAAGATAAAATATATCTCTTCATGAAATGATAAAACTGTTTTATGTATTACTATGAAAAATATGGCCAAAGATTTGTCATTTTACTTGTATAATGCAGTACAAATTTTGGGGGGGAAATGTAACATTTTTTAATAAATTTATAAATGTGTTATTATACAGACTGGTAACTTTTAAAGTTCAGAATGTTTTCGCTTTGAACTATAGCACTTGATTATCAGTTGGGTCATCTTGTTTTATCTGCAAGATTTTTCTAGATTACGTCATTCCTTTCTCTGTAAATTTGGGCTTCAAAGATACTTCACCATTTCTATCCTGCAAATGTAAACACTTGCTCTCATGGAATGCCAATTATTTTATGCATAGCTTTGCATGTATTTATGTAAACACAGCTCACTGTATTTAACAAAGGTGGCCTTTGTTAATAGACAACAATGTATTTTGTTCTCTTTAAATGGTGAATTAGATGATAGCAATAATTTCCTGTTAGGGCATAGGTCTTCAAACTTGTCAGCTTTAAGACTTGTGGGCTTCAATTCATAGAATTCTGTGAATTGAAGTCCACAAGTCTTAAAGCTGACAAGTTTGAAGACCTCTGTGTTAGGGTTTCTTTTTTTAAAAAAGAGATCTTATCATTTAACTTACAAAAGCTAAATTTTATGTCTTTAATTTTCCTCTGGATATATCAAAAAACAGTAGTGGTAAAATGGCACCTACAGATTCCATCATCCATGAAAACTGTTAAACTGTTTTTGAGGTACAGAAATCTTGGACATGCCCAGAGAAATTTTTAAACATTACTCTTCCTTTTTTTTAAACAGCAGATGCTCCATACTTACCACTCAAGGCTGTGTTGTAATTTTCTGAATAGACTTTTCAGATTCGAAAATTTCTTGGGGAAGGGGTAAGGAATTCTATGAGAGCAAGGCTCTTTGAGTAAATGTTCTTTTGAAGCATTCCTCACCATTGACAATGCTTCCAGTGTTGTAGATGAACAAACTGCGAACAGCCACAGATTTTGATCCCTGCTATGGAAGGGGAAACACATTGCCAAACTAGTTCTATGGATCTTTCAATGCCAGGACACATATCAGTTATAAAACAATGAAGGTGAAAACAAAAATAATGTGAGTGCTCAAGATCTTTGAAAAAACAAGACAAACAAAATAGAAGATTGAGATCAATCTAATGTTTGTCCAAAATCAGGAGTAGAAAAGTAGTAGTTGAAATAATGCTTATTATTAGATGTGTTTGTTAGCAGGAGAAAATGGATACCCATTTTCATATGAAGCTGAAGATACTATCACAAATATGCTTTCTGTTTTCTTCTGTAAATCTAGTTGAGAACGAATCCATCTGTAGCCCATTGGCCAATGCACCAAAATGGGATGAACAATGAAGACATCCAGCATCCTCCCATGTTACCTTCTCCAGAAATGTTAAAAAGAAATTTGAAAGGGGAAATGATGCACACTGTGGCTGGACCAAGAACCATGGATGAGTCTGTGGGCATTTCACCAATACTGACTACTGCCTTGGAACACATTGTGGAGCAATTAGATGTTCTGACAATTGTGAGTATTCCTGCACCTCTGTATTAGAGTTCAGTTTTGAAATTGAACTCTTTTTAAATAGTTTAAATTTCCTTCTATATTTTACATTTAACAAATGAAGTTGGCCCATGTGGGAAGGGGCCTCAAACATGGCTTTTATCCAGACTTGAAACATTTCATTCAACATTTTTACTTTGTTTTACAAGTTGTACCCTCATCATTGGCATCCTTCAGTCTCAAGAGACTATGGTATCGTGCTCTGGAAAGAGGTCCTAAAACAGCATCTAGTGTGACTAAAAAGGCCAATTCGAGAGTGGCAATCCCTTCCACACTGAGGGCAGGTACTAATTCTCCATACAGGAGATCTTTCGGAATCTGACCATCAGCCATTCTCACAACATGCCCCAGCCAGCATACACGTTGCTGTTTCAATAGTGTATACGTACTAGAAATTCCAGCACGTTCCAAGACTGTTTTCAAGATTGTTCCAAGATAGGGTACAATGTTCCAAGTTGTATCTATCTTTCAAAATTTTCAAGAATGGTGTATATCAAATCTGTAGATGAATTTATTAGCTTCGGATCTGAGGGAACCTTCAATTTTTTAGCCCTGTCTTTACAATAAATAATAAAATAAGTGCTTCCAAACTGAGCAGCTTCGCATGAACAGTGACTTAAACACTTTTTAAAGTTGTCTTGTGTGATCCTCATTGCCACATATGAAGGCATATATGACCTTTTTCCAAATTAGAATAGAATGTAAATAACATTCACATATAATTTAAGCGAGTGTTTCTCATCTAGTGGCATATGTGCTACTGGTGTTATACTGGCATACCTGTCACCGATACCAGAATGAAAGAAAAGAGATTTAAGCTAATGGAAAAGGATTGCTGCTACAAGAGGTAGAGAAGGAAAATGTCCTAATATGCTTTCCCTTAACCTAGAATAAGATCAGTTTATCTACAGAATCAGAAAGATGGCTAAGTTTGAACTATGGTACAATGCATGACAAAAGGAGAACAGGCTGTCACATTAATAATATTCGTTCTGTGATAGAGAGGACCTTCTTACCAGAAAAAGGCAAAAAGTTCATATTGGGAGAAACTAGGAAAGGCAACATTTCCATCCTACAGTCACTATGCCATTGCATGTCAGGGAGCCCGTGGAATGTTAGGACAGCCAGTAAACTAGTAATTGTGTTTCCCTTGCTTCTGTCAGTTATGTTGGGCAACCAGTGACATTGAGAAATAATCTACATTGTTTGGAAGCTAAGCCAAGATGTGATTCCCACCAAAAGTGCCCAGCACTTCTTTCCCGGAGGTTGAGACTCAAGGTTGCTTTTGTCTCATTCATAAATGAAAGAGCACTACAGAGAGTATCTTATTTCTAACCTAAGTAACTTTAACTGAGTTGCTGGTAATGGATGAGACCAGAATGGGATCAAGAATGTTAGGTATCTCAGCTAATTGTATCCCTGAGCAGCAATTCTGACTGGAGTGCAAACTTGCTCCTCGATGCAATTTAAGGCAACTTGCTAAGCATTAAGGCAGTAGTCTGTCTTCCAATTACAGCTCAACCTGGGCTTGCAACATCCAACCATCCATTTAAACAAATGCATGATTGAGTATAACAAATGGAGATGGGTAGAGTAGGTGAATGACAGTCAAGTGTCCTATTATGTAAAAGAGCCTTTTTGAATGTGATCGTGTTATCCTTTTTTATATTTTGATGTGATTTTTGTCTGCCTATTATTATTTTTTCTCCAAGGAGCCTATTTTGAGCATGTCTTGGAGCTCAGTCATTTATCTGCAAAAGCAGCTACATGGATGGGGAGAGCAAAAATCCCCGCTAAGACAATATCATTACATCAACTGAAGATTTACAAGTTGTAAAAGTGTCAGGATTCCAAGAATAATTCATCACAAGAAAAGTTACTGTTTATGTTCAAGATATGTTTTCTCTACAGTACTCTATGAGAGAATTTACATATTGTTATCACTGCCCCTTTGGGGATTGGGACACTAACTCATATGGAAGAAAGAAGCATAACTATAAATATATTCTGTCCATGGCTTGGTGCCTCAGATAGAAAAAGCTTATAAAGTTATCTCTCTATTTTTGATTCTGATTGTTGGAAGAAACTTACCATAAATGATAAATGTAACAAAAGAAAGTGTATAAACATATAAATATTATTCTTAGAAGAAAGTACTTTTGAATCTCTGTCATTATGTGACCCAGGTTCTTTGACAGACTTATTGGTGGAATGTAAGACATAAATGGATTAAACTTTTCAAAAAAGATATAAAGCTTCATATAAATATTTCAAACAATTGTATTCATATGTTTGATCCATAGAGCTTCATGCCTTAAGTGGGTATCTCTGCCAAGTGCATATAAAAGAAAAGGTAAAGGTTCCCCTCGCACATATGTGCTAGTCGTTCCTGACTCTAGGGGGCGGTGCTCATCTTCGTTTCAAAGCCGAAGAGCCAGCGCTGTACGAAGACATCTCCATGGTCATGTGGCCAGCATGACTAAATGCCAAAGGTGCACAGAATGCTGTTACCTTCCCACCAAAGGTGGTCCCTATTTTTCTACTTGCATTTTTTACATGCTTTCAAACTGCTAGGTTGGCAGAAGATGGGACAAGTAACGGGAGCTCACCCTGTTACACGGCACTAGGGATTCGAACTGCTGAACTGCCGACCTTTCAATCGACAAGCTCAACGTCTTAGCCACTGAACCAATAGAGAGGGTGATTTGCCCATTTCTCAAACTGGAGCCCACAAATCATATTGCATACTACTCTTGCAGGTAGTAGGAGAATCTCGAAAATCCCTGGTTGGTGTATCTAATATTATATAGCACCAATTATTATTTACTTCTCAAATAATAACATAAGGTGGAGAGAATTAGCTTTTCAAAAATTTCACTTTCAGAACTGTCTAAGATAAAAGAAGATAGTTCACTTGCATTTCGGTAATTATAATTTATAATTTATAATTGACTATATATGCCACATCATCCTGCTTTATAGCGATCCTGCCATACCAGTATACAAATTACATGCCAGATTTTATTGTTCCTCTCTAGTGTTTTTTTAATTATAAGAATATGAGGCATTGCATTTCTGTATTGCAGGTATCCAAATTTATGACTTGATAATAAAGAGTCTTTGGGGAAGTAATATTTCGGACTTCCTAATCTATTTAGAAAAGTTAAGATTATTTGATCAATTGCTGCAATTCTGATTTCTTGAACAGATTAAAAAGGAATAACATAATATACATTTAGCAGGCATCTAATAGTGTTCATTATTTTCTCCTTCTAACAGACAGTTTCAATCTTGGAACAGCGCCTGACTTTAACTGAAGATAAATTAAAAGAGTGCTTACAGAACCAAGGGAAACAATTACATTCGGTCAGATTGAGAGAAGAAACAACATAAATGCTGGTGAATACTCATTAATCTATTCTCAGGGAAGTGAAGTAAAAAGTGGTAGTACTTAATGACATGAATCCCACAAATAAAAAGTGCCTGTAAGATTTTGCTTGTAAGATTTTTTTAACAGATCATTGCTAAAATATTGAATATATTTTATTAAAATATTTATATATATATTGCTTTTTTCTGAGTATCCAGTATCCTCTGTGTTCCAATGGTTAATTATTATTGACATAATTATCATAGCCCAAAACTTTGCATATAATTCTGCATCTGTACAGAAGCTATATCTTGCCTAATTGATGATATTTTCTATTTATAGAAAGGTGACATTCCTTAACCCATGAAAAAGATGAGGTTGCCATATTCAGGATAGGAACAAGAATAATGCAACTTGTTGGACTTTAAAAAGTTTCAAAAACTAGGAAGAAAAAGGATTTCCTACAAAGCTTTTGAAAAAGGTGGAATAAATAGGAGAGGATCAAGGAATTCATTGATCCAGGGAAGGGTGTTAAACTCAAGGCCCATGCGCTGGATCCGGCCCATGTGGTGCTTAGATCTGGCCCCGCGGGATGGTCCTTTGGAAACAGCAAAGGACCATCACGTGGTGCCTCTGTCAGCGAAAACAGAGCTATGGAGGGCCATGTGCGGCTTCCCAGGCCCCCTTTTTTACCGCAATGGCCTCCTGCAGCCCTCTATCAGTGAAAACGAAGCTAGGGGGCCTGTGCACACACCCCCGAGCCCCTTTTTCAGCCACAACAGCTTCCTGCATGGCCCCCTGGCAGGAAAAGCTCCATTTTTGCTGGCAGAGGGCTAGCAAAACAAATTAAAAACAAAACAAAAGGTTTTGTTTCCCTTTCTGCATTTGAACATGAAAGAAGGGACAGGAAAGGAGAAAGAGCAAGAGGAAAGAACAAGAAAAAGAAAGAAAGATGAAAAGAGAGCAAGAAAGGAAAAATAAGGAAAGAGGGAAGGAAGAAGAAAAGAAGGAAGAGGGAAGGAAAAAGAAGAGAAGGAAGGAAGGAGATTATAATGAGAATGAGGGAGGGTCTGAGGGAAGTCCTGCCTTAGCATTTGGCCACCAACATGAATGACATCGAGCTGGCGACGGCCACCCCAGCCACAACCACCTGAGCCCCCTGAAGTCAAACACAACCCTGATGTAGTCCTCACTGAAATCGAGTTTGACACCTCTGATAATAGACCTCATTATCCTCCAATATTATTTTTTTCCAATAAGATTATTATAAAAAAATTTAAATGGAGACTTTAGGAATAGTCCCAGAAAATACCTGTGATATGAAGAGTGACACATTGCTAAAATGTATTCACATTTTCAAAGAAAATAATGCAAAATGAAACTGGATAGATGGGAAGTCTACAGTAGCTAAAAATCCAAAGGAATCTTAACAACAGGTTTTCCAGTGGAAAAAGATGCTTTATGGATGCATGGATAGGTAGGAACAACTTTCTATGAGCAATCACAAAGCATATTTTCCAGGAGGCAAATTTGTGATTTGCTTCTTGGTTTGCTCTCCAGCCCTTGGGGCATCTTCACGAATTTGCCCCATAGCCATTATAGAAATCATTTTATGTAGCTCCTCTCCTCAATGGCTGTTTTGAGAAACAATATATATAAGCCGTTTAAGATAGCCATCTCTTTTCTTTTTAATTTAGGAAGAGCAGAGTTTAGAAAGCCTAAAAAAGGTCTATGTAATTCATGCTCCTTCATTACCAAACGCTGTCATTTCTCATCAGAATCTTATTTTTCCTTTGTTTTAAAAATCTAAACATCTTCAAGTCTGCTGTCTGTTTCCACATACTACTTCACACCAACCTAATTTCCTTGGCTGCCATAGCAGTCAGGAAGGATCAGTAGCTACACGTCTTTTACTGCCTGATCCATTCAAACTGGCTATATAAATAATTTCAGAGAAGAGAGAAAAAAATAAGTAACTGGATCATATTTCGTGCTTTTATTTTGCAAAGGAAAGTTAACAAGTTACAGTTGTTTCCCAAATCCCTATGAAATCCCTTTCTTTTTAAAAGATAGAACAGAGAAAACAGAAAAGCTCAGAAACTGCTTGATGCTTCTATTAATGCTACCGAATTTCTATTGAAGTTTTTCCAGCCTCTTGATGATAAGCTTTACTGTGTTTATTGTTTCACCTGTATTGAATATCAAGATCAGTGGCAAGATGAATCATTAAACAACATAGTAGAGCATGTTAGCACAAGACAATTATTTCAGAGAGCATTTGCATCACAAAAAGTTCCACAGAGTTCAAAAAAGTGCTAAAGCACCTGTAAGCTGGGGATTTTTAAATAAGTAAACTCCAGCTGAGCTATATGCCACTGCCTGCTGCTTCATGTTCACTTTTATTCCTCACATTGCTGTCAAAACATTAAAGCTGTCATCCTCTTTGAGGCAACGAAAAGGGACAGACTGCTGCAAGTAGTATATTTATGGCATTGAAAGCATCTGCAGGGATTGTCTTGCAAAAGGGTGGGCTCATTTTTCAATATATCTATATCTATATATTATTATTCAGAGCATCCTCAGGCTTACTTAAGAGACAGAATGGGAAAATGAAGGGAAAAGGCAGATAGAAAATGTCTCCTAATTTATGTACAGCTTCTGTTAAATGCTTTGTTTTTGAACTGCTTAAAATTCTCCTTTTTTTTATTAGAAACTTTTTAAAAAATGGTACCAGGAAATTATAAAATGCGTCTGTAGGATGATCTGTTCTTAACATTTCATCTAAATGTTGAACATAGTTTACAAATCCCACATATGATGAGTGCTTTCAGTTTACTTTGGACCATTCTGCTAGTCTTATGGATCATAAACATTAGTGGAGGACAATGATTTCTTCACAACTGATTCACCTTGCTGGACATGTCTTTTTGGATATTTTCTATTTTCATATTTATACATTTGGAATATAAACATAAACCTATGTAAAGGTTTCATTTTTGGCTTTTTGAAGCCTTGTATGTAGTTAGGAATAGGTAGTCTTCAAAAACATAACATTATCCCTTCCCTGTTTCCCCCAAAATAAGACATCCCCTGATAATAAGCCCAATCGGGTTTTGCACGCATGGCAATAAGGCCAAGCACTTATTTCAGGGTTCAAAAAAATATAAGACAGGGTCTTATTTTCGGGGAAACACGGTAAAGTCCAGCTGACTGCTAATAAAAGGTATGCAGTACATTCCTGTCTGTTTGTCTTCAATTTCTGTCTTAGGCCATGTGGCTGAATTCATGATTGGTAGAACAAACAAACACCTATTCCTCCCTCCCTCCCTCTTTTATTTTAAAGATCGCACTGATGTGTTTGATTAAGCTGCACTGAAAGTTTGTTGTAGTACATGAGTGTACATCTTATCACATTTGTACTTGGAATGGAAGGTAGTTATAAACTTTCCCCCACTCAGATTAGCAAAATGACCACCATCCAAAGTTGCACCAATATTACAGACTAAACTATTATTGGCTACATTGAGCTGTAGCCAACAATAGCTTAATCTGTAATATCAACATCTGGTTGCAATATTATCCGCTCAGTGAACTGCAAATTTTGCATAATGTTGTCAAAACCACTTGCTCACTAGAGTGCAAAACAAGAAAAAAGGCTTGTTCCATTCTTTAATAAAACACTTTATAATGTGACTGATGCAAAGCAAGAAAAATGGTCTTTTCTCTTATTTAATAGTGGATTTTGTAAAGTGGCTATTGGGCTCTAAATGTTATCACTTCTTCCTGTAATATAATATGGGGGTTTCTTCATATTCTTTCCATGTTAAACTTCCATCTTCAAAGTCCAAGTACAATCTACAGAAGGTCAGTTATATACATCTTTTGAGTTAAGGACCATATGTGTTATTTGAATAATATGTATAACATTAGGCATAAACAATGTTTGATATAGTTTTAATATATATAAACTGTCATATATTTAATTAATTAATTAATAATAATAATAATAACAACAACAACTTTATTGTAAATAAAGTTACTCTTGTACACATATCCATTTTCTTTTTGGTGATAACAATACTTTTTTGAGAATTACCACAAGAAAGTGACATTCTAAATCCATTTCCTAACCTGGAACTCCCATATGCCTTAAATTATTGTGATATAGAAGTCAAAAATATCTTCCTTCATGAAAATATTTTAAAAGGTAAATTTACAACAATTCCCCCCTCCAAATTTATGTCTCTTGATTTAAGTTTACCAGCAGTAGTTTTTTAATTACTAGTTATGATTAGCTTACCTTCTTAATCATTAGGTTGTCTCTGTGAAGAGGAAAAGTCAATTATTTGTTACAAGATTCTCTCATATCAATAAAGAAATATTCATTATTTTGAATAAGTATATGGAAGCAATTTCCTACTACCAGCAATTTTCTTAAGTAGGGGCATCAAAGTAAGTTAGATTGGGCAATTTAACCATTGAGTGGTGCTTCTGCTGTACCTGAATGTGATATTTCAGTGTTTTTTTAAAAATAAATTTACAGACATTTCTAAAATTCTGTTTTCACTTTGTTCTTATGAAGTACAGAGTGTAGATTAGTGAGAAAAATATGAATTCAAGAATTCAACAGCTCTGGTTGGTCAGCAGACTAAGGCAGTTACTAACATCCACTTACATCTGCTGCCTGCAATTACTGCAAGTTCAAATCCCACCAGGCTCAAGGTTGACTCAGCCTTCCATCCTTTCTAAGGTAGGTAAAATGAGGACCCAGATTATGGGGACAATAAGCTGACTTTGTATAAATATACAAAAGTATGAAGGCTATTGCTTAACACATTGTAAGCCGCCCTGAGTCTCCGGAGAAGGGCGCATATAAATCAAATTTTAAAAAAAGAAAAAAGAATCAGGCAGCATAACAAAAGTGACAAAAGTGAAGGAGGCTCTGAATACTTTCTGAATGCCCTGTAGTGTATCTATCCTACAAAGTCTTCAGTTCTTTCAAAGTATAAACATTTTTCCATGGGAAAGTATCCTTTCAGTTAACTTCAAAGTCTTGAATCAAGTCTGAGTTCTTAATCTGTTTAAAACTTTCTAAAGTCTAAACCAGGGGTGTCAAACTGGTGACCCGCGGGCCAGATGCATCATATGCAGGCCATGCACAACTGAGTTCCGTGAATGGGGAAAAAAGCAACAAAACATCATGTGACAACAACATAACCCAGTGAGTTTGAAACTCATGGTCTAAACTAGGAGTGTCAAGCTCAAGGCCCGCAGGCCGGATCTGGCCCACAGGGTCCTTAGATCTGGCCCGCGGGCCCATCCCGGAAACAGCAAAGGACTGGCACGCGGTGCCTCTGCCAGTGAAAAGGGAGCTCGCCATTCTGTTTTCAGCCGCGACGGTCTCCTGCAGCCCTCTGCCAGCGAAAACAGAGCTCTGGGAGGCCTCTGTTGTTCTTAAAAGGTACCAATTAGGAGGATGTATTTTAATTGCAAGAATCTTCTAGAATATATAAGCAAGATTCTTTTTGTCATTTAATTCTTAAAACCTTTTATTTGCTTAAAATTTCATAGTCCGATCTACCCAAGTAGCATTATTTATGTTTTTCTTTTCCTTATTGTACACAGGGACACTTATAAAGAATGTTGATATACTGTATTAACTAAGCCTTCAATCATCATAGACAGGCAAGAGCTTTAAACATAAAGAACCATGTATAATTTTTCTATAAATATTCCACGAACTCTAAATTAACTCAATCTAAAAATTACTAGAATAATTATAATTTTGTTTTGAGTCTGTTCCTAGTTAAATTTGTTGCTGGTGTTAAAGCCCTCCAAAAACAATTACTTTAATTATTTAAAAGCTCATGGGTTTAATTATTTCATCTCATGGGCTGCTATTTATAGGGCTTCATTTTGTAACAATAATTATAATACTGCTACATGTAAAGGAATGGGCACTGTCTGGTGGAATAGAGCATGTTTTTGGTGCTATTTTGTCTCATGAGAACCTAGGTATATTTAATTGATGAATCAATCAATCAAAATTCATACAGTTTATTGATTAATGATAAAATACTATGTGTGTTATAAGTTCTAGTGATTTTGCAGGTCTTACCTGAAACTAAATGAATATACCAGGAATAGATAATATCTTTTCTTTTTGATGATATATGTCATATTATGCTGGCAGTAAAGCAACTGACCTTTAGTTGCGTAGTTTTTTTCAAATTTTGTGCTTTAAAAAAAAAACACTGGTTTCTTAAGTTCTAATAATATTCAATGAGCCTAAAGTCCCTTCCAACTCTGATATTCTGTAAATTCTATTTTGCATCTTAAAAGAGCCCCATTCAAAAAAATCCAAAAGAACTATCTCCTGCAAACTGGTTTCATCACCAAATATTCAAAGCCTAAAGTACAAATAAATTAAAAGTTGTGTTTTTCTAATAAATTACATTGAGATTACCCTCCTTAAATCTTTTGAAAACAGCAAGCCATGATAAAGAACCATAATTTAACCATCTGTATTAATAGTAGACATAATCTTCCGAATTCCACTCTGCACACACACACACACACACACACACACACACACAAAATCTCTGCCCAGAGATTTTCAAGACAATTAAAAATCATTGCAGGAGAAGATTAGGGAATTGCTCTTTGGACAAAGCTTACTGTTTAAAAGTATTAGACTGGAGTATTTTGTGAAGTGTTATTGGGTACATGGGTGTCTGTAACCCTGAGCTGTGCACTTGTCTAAATTTTTTAGAAGTCCTGGATGTAATGCTCCTATGATGCTCAAATCAAGTACTTTGACCTTTAAAAAGTGAATAGTTAATAGGTTACTAAAGCTTAACTTTTGTTTCTACTTTCAAAATGTGTCAGAGTTTGAATATTAATGACATTGTTTCTTGTGGTCTAATTAGGTAAATAAAAATCTTCAGAATCCCGCAAGAGCAATCAAGCTATTAGGAAAAGGAAATGAGCAGCCTAGTTACACAGAACATATTGTACCTTTCAAATATTAACCATTGTTAATTGTCTGTTGCCCCAGACAGAATGACTACAAGCCACCACATGAGAAATGAACTTGGCCCACAAAGAAACAACCGTTTCAACAAGTCCTTCGTATATGGAAAAAAATGTTTTCCTGCTGAAAAAGAAGCTTCTCATTAACATTTTCTTGTACAGTAGCAAAGGGGCATTGAGAAAAACCTTATTATGATGACACACATTCTCCTCCCCCTCAATTTCTCCCCAAAGAATTCTTTATGGCATGTCTATTCTGTTACTTTTCTGTGGTGTAAATGCCATTGTCCTTAAATATGTACACACTTACACATACCAAGTATTGCTAGAACAAGAAAGAGAAACGTGTTTCCTTATCAAAATTGCAAATATACATCCTTTGAGATTTCAGAATCCTAAGCACTGACTTATACTAAACAACACAATTTAGTTCAACATTTGGAGAGTCAATCAGTTCGGCGGTTTGAATCCCTACTACAGGTCTCCTGTGTGAGCAGGGGGTTGGACTAGATGACCTCCAAGGTCCCTTCCAACTCTGTTACTGTTGTTACATAGTCCAAAGTGAAAGAGTCTGAATCAGAATTTTTTTCATAGAAAATTGCTTTTAAAAAATTCAAATGAAAGAACTAAAATCTTGGGACAAATTATACCCCTAAAAATGTTACAGGTCATAAAGCAAGCTGCATTTTTAAAGAAATTACAGTCATAAATATGTAACTGGTAATTCTATTTATGGTTTAAGTGAATAATATCAAATGTACAAGAATAGACATTGGGCTAATATTTAATCTTTTGGGGATTGTGCACAGCTGTCCCATTTTGAGAAAGATATTGTAAGGCTAGAAACGTATAAGAAGCAAACAACCGGAATCATAAACAGAACCATCTCTTAAAAGCATTAAGGTGAGAAGGGTAGGATAATTCTAATGAATTCTTTATGTATTTCAGTCTATCTACTTTAATCGTTCAGGACTATTTTTGATTAAACTTGTTTTAGATAATGGTTCTCCTATGTAATAGCCCAGATAATTGATAACTAAACCACTCTGTGGACTCTGGAGAAAATTAATAAATTTTCACTATAGTGTTTTTAACACAAAGGAAAGAGCAGTTGTAATATTAATTTAACCCCTTAAAAAAACATTTTTCCTATTATGGATAGTTTATCTTCCCTTGAATCAATGTGACTGTTCTGATCTGGATGTTCTCTAAATTTCTTTAGATAAATGTCAAATGACTCCTTGCTATTTGCAGAAAAAGTCACTATAACACTTTGTATAATGTTCAAACAGTGTGACAACTGAAATGAACTCACCAGAATTTTCCCCTTTTAAGTAGCTCTGATTCTTCCTCTGCTGTAGAAGAAAAAGAAATCTCTCACTCCACTGCTCAAAAAAGCAAAGTAGTAAAGTTTTATAGTTTGTAACTTTGAGGGCGAACCTATGGCACGTGTGCTAGAGGTGGCACGCAGCGCCCTCTCTGATGGCACATGAGCCGTCACCCCAGTTCAGCTCTGCTGCACATGTGCACACACCTCCCGCCGGCCAGCTGGTCTTTGGGTTTCTGTTGTGCGGGGGCAGGGACCACATGCACATGGGGGGCACATGTGCAGGGGGCACAAGCATTGCATTTTGGGGGTTCGGGCACATGTGCATGCACATTGGGCATTCAGTCTGGAAAAGGTTAGCCATCACTAGTCTATAAGTTAACTGTGGGAGGCCACAGACAACTATGGAAAAGATATAAGAGAGGATATCCATATGCATCTTTTGGCTAGCTTGCAATGGCATCAATGCAAGAATACAACACATTCCTCATGTGAAGCTCTCTGAAATTATTTTCATTTTTTGAATAATGACTGGGAGGGGAAGTTGCAGTGTTTTTTTCTGCCTAACACTGGTGCATATGTTGTACTGAAAACCATCCCCATTGCTGCCTATCAGAAATCTCACTTAATGGAATGCATGATGCTTCTAACACAAGAAAGTGGTATTGAAAAATATTTTGTCTGTATATATTTAAAGTAGTTAGATGGAATGAAAATGGATTTAGATCTTAAAGACAAAGCAACAACAAGATGGAAAAATTACAACTGTTAACTGACCGCTAGATCTTTTTGCTCTGATCGTTATGGTCTCATTAAGAACACTCTAAAATACTTTTCCTTGCTGTTTCTCTAAACTATTCTGCAAACTATCAATATATAATCTGTGCTGTAAATTTCAAGATTGTTAATTCAAGATTCTCAGATAAAAGCATTTTTAAAAGGTTTTGTTGAAATTGGAAGATATTATGAACAGATATTAGATGATAGATAGATAGATAGATAGATAGATAGATAGATAGATAGATAGAT
>WNWU01013802.1:15432131-15510057 GCA_012654045.1 Ptyas mucosa
AGATAGATAGATAGATAGATAGATAGATAGATAGATAGATAGATATCTTTATGTTAATAGACATTTAGCAATTTTTCACATACACATCAAAATAGTTTTAGATTTTTTTAACAAAAAAATCCTTTGCTTTGGTGTGGATCAAGTTATCAACTCTTTAATAAATCCCATTGCAATCTCAGACCATACTCCCATTACTCTTATAAAATTGTAAACATCATAAGCCAGCCAATTCTAGCTGGTATCTGAATGTTCCTCTTCTAAGAGATTCTCTTATTATTCTAAGATATTATCTTCTTGTTATTAACAGGGAAATTTATTCTTTTTTAAAAATAAACAAATCAAGGTTCTGCCAATACATCAGTCCTCTGGAATCCATTTAAAGCATCCTTTTGGAAATCTATTAGCGCTCTCATCTTAACAATAAAAGAGACTCAGAGGCTCTCATCTTTTACAATTGAAAAATAAGGCTTAAGAGTCATTTTTGTTACTTGCCAGAAACCCACAAATGAATCATATCAAGCATTTATAGCAGCAAAGCTGAAATTGGTGCTACTGCCCATGGAACAATTGGAATGTTTCCTAATATGTAGGAAATAATCAGAAATAATAGCAATCAGGAGAGAAAGATGGAAAGTTACTGGCTTATTTTTTGGAACAAAGATAATATTCCTGGAATTTAGGCCAATGATGGAGATTTTTTCATTTACACAGAATCTATTAATTATTATTTTTATGCGCACTTATATGAGTTAAAGCAGGGGTTCCCAACCCCTGGTCCACAGCATGCCAGAAACTGGGCCGCACAAACAAGCAGAGCCCTATCTGTGGGCTGCAGGTAGCACATGAAACCACGCTCCGTCCAGTCTGTGGAAAAAACTCTATGGAACCAGTCCCTGGTGCTCAAAAGTTGGGGCCCACTGAGTTAGAGACTTCTATAACTGTAAATGCAATTTTTAAATGTACAATATTGTATTACAAAATCTGTGGGATTGCCTCTCCCTGACAATATCTGCCTGTCTTACTAGGTTAGGGTTGGAGTCTTCGGGCGCCATTCTAGCTCTTTGGAATAGCCTCCCACTTATATCCAAGGTCTCCCTATCCTTTGAGGCTTCTAGAAGGTCATGACGAATTGGCTCTCCCAAGCATTGGACTAGTCCAGGGGTGGGCAATTGTGGTTCTTTTACAACCTGTGGACTTCAACTCCCAGAATTCCTGAGACAGCTTGGCTGTCTCAGGAATTCTGGGCGTTGAAGTCCACAGGTTGTAAAAGAGCCACAATTGCCCACCCCTGGGCTAGGATGATGGTTGAGCTGGGAGGTTGTTTGGTCTGGTAGCCAGGGGGAGGTAGGAGCCGGATAATTTTATTTTTATTCCAGTTTTTATTTATTTCTGGGTCGTTATATTAGATAGGCAGCCATAAATAAATACATAAATCTTCATACTTCCAAGTTCTTCCTTGTAAAAAATAAACACACAGGATTTCAAAAACAACAACAACTGGTGATCAGAGGACAAAACCACCTTTGGTTCGACCCTGAAGGACAGCACTACATCATCTAAACGGAGTTTATTGAAAAGAAGAAAACAGGAAAATAAGTGGAGGAGTCAAGCATACACACAGAATTCTAAATAAAATTAATAAAATCAGGCTAATTAAATTAGTTTCACGTTAACCTGTTTGAGCACATTATTCTTGAGTTTCAGAATGCACACAAATTGGATGGTTTGAAAAGGGTATTTTGGGCATTTTACCGAAAAAGGACTTACAAATTGTGGAGTTTGCTTTGCCCAGTCAGGCAAGCATTCCACCAGTGATATCATATATCAGAAAATTACTTTATGGCTGAAGCCATTTTTCTAAGGGCAATGTTATAGGCCCTGGTTACTATTTACTAGCTAAAAAGGTTTGTGTAGAAAAGCATTTGGGAAATGAAAAGATGATTTCTTATCTATCCGGGGTCTCGATATGGGGCCAAATTACTAGATTAATGGACCTTGTCACTGCATCCCATTTATGCTACTATTTTAAAAATGTAGTGAAACTACTGAGCATGTCGAAAATAACCTGAAACAAATTGCATTTTTTAAAAAAAAAATCAAAATGATTTGGAATGCCCAAGGCAATCTACTACAAAACACCCAGCTATTTAGCTGTAGAATTTGATCATTTTCTGCCTCAGTTCTATATCAACAGTAATTTTTCCTGGTTTCATTCAAGAAATTCCAGTCATGCTGAAAAGCAAGAACATTGAATCTAGGATTTTCTGCATGCAAAATGATGCTTTACATTCCAGATTTTTTGGATTTAACAAATGTTGACATTTCACATACAGGAACCAATTAGAACTATGGATTTCCTCATTTGTCTCTAGTTGATTTGAGTTAGCTTTCACTAAGCACAAATGCCATTATGCTGAAAAGTACAGATGCCTCTCAACAAGATTCACTTTGCCAGGTTTTGACAGAACAATCAATAGAAGCATTTTTCCCCATTTCCTTATCTCTTTACAGCCTTTTCACTTTCAAGGACTCTCACTAGGTTAAGAGTTCTTTTCCTGTTTACCATACATGCCATTTTATTACCCAGTGGATGTTTTCCCTTTAAAGCTCAGAGAAATGCCTGTCTTATTTTGGAGTGTCTTTTCAGGCAAACCATCCTGTTTTCAAAGTTCCTGTCTTATTGGGAGTGATCATTTTTAAATATTTTTAGCAGCTTATGAATTAATATTTTGTAAAAATGATGTCACTTCAACAATCTTTCTGTTCTACACAATCGGTTTCTCTTGCTGAAGGAGTTTTAGCACATTCTACTTTTAATATGTATGGCAAACCTTAATAGATCTGCATGAATAATGATCTAACAAGAGGAAGCCACTAAATCATTGGTGGGTTGCCTCCGGTTTGCACCGGTTCTATAGAACCGGTAGTAAAACCGATGGGAAGCTCCGCCCACAGACCTCGACGTCATCAGAATGCTTCTGCACATACGCAGAAGCTTCTGCGCATGCACAGAAGAGCATGCGCATGCAAAGCGAGCGTGTGCACACGGCCCCGTTGCAAACCAGTAGTAAAGGTAAGTAGAACCCACCCCTGCACTAAATTTATATAACATTAAAAGATAATTGGATAATAAAGCCAGCAAGAAATTTTTTGGAGCATGAGTGGTCATGACAACAGTTATACCGCTGTGGAAGGAATGTCTACTATGTATATTACAAAATACCCTAGGGAATCTGTGGTTGACTTTACATATCACATTTAGCCATAAAAAAAATCTGGCTTTGTGTGTGAATCCAGCCATGGCAGTATATATACAAGATTTACAGCTCACCATGTTTAAACCTAATCAATTGTGCTTCATTCAAGAAACCATTATTAAATAAACCACCCCTTAACATAATGTGACAAAGCTGCCATCTGCTCCATTTATAAGTACTATTTCATTGAGAACTTCAGCATTTCCCAGCCTGGGTACAGGTGTTCAGGAGCCAAATCAAGAAAACTATGATTACATTATTAGCTGCAATCCAGCAAACTTTTAAATGAAAGACAATAAGCACACAGTTTAATACTGACAATGAAGTTAATCAGATTGTTTTGTGCTATTTTTAGTTATATGATGATTACAACTGCCACCCAGATAACTATTTAAATGTCCCTGATATTCAAGTCATGAATCTAGACCTATTTCAAAGTAATCTCTTCAGTCTAAAAAAACTAACATTCCTCCATCAATGCCATAACAATAACAGTAATTCTGGTCTTCCATTCATGTACTTTAAGAAAATTCAGCAAATTTCTTCAGTGAATAGATTTAGATCAAGTATTTTTCCTACTTCCACCTGCCCTATTTTATCGCTTTATTTAAAATCTATTTATATAACAAATCAACTTAATGCTCCAGATTTTTATAGGATAATTCCAAATCAAAGCAAGCAAAACGATAAGCCAACTGAGACATTTGATCTTATAATCTTGGGTATTATTTACAATATATTTTCACATTTAAGTTAGTTACATCAACTGTTCTTTAATGGCAAAGTTCATTATACCAAAATAAGTGAATAGTACTATTTGTGCTTTCAGAAATAATTTAGTGTAGCAAAAGGTGCCCAATCTGTCAGAGCCACAGACAGCTCCACATCTTGGATCCTCCCATTCAGAAATAGCTGCCAGTTACACTTTTTAATGTTACAGAAATAAACTGATGTTACATTGTTTACACTGAATATAAATCCTTGCCCTGTCTGTTCTTGGCTCTACCCATTGGCTACTCATTGGCTTTACTAACAAGGCCTCTGGATTGTTGAAATGTGGCTATTGAATGAACAAAGTTATGAATTGCTGGCCAAGGACATTCTGCCTCACAGCATTGTTTGTACAAATTATGAAGACTTTCCCGTGATGAAAAAGATATTCAGCCATGTCCAGTTCACTGCTCTGAACAATCTGCTAACAATAGGGTGAAGTTACAAACCTCTCAACTGATCTCATTCAGATCTCCTTGAAGTCAATACACCCAGCTGAACAAATAAAATCAGACCAGTTATACATGACAAAACGCTACTACCTTTCCCTCTAGGTTCTGAAAATTGAGGGAAGGGGGGAATTAGCAATATCAATTGAGAGTCACCAGGAAATGGAAAAGTCATAAATGTTGTCTTATAATGTGTGTGACAGTATGTGCATATTGCCAACTTTCAGTGAATATAAATTGGCACAGCTGCGTGACTTGCTATGGGCCAGCCAAGAATGAATGACATTATGATTGTGCTGTCAACTGCCAAATATTCTTTTCCATTTCTAATAATTACAAGTTGACTTCCTGATCGGATTTCTCCCGCCAATAAAGATACTTCTGGACTCTTAAGAGAACACCCTCCCCCCGCCCAAAAAAGCCCCACCTTTACACATTATTAAACTGAGCAAAGTCTTTTTTTAAAAGTTCTTGAAGACATATTAACATCTGCATTCAATCCCTGGGCACACTCATCCATTGGCATCAGTGGTGGTATTCAGCCGGTTTTATCTGGCTTGGGTGAACCAGTAGCAGCGGCTGCAGGAGGCTACACCAACTCACACGGATATCATCAAGTCCTGTTTTTGATTATCTGCGCATGTGCAAAAGTCCCTGCACATGCGCACACTCACATTTGCGAACTGGTAGCAAAGATAAATGAATACCACCCCTGATTGGCATGATATGCTGATGATAACCAACTTTATATTTGGTTGTCCCATGTCAACCAAATGACATTGCCGGACGCTTTCCCATTGTCTGGAGACTGTGGGGTAAGGCTGGGAGAGAACAGGCTTCAGCTCAATTGTGACAGGACCAAGTGGCTGTGGGGGAGCTGGTTTCCCCCTGGGTCCAGACATTTTTTTGTTTTTAGTTTAAGTGCTAAAGTTTTAGCACTTACCCAGACAGAGCTGGTGTGCAATTGGTGGGAAGAGGAAGCGGGCATCCTCTTGACTCAACTCCTGCTCAGACAGCAGATGGCAGCTGCTGTCAGGAGAGCCTTTACACAGGTTCCATTTGTGAGCCAATTGTGCCCTTAATAACTCTTGCATTAATAATTTCCTGTATGGATTACTATTCTTTACCCTACATGAAGGTGTTTTTGAACAGTGTTCAAAAGCTATGACATGACCAGAATGCAGTGGCATGGACACTTCTGGGCATTTAACAATCTGGAAAGTGCAATTTATCATACAGATAGCCCTCGATTTATGACCACAATTAAGTCTAAAATTTATGTTGCTAAATGAAACATTTATTAAGTGAGCTTTGCCCCATTTTATTACCTTTCTTGCCACAGTTGTTACGTGAATCATTACAGTTGCTAAGTTAATAATGTTAAGTGAATCTGGCTTCCGCATTGACTTTGCTTGTTGCAAAACCTTAAGTTTTTTCTGTTCATATAATTACCTAAACAATACTCTTACATTTTAATGGAACCCTAGAAATTTTGCAGCACAAAAACCTGGCCACATGGTGCTTTACTCTTTCATGAACTATGCACAGTTTCAAGTACATAGACCCAAGGTCCTCATATAGAAAACTACAGCCTGATGGTATCTCATAATAGTTTCCACAGCTTATCCAAAAGCAATATGCACATTCTAGTTTTTTTAAAGTACTCAGTACTGAGATAGCAAAAAGGCACTTGGTAGATATAGTCAGATTGAACTGGATTAAAAAAACTATTAACAGCAAGGTGGATTGGCTCATTTTTCAGTGGTGATCAGGGGTGAAATGCTACCGGTTCGGACCGGTTCACCTGAACTGGTAGTAAAAAATGCTACAGATTCGGGTGAACAGGTATTTCCGACGATCAGCTGTGGGACGATCAGCTGTGCCGCACGATTTATATTCTCTAGAAAGCAGGAAATCCTGCTTTCTAGCAAATCTAAATCGTGCGGCACAGCTGTTTCCCCCCCTGCTGTTCTACTTACCTTTGCAGATTCAGAAAATACTTCTTAATCCTCCTTTTTCAGTGCTGCGCAGTCGTGCCTGTGGTGCACCTGAGTGCAAAGTGTGCATTTGGCGCGTACCACGCATGCGCACGCGAAGGAAACTGGTAGCAAAGTGAACCGGTAGCAGACTTCAGAGCATTTCACCCCCTGGTGGTGATGCATTCACTTTTGGGAGACCTGAAAGAACAGGTTAGGGACAGATCTTCACAGAAAAAATCTATGTGGTTGCTAGAAGTTGAAAATGATGTGATGGCACATAATCAAATCAAATTAAAAAAAATCAACTGTAGGAAAAATAAATAATACCTGTGAATGAATGTATAGAAAGTTAGAACTGCAGCAGCACTACAAAACTGAGAGGTTCTCTTTACAAAACAACTTAGAAGCCACAGATTGTTGGCAAGGCAAAACATCTGGAATCATAGAATCAAAACTAGGAGATAATCTAACCTAGTGCTGTCCGAGTACATAACATTCCAAGTTAATGCATATGGGTGCTAGTTTCTGCTCAAAGACATACAGAGAGCATAAGACTCTCACTTCAGTTGCCTTGGGATCCTATGAGGTATCTACTACTGTTCAATCATAATCTATCTTCTCAGGAGATGTAATCCTTGCTTCTAAAGGAGCAGCAAACCCACCCAAGTTCTCCTGTATGTTGCAGTCTCTTATCTTTCTTTCTTTTTTTGCCTTGGTTAAACATATCCAGGACCCTCTTTTATCTTATTGAAGACCCTTTTTATCTTATTTTGCCTAGGATAAACATATCCAGGATGAGGGGTTTTTCTGCCTTCTAAGCTTTGTTGTTCATACACTTTCATTTCCCTTGTAAACACCAATCCCAACTCTTCAGATCTTTTTTTAAATGACTGCAGTTAGAAATTGATACAACACTCAAGATGAGTTCTGCAACATTTTATGGAACAGTAGCTATTCCTGCAAATCCTTTCATGTGATCAGACTGACAATATACAGAACATTGGCAGGACTGTGTTTTAAGTATGATACAGTGGGGCAAAAAAGTATTTAGTCAGCCACCAATTGTGCAAGTTCTCCCACTTTTTTTAAAAAAAAATTAATTTATATGCTGCCCTTCTCCGGAAACTCAGGGCGGCTTACAATGCGCTAAGCCAGTGGTTCCCAAAGTGTGAGCCGCGGCTCCCTGGGGAGCCGCGCTATCGTCATAAGGGCGCCGCGAAATATTCCGCCCGCTGGGTCTAACGCTGATGCGCCATTTCTGAAACGTCTAGTGCACATGCGCAGTTGCAAGTCGGATTGCTATGGGAGCCGCGAACCGAAAAAGATTGGGAACCTCTGCGCTAAGCAATAGCCTTCATACTTTTGTATATTTATACAAAGTCAGCTTATTGCCCCCACAAACTGGGTCCTCAATTTACCTACCTTAGAAAGGATGGAAGGCTGAGTCAACCTTGAGCCTTGGTGAGATTCGAACCTGCAATAATTGCAGGCAGCTGATGTTAATAACAGGGCTTTAGACCACTGTACTATCCAAGGCTCCTGGATAGTACTTAAAAAGATGAGAGAGGCCTGTAATTGTCATCATAGGTAGACCTCAACTATGAGAAACAAAACGAGAAAACAAATCCAGACAATCAAGTTGTCTGATTTGGAAAGAATTTATTTGCAAATTATGGTGTAAAATAAGTATTTGGTCACCTACAAACAAGCAAGATTTCTGGTTCTCACAGACCTGTAACTTCTTCTTTAAGAGGCTCCTCTGTCCTCCACTCATTACCTGTATTAATGGCACCTGTTTGAACTTGTTATCAGTATAAAAGACACCTGTCCACAACCTCAAACAGTCACACTCCAAACTCCACTATGATGAAGACCAAAGAGCTGTCGAAGGACACCAGAAACAAAATTGTAGACCTGCACCGGGCTGGGAAGATTGAATCTGCAATAGGCAAGCAGCTTGGTGTGAAGAAATCAACTGTGGGAGCAATAATTAGAAAATGGAAGACATACAAGACCACTGATAATCTCCCTCGATTTGGGGCTCCATGCAAGATTTCACCCCGTGGGGTCAAAATGATCACAAGAACGGTGAGCAAAAATCCCAGAACCACATGGGGGGACCTAGTGAATGACCTGCAGAAAGCTGGGACCAATGTAATAAAGGCTACCATCAGTAACACACTATGCCGCCAGGGACTCAGATCCTGCAGTGCCAGATGTGTCCCCTGCTTAAGCCAGTACATGTCTGGGCCCGTCTGAAGTTTGCTAGAGAGCATTTGGATGATCCAGAAGAGGATTGGGAGAATGTCATGTGGTCAGATGAAACCAAAGTAGAACTGTTTGGTAGAAACACAACTCGTCATGTTTGGAGGAGAGAGAATGCCGAGTTGCATCCAAAGAACACCATACCTACTGTGAAGCATGGGGGTGGCAACATCATGCTTTGGGGTTGTTTCTCTGCAAAGGGACCAGGATGACTGATCCGTGTACAGGAAAGAATAAATGGTATCATGTATCGTGAGATTTTGAATGCAAACCTCCTTCCATCAGCAAGGGCATTGAAGATGAAAAGTGGCTGGGTCTTTCAGCATGACAATGATTCCAAACACACCACCCGGGCAACGAAGGAGTGGCTTCGTAAGAAGCATTTCAAGGTCCTGGAGTGGCCTAGCCAGTCTCCAGAGCTCAACCTCATAGAAAACCTTTGGAGGGAGTTGAAAGTCTATGTTGCCAGTGACAGCCCCAAAACATCACTGCTCTAGAGGAGATCTGCATGGAGGAATGGGCCAACATACCAGCAACAGTGTGTGCCAACCTTGTGAAGACTTACAGAAAAAGTTTGACCTTTGTCATTGCCAACAAAGGATATATAACAAAGTATTGAGATGAACTTTTGATATTGACCAAATACTTATTTTCCACCATAATTTGCAAATAAATTCTTTCCAATCAGACAATGTGATTGTCTGGATTTGTTTTCTCATTTTGTCTCTCATAGTTGAGGTTACC
Organism: Ptyas mucosa; assembly: GCA_012654045.1. Lineage (NCBI taxonomy): Eukaryota > Metazoa > Chordata > Lepidosauria > Squamata > Colubridae > Ptyas > Ptyas mucosa. Next base: position 15,441,597 of record WNWU01013802.1, read on the forward strand.
TATGATGACAATTACAGGCCTCTCTCATCTTTTTAAGTGGGAGAACTTGCACAATTGGTGGCTGACTAAATACTTTTTTGCCCCACTGTATACTGATATATTTACACAACACGTTGGGAATCATGTTATGTCAATAGTCCTGAAACCATGTTTGATGAGTAATATAAATATACATTTTATTAAATGAATATATCTGTAAATGAGATACAAGTAAGATCAAGGTGAAACAAGTCTTCACATTCACACTAAGTGCTTGTTGGGATGTTACTCTGGGTCATTTCCAGTTTGGTTTGCATTCAGCACACTTCCGGTTCATCCCTATATTGAGATCAGAGCAAGCACATAACTCAAAAGTCAGTTCAGCTAGCAAAGCTACAGCTTAATATTTACTTATTAAACATCAACAGAAAGAAAAATAAATAAAAGAAAAAGCAAAACAGTTAACTGGTAAAAACAGGATTAAAGGTAAGCAAAAGTAGAGATAGTGAAAGATATAAGAAGAGAAAAAATATATTTTCTACATCTATCATAGGGTTGGGGTTGATTTCTTCTCTCATTCACCTAGTGGGATTGATGGTATCACACTTTGCAAATTATACCTTCTCTATTTCTCTTGTTTCCATTTAGGTAAACCACTGGAAATGTTACATCAGTGCTTAGTCACAGCTATCTATCTATCTATCTATCTATCTATCTATCTATCTATCTATCTATTTATTTGGTTCGATTTATATGCCGCCCTTCTCCGGAGACTCAGGGTGGCTTACAATGCGTTAAGCAATAGCCTTCATACTTTTGTATATATCTGTTTATATAGGGCTTCATACTTTTGTATATACCTGCTTATAGGGCTTTCAGCCCCCCCTAAGCAGTGTTCTTTTTTATACAAAGTCAGCTTATTGCCTCCACAATCCGGCTCCTCATTTTACCTAACTTGAAAGGATGGAAGGCTGAGTCAACCTTGAGCCTGGTGAGATTCGAACTTGCAGTCATTGCAGGCAGCTGATGTTACTTAACAGTACTTTAGTCTGCTGCGCCATCAAGGCACATGAGTGATGCGATGAGCTATAATGAATTCAGTCCAAGCAGCAGAGATAGGTCATTGGTGTACCCAAATTCCTTATGCCAAATGGGGTTGCTCTATCTCTAGTTGTGTTCCTTGACTCTTAACTAATGCCTTTTTAATAAGGAATTAATATGATTCCACAAATGGTATTAAACATACCTAAAACTATCATGGTTTATTCAAACCCTTCTGGGGAAATTGTGGTTTATTTTTGGTAAGAAACCACACTTGAAACTGTGGTTGTTGGATTTCCAAACCTAACTAGATTTAAGTAAGGCGTATTGCCTTATACACCCAGATAATAAAAACCTTGTTTGCAGGCATTCTTCGGTACAGTATATATTCTTAGCAAGCTCTGCTTTTTTGCAGTATAAAGTGCAAAGGATAGATTTAAGCTTCATTTACAGATTTTACATTTTATAGTACAGATAATGGATGCCAAAGGATATTGCATTTTTAAAAACATACAAGAGTTGTTTCCTGATAACCAGACAGGAAACCAGGTAGTTCCACTTTCACATGTGACTGAAAATGAGACAGGAAAAACTGGTCTTTATTAAAACTCTATGCCACTGCCTCATGAATTTCTCTGAATAGTTGTACTGTGATGCATGGAAATTAACAAGAATAAGCAATAAAATCATAAAATGCATTTTGGGCATAATATTCTTTATTACATTGTGTTTACAATGTGTTTGCCATTGTTTATGCTGCTAACTTGCACCGGCTCCCACACAGTACATCTTTTGCTGGCTTGGAAAAAAATCCAAGATTTGCGAAAGTACAAAAACAGAACAAAGGGAAAAAAATGGGAAAAAATAATTTATTGATGCCACAAGATGTGCTGTTGTGTGTGAGAGAGAAACTGGGAGGAAAATGAAATGTAATCTTCTCTTTCTCATCCTCTCCTCGTCTTTTAAAGAGGCTGGGATAATATTTTGTTGAGAACTCACTGAGGCTATAAAGTAAGATTTTATTGGGCGCCCATTTGAACAAGTATCTTTTAAAAAAAAAAACACACACACACACAGAAGGTGGATTCAATTTGAAATTGCCAGAAATGCAGATTAATTCTATCCCTGTGTGTATGATTTCCAAACTATTAATAGGAAATGTTTCTCTCTGCCACTTGGAAAGTAATTTCATTATAAAACAATACAAATAGTTCAATATGTGTAAATATACAAATTTTAATCTATAATTCAACTGCTTTGAACCCATCTCTACACTAAAATAGGCAGAAAACACGAGATAATCACTGTTCTCCCTAGCCATCTAATAGGAAGGTGGCAACCAATGTCATTCATTTAAGTGTCTGCCCTTTTCTCCCCAAGCTAAGCTGTTTCTGGAGTAATGAAGTCTTCTTCACATCCTCACCCCAGGCAGAAAAAAGGAAATGTTGTTCTATGTTGAATGATGTACAGTCTGGCCACTTTATATACAATAAAATTTAAGTTGCTACTGTGAGGTAAAATTTCCTTCTTTGGACATAAAACATGCCACTGAAAGCATAATACTATAGTTTTACAAGTAGCCTTTTCTTAACACTGCAATCATGGGAGATACAATTTCTACGGTCTGGGATGGGATTGAAAAACACAAATGTTTGCTAGAGCTCAAAGACCGACAAACATGGCAAGTAAAGAGTTTAATACAGATTATTTATAAAAGCAAGAAAAAATGAATCCAGGAAGGTGGGGAGGCAATCAGGATTATGAAATTTATAAGAGTGACTAGAAAAATTACATCAATGGTGAAATCCAAATTTTTTTACTACCGGTTCTGTGGGCATGGCTTGGTGGGTGTGGTATGGCTTGGTGGCGTGGCAGGGGAAGGATACTGCAAAATCTCCATTCCCACCCCACTCCAGGGGAAGGATATTGCAAAATCTCCATTCCTACCCCACTCTGGGGCCAGCCAGAGGTGGTATTTACCAGTTCTCTGAACTACTCAAAATTTCCGCTACCGGTTCTCCAGAACTGTCAGAACCTGCTGAATTTCACCCCTGGATTACATTCAGTTTAAGTTGCACTTGATATCTAGTCAGAATCTCAAATTTATGTACGGAAAGAAAGATTTCCACAAATGGAAAAATGATCTTCCCTCAAACCCAGCAGAGCTCCAGTGTTGAGCATTATCCAACAGATATTCTAAAATTGGAATTGCACCATAACTAGACCATAAGAAATCTCCTTCAACTGCCCAGGAGGGTAACATGGGAGCTAGGTGACATAGTGCCATGCCAAGCTAGCATGTAAAGGGAATCTGAATTTTGGAAAATTTAAATATGCACACATTTGCCCAAAGATTAGCTCCCAGTTGGAACTTCTGGATGCTGCAGAATTTCCACCTATGTGGAAAATTCTATGGGGAGTAAACTGACATGCATAGTTACCACTTTTGCAAGAAGAAATGTTCCTTCTTTACCTGTTTTATGTTCAATCAAATCTGTCTTGCTGCTCTGCTGTGCATAGAATGTGAAAACTTTAGGGCAAGCAATTAAATAATAACCACTAAGCAATTCTATCTAAAAACTAGTTGCAAATGCCACTTGTCAAAAACAAAACAATAGCCCTAGTCAAAATCTAAGTAAAATGAGGGGAAAAGTTTATCAGCAGTTTTAAAGTATGTGTATAGGATAAATCTAGAGGTTCATCAGGAAAGCTGACAGTCTGTGTCTGAGTTCTGAGTGTCATATGACGGGGGAAGCTCCTGTCCTTGCCCCAGCTTCTGTCCACCTAGCAGTTTGAAAGCATGCAAATGCAAGAAGATAAATAGGTACCACTTTGGGTACCTTTGGGAAGTTAGCAGCTTTCTGTGTGGCTCAGCATATCGTCATGCTGGCCACATGACCACAGAAATGGTCTTCAGTCTATGCTGGCTCCCTTGACTAAGAAATGGAGATGAGCACTGCCCCCTAAAGTCAGACATGACTAGATAGTCTGTTATAAAACAATGTCCGTATTGTATATCTTGTCCAACAAACTAGAGTGGGGCAGTTCTATATATACTTCCAAGCTTTGTACTAATATGTATTATTATCTCGCAGTTTCATTTCTGTAGCTGCACAGGGCGATTCTGCATTTGAATTCTACAAAATAACTTTCAACTTCCCCTAGAAAACTTCCACAAAAACATAGAAGCATGGATAGCATTTATTCCAGGGGTGAAATCCAGCAGGTTCTGACAGGTTCTGGAGAACCAGTAGTGGAAATTTTGAGCAGTTCAGAGAACCGGCAGCAGAAATTTTGAGTAGTCTGGAGAACTGACAAACACCACCTCTGGCTGGCCCCAGAGTGGGGTGGGAATGGGGAGTTTGCAGTATCCTTCCCCTGCCATGCCCACCAAGCCACACCACGCCCACCAAGCCATACCCACAGAACCAGTAGTAAAAAAATTTGGATTTCACCACTGATTTATTCTAATTGCCTGAGGCAGCAATGCTCCATTTGTAGGAAACATTTCCCCCTGTATAATTATTATTGAAATATTCTTCATTGCAGCTGTAAATACAAATATATTTTAACTTAACTCTCTAAAGTTACACCATTATTCATTACTTTCTATAAACTATCCTAATTATCACAATCACTAATCAAATTTCATTTTTTTTCATTGTTATATAAAACGTTCATGTGATGCCTTTACTTAAACATATCCCTAAAGTGAAAACTATGGAATCGTCTATTATGACATTTTTCCCTTTCCTGATAGATTTTTAAATAATTAATAAATGCTTTTTATTGTTGTTTACTTTTTTTTCCGGATTACAAAAAGGCTCTTGATCTATCCTCCAAAGATTTCAGTCCTTAGGGATAATCATAGCAACTACCTAGAGAGAGGTTTGAGACAATGGGAGTCTGGAAACCTAGAAGAAAACAAGTATATTCAAAGAGAGAGAACAGTGTTTTATAATGACAAAGTACTGTATTATTTTCAGATTCTTAACTTTGCAAAAGACTGGGTGGTAGTAGTAAGCCAAGAATCTGATTGTTCATGGAGGAAAAATCCACAATCCACAACGTGGGGATAGTATTTATCAAAAATATCCAAAATATTATAAGTAAGCAAGCTTTTAGACACTACTGAATATTTTAATCAACTGAAAGAAAGTACACCCTGGCATGGCATGGGGAAGGTAGAAAAATGGAACTGAGAATGCCATTATTTTCCATGTGGCTATCACGGAGTTGGGTAGGCTATAAATTAAATGCCTCTACTTCTGAACTGGAATCAGAGAATTTTGTGAATGGGCCTTGCAAAACACATTAAGGACTGTCTGTCAAAATAGAGCATCAACTGTAGCACCAACTATTTATTTAGCACCAACCTTTTATTTTAATTTATATAGCACCAACTATTTATTTAGTTCTGCTTTATGCCTTACTCAGAACAAATAGCATCATTATAAGGCAGTAAAGAGCAATTTGATTGTTGTTACATTTGCAAAGCCGGTGCTAAAAAAAAATTGATTAGAGCCAATCTAATTTTGATAACAGAACCTAAGCTTCAATCAACTCCATTATGTAAAGATGAAAGGGATGGTGGCAGAAACAATCTTTCTTGCTCAGTTCCAACATGATCATTAAACAGCGTAAGCTTGCACAGTCATACAAACTGTATCTTTAACCAGTCACTTTTCATCCTCAGATCTTTAATGGTATATATGTGGGCTTTGTCACCTGTAACAATTCTTAGCCTTATCGAACTAAAAAAGAGCTGCTTCAAAAAGCTGTTGCAACTGGAACCTAAAAACCAGCATGCAGTTTTCATGAGTATGTCCCACTTTATATGAAGACTATATATTGTGACTCCCTCCTTGTCCACCTTCACTTGACAGAGGATTAATCACAATAAAGAACTGAACTGCATGATTGAGTTTTGCAAACCACTGTAACTGTTTTAATCATGAGACTATTTTGGTTGGCTGCACAGAGCACTCATGGTTAACCTCCAGTCAGTGAGGTTAATCTGGCATGCAAGATTATCCAATAAAGCCTACAAAGCTTTCCAATATTTATGTGGCCCTTCCAAGAAAGCCCTACCAATATTCTCCTTCCTTCTTTCCAAAGAAAACAGAGTTGCCCTGTTACTTTTTCTGAGCAGCACACTAGAAGGTAGCAAAGGCAGGAATTTTGTTACCTTGAAGCTCCACCATCCACCAAGCTATGGGGAATGTATTTGAAGGACAATGGCAAAGTTTTCGCTAACTGTAGATAAAAACACTTTCTTGAAAGGGGAGATTTTTTTTTTAATACCACAAATGAATTTATATTTTCTCTGCTATTAGGCTCTGGAATAACACATGATACAGATGAGGGAAAGAAGCCTAGGAAATTGCTGGACTGGGATTTCTACATGACTAAAAGTGGACTCCAACTATGCTTGTTCAATTTCTTTCCCATGCCAAAGAGAACTCCAAGAACATTGATGAATAGATGAAGCATGTTACAACAGTCTTCTTCAACTAAATGTCCTCTTAGTAAATTGGAGGACAGTTCCGTAATTCCAATCCAGTCATCATATAAATTGAAAATTATAAGAAATGCACTCCAATGTATCACCAAACTAGAAGACAATATCACAGAAAGCATGAACAAACCAATTCTGTTTATGTATTTATTTAAACTTTATATGCTACCCTTCTCATCAATATGATGACACTTTCCTTGGAGGGCCAGGTACACATTGAAAGCTTTGTAGGTTTTATTGGATAAATTATTTATCACATTTATATGGCTGCCTATCTCATAAGAAGTGACTTACATATGTAATTCACACTCAACATGACAAAGAGTCTTATAAGCTGATAGCATCACAGTATCCTTCTTTCCTAACTCCTTGGTCATGTTGTTGTTGTTATTAGTTGCAAAGTCATGTCCGACCCATCGCGACCCCACGGACGATGTTCCTCCAGGCCTTCCCATCCTCTATGATCCTCTGGAGTCCATTTAAGCTCACACCTACTGCTTTGGTGACTCCACCAGCCACCTCATTCTCTGGAGTCTCCTTCTTTTTTGCCCTCAATTTTCCCCAACATTAGGCTCTTCTCCAGTAAGTCCTTCCTTCTCATTAGGTGGCCAAAGTATTTCATCTTCAGGTTCTGGTCTTCTAAAGAGCAGTCAGGGTTGATCTCCTCTAGGACTGACAGGTTTGATCGCCTTGCAGACCATATTTCAAAGTAAGGTTCATTTTATCTATTACTTCTATTTATCTATTACTGCTAAATCTCCAATCAAGTCCGAGTGAGGTTTGTATCCTTTAGACAATCCCTGGTCACTCAGTGAATTTACTGTCATTAGACAAGCATCAGTTGTCAGGAGATATATTATGGATAGATCTTGGCAATACATTCTCCTTCCTCCTTTTTCCGTGTTTCTAAGGAGATTCTTTGGTTTCCAGTATGGTATAACTTTGGCTCCCACATGTTCTGCATTGCTTGTGGGAGGAATATTATACTGCCTATGTCTGAACTCAGTCTGTGTTCAAATAACATTCAAATGGAAAGAGATAAGTGTGTTTGACTCTTTGGAAATGGAGGGGGCAGCTCTGCATTATGTGGAGCTAGTCAGATATAAATATATTTGACTAGCCCCAGATAAGAATTTAGGGACCTTTTAGTGGAATAAAAAGATCCAGACCTATAACAACTTAGGCTCTTCCTTGAGTTGAGCTGATGAATACATCAGTATTTCTCAATCTTGGCAACTTTAAGATGTGTAGACTTCAACTCCCAGAGATCCCCAACCAGCATGTTGGCTGGGGAGTTCTGGGAGTTGAAGTCTACACATCTTAAAATTGGCAAGGTCAAGAAACAATGGATCACAGACACAGAATATTATGTTTCCTGGGTGAGAAATGGAGAAGCATGTTTTAAAGACGAAGCAGCTCCCATCTTCCTGCACCCACCCTTTGTCAATGGGCCAGAGGCAGAAACTCAATCTTTGTCAATGGACCATCATCTGCAACACAATAGGACCCATCTAGTAACATAAACTAACACAATAGGACCCATCTAGCAACAGAAACTCACCACATGGCAGCTGGGAAGATTACATCAGCCAGCAAGGCTAGCTAAGACCCCCACCCCTTGGGAGTCTGACAACCAATCAGGATACTCTTTCTAGGCCCCAGGAAGTTCATAGCCAGAGAGGGCATAAAACCAAGGCACACTCAGCATCTCTGCCCCTTTTCCATTCAGGAACTCAAGCCATGTGATCCTGTCCACCATTAAACCGTCTTTCCAAGCAGTCTCCATGTCTCCAGTGTCTTTTTCCCCACTTGGAGCTGAACCCAGAAGGATATTTCTTCCTACAAGATAATGCAAGATTCTGGATTTGTTTTTTAGGGTAGAAGTATTAACAGCAATCTGGGGATCCTACAGGAGCCTTCTCTCCCCTCCTCCACACACTCACACAATAAGGAGTTTCCTTCTTAGAAGGAAGGACAGAGCCAGAGCTAATTTATAAAAAGGGGCAAGTGAATTTGGGAATTCCGTGGAGGGTATTGGCTTTCAATGCTTAAAGCTAGGATTGTCTGTTTTGGCTCTCTGTTCCTCCACTCCACACAAACTTTCCTTTCCGATGTTATATCTCAGGGTCTGGCTGCAAAAACCCTTCTGGACTGCACTACTGTTCCCATCCTCCCCATTCCTAGCCTCGATAATTTTGCAACAAGCTGATTTCGTGCACGGGGAAAGCTTTGCATTCTTTCCGCAGACTTTACGTGGTACCAACCTGATGCCTAAACTTTTTGAAGAACTTTACATCCTCGTCGCCACCTTACAAATCAGCTATTTCATAAATGCTCCTACTTTGGGAGGGAGGGAGGGGCGCCTTGAAAGCCGGCCTACCCATGCAGCGAGACTTACTTTCGAGTAAACTTTTGTTAGACGCACCAAGCTTGGCCTCTGACTGCCGATCGAAGCCACAGCGGATGGGGCAGGATTTTAACGCGAGTCTTTCTCTTACTGCCTATGCCCGTTGACTGCCGAACTAACTTCCTTGTCCTTAATGGCTTTTCGAATAATGAACCGGGCATCTGGCAGTAAAGGGAGAGGTTAATGCGTGGGAATTACCCCTTTCAAAGCCAAGAACTGCAAGGAAAGCGCGCGCCCGAGCAGGGAAATCTCCCATAAGATTTCAGACTACGGGAACAATGGACAATAGAGCGCCAGCAGCCATCCTAGGAAATGCCAAACGACTTTCTCTTTTACGCTACACATTTAACTCCGGCCCACGCTTGGCTGTAATGGCAAGCCAGTCCCTTCTGCCACAATTAATATGTTTGCCCGGAGGACAGAATAGGAGCAGCAGCGCGCTTTCCCTTTTTCAGGTCAGCGGCGCTATTAGTTCTTTCAGATGCTTTGGCTCGTTGGGAAGCAGCCGGAAGTGTGCTGGTTGGGTTTCTTAAGGAGTTGGGGAGGGGCGGGGAGGGGGGAAACCCACGCGAATTTTTTCAAGGGGTTCGCCTATGGAAGGTTCAAAGGAAAGCTACGGGGATCCTATTAAAAAAAAAAAAGTAAGGCACAAGGAAGGAAAGAGAGAAGGAGTGGGGGGAGGGAAGGAATACCGGAAAAATTATTTTAAAGAGGGAGGGGGTCCACGATCAACGCAACTTGAGTTGCAGAATGAAACACCCGGCTGTGAAGTGCCCTTAACAAGCACGTTTATGTAGGGAAAACATGGAGAGCCCTTTTGTTCTTCCTTTAATTGGACCATTTGTTGTATAATCGCTGGGCTGCTCTGCTGGAGCTTCAACAGAAGGAAACTCGAGCCCCAGACGCGCGACTCTAGTGGCTGTGCCTTCCCCTCTCCCGCCCCCCGCACCCCCCCGCACCTTTCTTCCTTCCTCCCGCTGAGCTGCTGTTGCTGCTTGTTTGCACTCGGCTTATCCGGAGCGGAAATTCCTTTCCGTTTTTGTGAATGACAAACTCATTAACAATTCATCAACACAACCTGTTCCAGCCGGCCCGTTTCCACGGCAACCGCCCCTTCCGCAAGCGCTGATTGGCCGAGCGAGAGAATGTATCCATTGAGACGTTCCATGTTTGTATCCATTGAGGAACTGCCTGGCGGTGAAAGAGGGGCGATAGTGTGCAGGGTTGATTAAAAGGGACATTGATCACAAGAGGACTTGAAAGAAAGAAGGAAAGAAAGCAAGCAAAATAGGAGGCAAAGAAAGAAAGAGAAGGAGAAGAAGCAGGAGGTGGTGGCTGGAGACAGAAGAAGCAGGAGAGGAGAAAAGAAATAGGAGCCCAGGCCATGAAAAGCTGCACACGGGAGCGGTAGATAAGAGCAGTAACAGCCCCGGGTCTAGCTAAATCGCTCTACCTACCTTTAATGCATTTACGTGTGCTGTGCAAAAGAGAGGGAAAAAAGCGCTTCTGCACATGTAATTGTAATTGCAGGACCTAAAGAGCGATGCCAATGTATCTAAACTAAGGGAGTCCCCGGCAACGCTCCAGAGAAAGCAGCTCTCCCAAGACGAGAGCAGCACTTCGGCTTGCAACGCGCACAGCGCCGCGGAGAGACGGGTTAGCCGACTCCCTTCACCCGGAGGCTTAAGGCGGAAAAGGCGAGCAACGGGCCGAGTTCGGACCGACGGCTCCGCGTTCGCCGCCCTCCCCCCCCCCACCACCCGGGTTCCATCCCGCCGGTCGCCGTGGCTCTTTGGATAGGGGCGCTTTGCGGAGCGGCCCCCCCAGCCTGGCCCGCCCGAGTCCTTCCTCATGCTAGATACGCTTCGCTCGCCGGTAGCTTCTCTCGCGTCGGACATGGCGATCTGCAAGACGGTGGCGTGGCTGAACGAGCAGCTGGAGCTGGGCAACGAGCGGCTGCTGCTGATGGACTGTCGCCCGCAGGAACTCTACGAGTCCTCGCACATCGAGTCGGCCATCAACGTGGCCCTGCCGGGGATTATGCTGCGCCGGCTGCAGAAGGGCAACCTGCCGCTGCGCGCTCTCTTCGCCCGGGGCGAGGAGGAGCGCGAAAAGTTCGCCCGCCGCTGCGGAACCGACACCGTGGTCCTCTACGACGAGAACAGCAGCGACTGGAACGAGAACACGGTGGGCGACTCGGTGCTGGGGCTGCTCCTCAAGCGCCTGAAAGACGACGGCTGTAAGGCCTTCTACCTGGAAGGTGAGGGGTTAACCAGGTCGGCTCCGCTGTTCTCCCGCGGGGGTTTGGTTTTTTTTTTTTTTTTTTTTGCCTTTTGCACCCAGATCCGCAGCGTCTCTCCCTCCCCCGCCCTCCCCCCGTTCCTTTTGCCCTTATTCCTTTAGCACCAGCCCCCGGCATCTGGTCGCCCGGCGCCTTTGCCCTGCGTGGCCCGAAGCGCAGAGCTGCCAGATGGCCCTGGAGTTGTAAAGAGATTAAAAATCTCTTGGCGGCTCCAGGCTGCAAACCCTCCCCCCTCCCCCATGGTTTCAATCCTTTGAACTAGTTCTTGGGCTGGCTTCGAAGCAGACTCCCCGCCTCTGTAGTCCGTGGATGAACGGAACGTGCCCCCTTCTAGTAAAAGGAACTCGCCTCTTTGTTAAGGATTCCCCTCGTAGGGAAAATCCCGATTCCAGAAAAACGACGTAGCAAGTGCCTGCCTCTGGCGTCAAACGCCTAGTGCCTGCCCCTTCCAAAGAGAAAGAGCCCGCTCTGGGCGGAGGAGGGGGGGAGTAGGGAATCCTCAAGCAGCATTTTCAGCTTCCTTCCCCAGGAATAGTCCGGGCTCCGAGGTTGTCAAATCAAGCTTAGCTCTTCAGCAGAATAATGTGCATTGCTTCCTAAAATTCCTCTTCCCTAAGCCATTAATACCCTTCTTCATCGAAAATATTATTACAAAGGAGCTTCCTGCTGTTTCAATTAAGGAATACTGTATAGAGGCTCTGTAGGGGTAAGGAAATCTTTTCAAGCAAAGGATGCCCTTAAGGAACAGCCAATTGTTCTACTGCATCTTTTGGTTGAAAAGCCAGTGAGTAGCTCTGGCACCCCTAACCTGATACCACCCAAAGAGGTACTTTACAGATCATGTAATCCAGTTTCCGGATCAGTGATGAACTACAGTTCTTGATCCCTCTGCATGCTACTGTTCCTGCTGGTTGGAGTGGCATAAGCTTTGCTATTTGAAGGTTATCAAGATGTGGGGGAGCTGAAGCCCCAGGGAAGGTGTGTAGGGTTTGAATTTTTTAGCACCTTGCACTGCCTGCTTAACACTGGAGGGCTCAGATAAAAGCATCTGAATGTTTAAGTGATTGGAAATTTACTATGTATTCTTTAAAGGCTTAAAGGTCTGAGTTAATAGTTGATGTGCTGCGGCTGTTGGATCAACCGTAATGATGGATGGCCTGGAATCCAGTTATATAGATTTCATTTGACTAAGGGACACTATAGCTATATTTATGTTTAGTTCTATTCTACTAAACTCCACAGAAGAGAAATATTTCAATTTTCTTCACTAATATCTCCTGGATTTTTGTTGTTGTTGTTTTTACAGCTACATCAGTCCCTTTTCAGTTTTCTAATGTTTTTAAACCATAAAGTGTCCTGGGACGTCCGGCTCTAGCAGTTTATAGGAGCTCTAAAGGGAACTGTCTTTAATTCTAACCCTTTCTTTTCTTCCCAGGGGGTTTCTGCAGGTTCCAGACAGAGTATGCCTTGCACTGTGAAACTAATCTAGACAGTTCTTGTAGCAGCAATTCTCCACCTTTGCCAGTCTTGGGGTTGGGCGGTCTCCGAATCAGCTCTGACTCATCTTCAGATGTGGAATCCGATATTGACCGAGATCCTAACAGTGCCACTGACTCTGATGGCAGCCCTTTGTCTAACAACCAGCCTTCCTTCCCTGTGGAAATCTTGCCATACCTCTACTTGGGCTGCGCCAAGGACTCTACTAACCTGGATGTTCTCGAAGAGTTTGGCATTAAATACATACTGAATGTCACCCCCAACCTGCCCAATCTCTTCGAAAATGCTGGCGAGTTTAAGTACAAGCAGATCCCTATCTCTGATCATTGGAGCCAAAACCTATCCCAATTCTTTCCTGAAGCAATCTCTTTTATAGGTAAGGTTGAAAAATTAGTTCCTAACTGTCTTTGATAGCACTTTTATGTTACTAGCAGCAAGCCTTTTCATATGCATTTTTTCACGCATTTTTCAGATCACAAGAGATGTCTCTAGCTTTATCCATCTCTGCTGGCATAATTTCAATTTACAGTGTACAGTTGATATTTTAGTTATTTATCTTGTTGTGAAAATGGATAAGGAAAAGAGATATCCTAGGGTGGAGGGGTCTTTATTTTTGCTGTTACAATTTTAGGTTTTAATAAATGCTTTTTATGAAGAATGATTTCCATGTTCATTGCATTTTGTGCTTTTTGTTTTTAAACAAGCAATAGTTTGAGGCAGAATTGTACCAGAAAATAGAAATAGTCCAGGCAGTTATATTTTTTAATCTTAATTTAGCTTTATTGATTATTTTCATTAGACCAAATATTTTTGTCTGTATATTTTCTTAGAAATATATGCCATAAAATGTTAAAGTTTCAAAACTTCTTGATGCTTCTAATTGAAGTGAATCTGATCAAATTCAAAATTTAGTAATTTAGTAAACATAAGAGTCAGCATGGATAGATTATGTTGCATGCTTATGGCATGCTTTTTTATCATGAAATCACTCTCAATTCAAATAATCACTATAATTTGGATCTGCCCCCCATCATGGATGTAGTATCTGTAGGACATTGGTTAAGCAATCTTGGTTTAGTGTATTTCTTAAAATATGTTCAAACATGCCTTTTCTTGGGAATACCAGCTCTTAAACATAACAGATATACTCTCAAGTAGCACTAGACACAAACACTTGTTTTTTTTTCTCTACTCTCTACGAAATGATACAATTATGCTGGACTTCTTTTTCCATGTTGCCAGGCCCTTGTTTGTCAATGAATACTGTACTGTAATCTGATGGAACTGTAGTAGTAATAAGCACAATATTGGTAATTTGAGCTCAGTAAGAAGAATTTGTGGGGTGGTAGCTGCAAATCTCCAGGCATTATAATGTATTTCTTATGACAAAGGAATCCATTTTCTAGCCATGTTGACATCCTGTTTCTCTTAATGGGCTGTCGCCTGTGACTTCTGGGTCTCCCCCCCCCCACTTTTTTTTTTTAAACAGCTGAATACTTTCCTTGTTTAGCTACAGAGCACTACCCTTGTAAAACCATTTAATAGACCTTTGAAAACAAACCCAAATGAAATACATAGGAGTTTGGAGGAGGATTCTTTTCTTCCTTCCTCTTGAAAAAATGCTTTATTTTATCAGCCAAATGCGATCTTAAACTCCTGTGTCTGACCAAGTTTCTACAACAAATGATTTCTATAAAATACTTCTGCTTCCTTTTCCAATTCTATCTAGAATGTGATTTTACAAAGAATTCTTGCTGGCAGCCAGTAAATATAACCAACCAAATTACCAGGACTTTTCTATTTCAGATGATGAGCAGTTATTGGGATTATTCCAAAAAGTTAAAAGATATTCTTTAATTAAAACTTGGTTTTAAAAGATGGGTAGATCAGACATTTAGGCAAAAATAGATCACAACTACTTTTTCTATGTGCAGAACAGTGCATAATACCCTTTCATTACAAGAAAGCAGTTCAGTCTATGCACAGAGCAATGCACATTTTAGTTGTGTGCATATAGGTTGAGTGATGCAGCCCAGTAAAGATGGCACAATGTAATTTCACCACTTACCTTTAACACCAGAGAATATTTATGCTGTATTGAATAGAAAGATCTATGCATGGTTAGAATGACCTGAGTTTGAAATACATTATTTCCTTGATGTATTTGGTTTTTTGGGAAAGGAAAACTCAAGTATTAAAATATTATTCAAATCCGGGCATGAGAAGGTACAGGAGGTTTTTAATAAATTACAGCAGCAATTCACTGATGTTTCATCTCACATCAGGTACTCATGTTATCTGAAACACAAAACAAATGTATGACTTAATAGTCTCTTTTACTGTCTTTTTTTCCCCACAGATGAAGCTCGTGGGAAAAATTGTGGGGTGCTTGTGCACTGCCTGGCAGGGATCAGTCGCTCGGTCACCGTGACAGTTGCATATCTTATGCAAAAACTCAACTTGTCCATGAATGATGCTTATGATATTGTCAAGATGAAGAAATCTAATATCTCCCCCAACTTTAATTTCATGGGACAGTTGCTAGACTTTGAAAGGACTCTGGGGCTGAATAGCCCCTGTGATAATCGCATGCCCACCCAGCAACTATATTTTACCACTCCTTCCAATCAAAATGTCTTCCAGGTGGACTCTCTGCAATCTACGTGAGGGCCAACTTGATCATCAATTCTTCCAACATTGGGTATTGTGAGCATTCCACAATGCTTCTCTCTTGACAGCTAAAGAGAACTGCAATTCTTTTGTGGCCCCTGGGTTTGGGCAGTAGCTGTCTCTGATTCAACACAATAAAGGTTACAACATTTGGAATCTGCTGTTGGAAAATGAGGGATTTTGCTGGGTTTTCCCAGCAGGAAAAAAGACAAATACCACTTCAAGTGGGACAGTATATTGTGCTCCATGCACAAAAGACACTTAAGCAGTGACTTAAAATTTAGGGTTTCCAAACAAAGATGGGCAAGAATGAACACTATAAGTACACATCCATGTGTGTGACACTGGGAGAAATGTATTATGTGCATTTATAATATACGTTGTCTTCAGTGAAGACTTGATTTTTAAAAATTATTAATACTGATTTAGGGGAGCCAAAGAGCGATTTCAGTTTAATGTATTTTGGAATATCTGTTTGCAAAAACCTTTGATATACTCAGCTTGATCAATGTAAATGTTTTTTAATCTCAGATGAATGACATGAAAGTTGCAATAGGAATGCCTGAAATGTATTCTCTGCATTCTCCAGTGATAAGTTCTTTTTGGAGCACAAATGACACATCATCTGCAGCATGCTTAATTTTATTGTAGAATTAGGCAAACTTCCTTGGTTATAAATGAATGTTGATCCCTTTGGGTTTGTTTCTTCAATTTTGTGAATGAATAGTCTCTTTTATAGTTACATAATTTTTATTTTGGTGTGTGTGTGTGTGTGGTCAAACTGGTCTCATGATTTTTGGGGGTAGGAGCCTTACCTTTATAAATAATCCCTGTTGCATATTTTAAAAATGGAAAATCATTTCTTCAAAGTGAAGGATATATATGATAAATGCTAAACAGTGCATTACCTGTGTACAAACACTTCAGGGAGCTTCGCCTCAAATGCAATATCTCGCATTTATTTTTGTAGAAAACTGGAAGGGTGTGTGAATATTGTGTACCTGTGTAAATGCAAGAAGATCCTGCACATGATTGTCAGTAAGAGAAAATCTCAAATTTGCTAGTATGAAGTCGAGATGTTATTCTCAGTATGTAAGAACTTAAATTATTAATAAATGACTTATTTTGGTTATTGAGAAACCAGGTTGTTTTATGTATTATGTAAGAATGTGACCCCAAAAGCCAGGACCATCTTGTAATCTACAAAAAGAGGAATTTTAGTTCTAAAAAAATCTTTCAGCCTGAATCAGAAAATAAGTTCTGGGCACGGCTAAATTTTTATACACTTCATTTGATGGAGATGCAGGGTAGACTGTAGCGTGTCAGTCTTTATTGCATTATTTTCATTGGACTGTGTGCTCTGTGCAAGTTCAGATAGGAGTCTACATCCTTATATTTGGGCAAGAGTACATATTTTGAAAGATAAATCTTTTGAAAATAATCAGTGTTTCTTGCCCCCGAGATTACTGTTTAGTGAATTACCTTCCCTGAAGTATGCCTTGTTAAGGCCAATTCTAACAATACAATTAGAAGAAAAAGATCTGGGTATTTTAATGACTCAGAAGCTGAATGTTAAACAGTCATGATGCAATTAAAGTAAATGCAGCCTTAGGGTCAGTTAACAGAAGTCTTGGGTTAAATGAAGTCATCAATCTTTTTATCCAGTGTTGATTAGACCACACCTAGAATATTCATTTTTAAGAAGTTGGCAAATTAGAGTATGTCCAGATGAGAGCAGTGAAGATGATGGACTTGGAAAGACTCATTAAAGGTGATTGGACATCATTAGTTTGGAAAAGAGAAGCCTATGGGAACACATGACTTATCAAGTATCTGAAAAGTTATTGTGTGCAAAGGGAAGAAATAAGTTGTAATTAACAAGGAAGTAGATGTTGGTTGGATAAAAAAAAATCCTAATGGGCAGAGTTGTTCAACAGTGATAGAGATGGTCTTGGGAAATCCTTCACTGGAAATGAAGGCCATTGAAAGGCCATGCTCCAACAGTGCTCCAATAGTGAATTCATATACTAAGCATTGTAATAATTTACCAAAAGATGTACATATTTCCCTAATTTTATGGCATATTTTATTTGGGGGAAGAGTTGCTTCCTTTTCTCCCAATTATTTAGAGGAGATTTTATTCCTGTTTATCACATTTTATTTACAAGATACCTGCAGCATCAGCATATTACTGAATTCTTTTGCTTTCAAATAAACTGAATGCAAAGTTGGTATTATGCATCCTCACAGCATCTCTATTAAAATTAGGACTCCAAACTTTATTTTAGATAATATTTTAATTCAATCTAACCCTGTCGATTCAATATCTTTTCCTACCATAGAACAATATTCTCTTTCAAATAAATCTTTCCCAGTATGCTAACGTTCTTTGTTAGCTCAAAACCCTAAGCTGCAGATGAGGAAGTCACTCTTTCAAATATCAAATCTGGCACAAACTGAGTAGGGACTCTCTTACACCAGCCCTGATACTTCATCTGATATGATCTGCCTGCAAAGTGCCTGTGCTGTTTTTAACAACAATACAGATGAGGTACTTTGGGATATTTCAGACTGCTGAAGTCCCAATGAGTAATTTACATTTTAATGACACAGCTTTGGTTTTACTTGCTGATCTACAGTAGAGCCCAGATGACAGTGGTGGTCCATCCTTGTGTTCCTTGATCTCTTGGTTTTCAATTTCAATTCAATTGGTTGACCATGATATCCTAAACCAGATCTGTGTATTGGGGGTTTGGGGCACCATTTTACAGTGATTCTTGTTTTTTTCTCTGGGCTCAGCTTCTTCAATGTTGGTAGGTGGGGAAAGATAGTTCTCCAGGTCTTTGTGGGTTGCTGAAAGGTTCTGTTCTCTCCCCCCACCATTTCAAAATCTACATGAAACTGCTGGGTCAGGTCATCCACTGTTTGGGGTTCAGTATCAGCTATATGCTGATGATACCTAACTATATCTTTTGGCTCAATGCTGAACACACAAGGCTGTTGAGTATCTGGACAGTGATCTTCATCCAGGATTTTGGTGAGTATGATTGAATTATTCTTTTTCTTTATTACCATCTGGATGTGTAATCTCTGCCATCTTTCCTCTGTTTTTTTGCTGTATGTTGTTTCTTGTTTCAAATATTTTTTTGTAATTTGTAAACTCATTTCACTAGGAGTTGGGCAGCACATAAGCTTAATAAAGTATTATTCATTATTACTGCAGCTGATTTTCAGGAAGTTGCATCCAATTAAACAAGACAAGGTGTTTCTTTATAGAATATACCAGTATGTAGGATTTGGTATCATAAAATGAGGCAAACAATTAATGGCATAAAAAGATGGAAACAAATTAATGGATGCGGGAAATAGTTATTATCTGATTATTATCTTCCTTGTTTGGAATTTGAATGTCAAATAATACTGGACATTACCAAAATTCTTTAAGTGCTACTTTAAGACTTTCTAAGCATCTGGCCGGCTTTACAAAACAGGAAGTTTAATTGATGGATTCTGTGAAACTCTTTTACTTTCCATGGGATACCACTTTCATTTCATATAAATTTGTTCAGTATCTTACATAAAGAATTTACATACCATTTGGACCAAGCAGTACATTCATGACATAGCAAAAGCTGGATAGTAGAAATTAAAACACAGAAGAAGAAAGCAGACCATGTGTAACTAATGTGTCAGCAGCAAGATTCTTCAAATAAATTGCTTCCCTTTCTAGTGATAGAAGTCAACCAAAACTAAAACCATGAAAAAGTTTTACACCAGCACTTCCTGTTTATTTCAGTCCCAAATTCTGCTGAACAAAAGTTGTAGTTGAGCTATCTGAAACTGAATGGAAAAAAGCATCTAAAACATCAATGGTGGGGTGAGTTTATTTCACAGAAGCAAAGCTAAATAAAACGAGTTACGTTGCTTTAATGTTTGGACACAAAGATTCCCCCCCACCCCCCGATTAATGTATAGAACCAAGCAACAAGAATGGCCATCTACTTTAACCTTTTCGTTCTTCCTTTTCTTTCCACAAATGTGAAATCACACAATGAATTTATATCTGTAGTCATCATTCTGGAAGACCCCTGATTGTAACCTAGGACCGAGGGTTTCCTTTGCCGTCTCTGTCCGGTGTCATTCAAAGCAAAATAAAAAAATTGCAAGCTGCTCCAGCAATTTCCTGTCCAGCTGCAGCTCACTCTTTTTTTTTTTTTTAATATGCTCTGTGGATAAATTTAGCACTGTTTCCTCACTGTGGATTATTAATCTGCTTTCCTCATTTGAGCCTACGGAGCTCAGCTCCTACTGTTCTGCTGAAACCAACAGATGGCCTCCCTGCTACTTCCTCTCGTTTTGCTGTGGTTTTGCTGTCAGGCCACTTCTGAAATTAATAATGTTCCCTGGCTGAGTGCCACAGGCCATTACTGGAAAAAGGAAGTAACACATCTGAATAGCAGGAAGCCAGGCTGGGTCACAGTGTGAACTAAACCAGCTGAGCATAATTTGAGTCTCTTCCATTCGGCAAGTTGGATGCTTGTCTTCTGTTTTCTCTCTCTCTCCCCCCCCCCTCTCTTTTAAGGACAGTGTACTTCAATATATCCTTCACATTTCACAACCAATCCATCTCAATGAAAGCTTTCTATTCAACAGATCTTCAAGAGCCTCTGTAGGTTCACAGAGTCTATTCTGAAGTGGTAGCGAGAAAGTCAAGATACTTCCAAGGAAGCTGGTGGGAAGTAGTTATGTTTGACTTTCAGAACATTTTTAATAAGAATAATGTTCTACATTATTTCTTCTTATTGTTTACAGGTAGGGATGACTAAACTATACTTTTATTGTGCACAGAAAAGGACTGAGCCAAAAAGGATGAGAATAGAAGTGAGGAGAGTCAGGTTTATATGTTTACCTGAGACATAGAGCTCAGGAATTAACCATTTACTGTTTAACCTACTCTACAGGATTGCTGTAAAATGGAACATGTTTTTTCTTGTTCTAAAATAGAACAAGAACAGGCAAAATTAAATTGGGAAATTATAAAAATAATAAAATACACAGTAATGAGAACCCTGACTTGCAAAGTAATTTCTACTTTCATGCAGCTCAGAACGTACAATCCATAGCATCTTGAATAAACAGTGTATTCCTTTGATGTAGACAAAGTCTATAACCCTTTACTTCACAGTGGGTTTGCAACTGATAGGAACAAAATCAAAAGCAGAGAGTGGGTTTTCTTTTCTTTTCTTTTCTTTTTTATCACATCACAGAAAGGTTATCCTGGTGCACTTATATCAATTTTGTTGCTGTGCTTTAAAGCTTAGAACACCAACCCACCCAAATCACATTGGATAAAACAAAAGAAAAGGAAGGAAGTAAAGGAAGAAGTACAACATAGATAATTTGAAATATACAGATGTTATACAAACACAGTACAATTTTTTTTAACAGTTCATCAGTTTCAGACTGTTGCAATTGCCACCAGTTGTATAGTGTAATATTTTGAAAATGTCAGAGAAGAAAGAACAATGGGGGTTAGAAGGTGGTATCCCCCCCTTAAAAGACAAAGCAATGTATTGATGAATTAAACGTTATTGGAAAATCATTACATTGTCATTGTCCACTGTATTTTATAAAAATAATATTTTGAAATAAGAGAGAAAAACTGGAGTTATTGCAATTATAATAATTCAGCAGAGAGGCTCACCACTTTTTTATACCTTTGGGGAAGAATCCATATCAGTTTTGCCTTTAAGGGGGGATACCAGTGGTAGGTTGCTAGTGGTTCACCCTGGTTTAGGTGAACCAGTAGCAGCAGCAGCGGGAGGATCCGCCCACCCACCCGGACGTCATCATATACGCTCTGCGCATGCGCAGAAGTGGTGCGTGAGTGAAGTGAGCACGAGCGCACGCAAGCAAACCAGTAGCAAAGGTAAGTGAAACCCACCCCTGGGGGATATATACACACACACACTTTTAATTACAAGGTTGCTATGCTTTGTAATTGCAGATGCCTTTCCCACTCTGCACTTCCCATTCCCAGTCTCCATCCCACAATCCAAAGACTCTATTTTTAATTAAAGGTTAGCTACAGAATTTCATCATAAGGTGTCTTTCTGAAATCTACTTGCTGCCCATGCCATTTACAGAAGGAAGCTAGAAAGCAGGGAATAGTATAATTTTTACATGTTCTGTGTTTTTAAAAATAAAAAAAAATCAATTCTCTAGAAGAGGAGTATCAAACTTTCTCTCAGCAGGTGTATCTTTATTACCTTTAAGAGGTAATTTCTAAGTCCAAATAAAGCTACTATTTAAAAAGTAATTTCCCAACCATGAATGCTGTTAAGCAGTGGAGCAGACTGTCTCTTGAAACTGTCAGTGTTCCATCACTGAAGGTTTTCCAGTAAAGGTCGGACAGCCATTTGTCTAGGACTGTGATGACGAACCTGTGGCACGGATGCCACAGGTGACATGCAGCGCCCTCTCTGTGGGCATGTGAGCCGTTGCCCCAGTTCAGCTCCACCATGCATGTGCAAGTGCCTCCCGCTGGCCAGTTGGTCGTTAGGTCTCTGCTGCGCATGTGCGGGGGGTGGGGTGCATGCAGGGGACCTGCATGTGCATGCATGGGGGTTGGGCACATTTGTGGGGGCCGCATGCACATGCATGGGGGCGGGACACGTAGGGGGCATGTGTGCATGTGGGGACTGTACTCACATGATCTATGGGCAGGGCGCATGTGGGGGGGCATGTGCATGCATGGGGCATGGCACATGCACAAGGAGCAGAGCGCATTGTATTTTGAGGGTTCGGGCGCAGTTTGGGCACTCGGTCCGGAAGAGGTTAGCAATCACTGGTCTAGAATGAAATGAGGATGAAGGCAAATATACGTGTCCCAGGATAATGTTGCAGGATCCAGTCTGGGTCGGTCACTCTGCTAGAAAGATGTTCCATGAAGATGGGCTCCAGCACATGACTGAAAGGTCAGAGGATTAAATCTCTGGTCCCAGTAACTGACCCAGATTGGCTCCTGAAAGAGGATGCCTACCCTGAGTAGGGGGTTGGAGAAGAAGACTGCATGATCCTTCAACACCATGATTTTATGATATGTTCTTTTTACATACACAAAGAAATGAAACCAGGTTTGTTTTTAAGGACGTGATGTAAGTATAGAGATAAGCAGGATGTCTCATTAAATTGGGCCGTCAGTTCTATAATATGTCAACCATGCAGGTGAAAAGACCCCAAGGTGTACAGATTTGAGGGGTTTTTTTTTACCTGGAGTGTAAACAAGATGGCAGGCTTTCCTATTCCACATATAAATGCTGACTAAACTGGCAATTATACTTCTCTCTGTAACTCCAACAGGACAAGTCCCAATTGCCTCCTCCGGGTCTTAATTGCCATATTTAGGCTGGAACTGTACATTACATTAAAGCAGTGATAGGATTCAAGTAATTTAAGAACCGGTTCTCTGCCCTAATGATTTCTTTCAGCAACCAGTTTGCCAAACTGTTCAGAAGGTTAACAACCGGTTCTCCCGAAGTGGTGTGAACTAGCTGAATCCCACCACTGCATTAAAGGATAATTTTGGACCTGACTATATGGGAACCTATCTTTGTAAACATCACAACTTTCATTTTTTAGAGAATCCTGCAAGAGGAAATGTGTACATTAAGTCTTTGTCTACAGCAGGCACCTCTGAAGTTTCTAAAGTGCCCAACATATGTTCCCATAATTCATAATAATGTATAATAAGAGAGGGTTGGGTATGTTGGGAAGGGAGAAAGAATAACCCCTCCTAAGCATGATAAGTAGAATTGCAGATCTATACTTGGGAAGGGAAATAATTGCAATCTATTTTGCAACTCTGCCAGGTCCACAGGAAGAAAGACAAAGGATTCTACAGCTGGCCAAGTTCTGCTAATAAATCCCCCAACTTGTCAATTTTAAAGATCTAATGACCACACGTATGCAGACAAATACTATGTGGGAGGTCTGTTTATTTTCAGCTGGAGATTGGGGTGAAGACCTTGCTCATGGTGTCAGGAGCATGAAATCCATTGAAATCTGTTAAAGACATAATCCTGTTTTCCTTTCAAGTATGCCTCTGTGTGTGTGTGTGTGTGTGTGTGTGTGTGTGTGTGTGAAGATATGGAAAGAATACAGTTATTACAAAATGTAAGAGTTGACTCCACCTTCCAACTATTTTCTTCTGGTTGTTAAGCATGTGATTTGAACTGTTAATAATTTAACAAATGCAAAGAATATATAAAGATATATTTCAGATCAGGAAATTACTATCTAATAATCAAATCGACCCAACATCTAATAGACAGTATATAAAAAGTGAAAGGAAAAAAATTAAAAGCAACGGCCAAGAAGTTAGCCTAAATATTACAGAGGTCTTCAAACCTGTCTGTTAAGCATCTGTTACTGTATTTAACTACAGAAAGTCCATAAATGACTTCCTACCGATGCAAAAGAGAACAAATGTAATCACTTCCCAGAATGCCAGTGTCCTGGAAGATAAAACTGACTGTTAAACACAAATGAGGGCATTATAAGAAAAAGTTAGGACACCTCTCACCCCCCCCCCAAAAAAAACCCCAATAGGTCTCAATAGGAATTGCAAGGCACTTCAGGATCAGGAAAGAAATCTATTTTGTGCAAGCCAGGACAAAAGGGGAGGGAGTAAGAGAGGTTTAATGAGAATTTTGGATGCTCTTAGAACTATAGTTGATATCACTAAAGAAGTTCCCCTCTTTAATGGGCACCCGTTTAATGGCACCCATTTTCCTTTGCCAATTCTGTGCCATTATAAAGTAGATCTACTTTATAACTACCGGTACTGTCAACAGTTGTGTCACCATAAAAGAGTTATGGAGTCATAAGATTGCTCCAATATTTTTAAATTTTGCATGCTTAAAAGACAAATTCAACAGATATGCCTATTCCTGTCCTGGACTGTGCCTTCAGACAAATTCTGAGGGATACATAGAATCACAATACAACAAAAATACTTAACAAATGCTATAAGAAAGAATCATTTAGCAAGTAATATACTAACCATGGAAGAAACAAGGGTGATCGAATGTTGGTTTGGAGTAGAGTAGCAAGTTCTACCCTAGTATCTTTCAACTGCATCTCCCAAAATTCCCAGTTAGTATTGGCCAAGACCGAAGAATTCTGGGAAGTGCAATCTTAACACACAAGGAGGTCATCCTAGATACAGCAAGGCTGCTATAGAAGGGGCCCTTACATTCTGACATGAAGCAAGGGCAGGAAGTGCAGTGATGCAGGAATAAAAGAAGATCAGATGTAAATGTATTCTGCAGATTTCACCAGCTAATCACCAACTGTGTTAAAATGCTCATGATGGCTGGGAATTCTAAGATATAATTTGTGTGTGTGTGTGTGTATGTGTGTATGAGAGAGGGGGGGAGAGGGAGGGGGAGAGAGAGAGAGAGAGAGAGAGAGAGAATTTCTGTTCTTGCATCCATGCAATTAAAATAGTGCATTAAAGAAACTCATTCTTTTACTTGCTTAATCATTGTACTAAACTGTTTATTCATTTTATTATGGCCATTAAAAAACATTGCTCTTCTGTATGAAAGTAATAAATGTTCTTTTAATGTCTTGTTCCTATTGTGCCAGCTAGATTTCCACAATTTAGTTATGGATTATTCTACAATATTCCTGCAAAACAATTTATTTTTGTTGGAGAACTTATTTTTATCATTAATGTATGTAGTACTGTATGGATGCCGATACAAGATTTGCAAAAATTTCAGGTGGTGTATATAATAGGAAAAATAAAACGTCATAGTTTTTTTCACTGTTTTCCTTACCTTTATAAGGAACTGAGGCTTGGATTAAAAATATGAAATCCAAATATAGTAAGCATTCCATCCCCCATTCCCTCCTGTAAAAACGCTCTTGAAAACCAGCTGCAGAATTAAATGGTAAAACGTTTTCAAAAATGACACAGAGTTTCCTTGGAAACAACTGATATAACTCAATATTTAAAAGAGCACTTGAGAAACTAGGGATTTTTTTTTTTTAAAAATCTCCCCTTTGCCCCAAATTACCATGTGATTTGCCACCTACAGGCTTGTGGGCAGTATTGTATTCTGTGACACTGCAATAAGCAGCATTTCCCACCTCTAGAAAACTGTCTAAAGATAGTGAAACTCATAAGTATGGAATTAGTTACAGGGAGGGTTTTTTTTTCTCTCCATTGGTTTTATGATTTTAAAATCAGAACCTTTGTTACAATCATGTGTTCATGTTGCATCTTTAGGCAAATAGTAACCATTGTCAATAATACTTTTAGACTGCAACAGTAATCCCCCACTTCATTAGGTTGGCCATACAGTATGTGCTGTTTTTTGAAGTTTAAAGGCCTCCTGGTTGTACTTCAAAGGCTATAATTCATTTTCCTTCAGGTTTCAAGATGCAACATCACAAAAGGAAAGAAGCTTTGAAATGGTCCCTCGATAGTTAGCATCTGAAAAGCAGAGTGGACAACCACCATAAAGGCTACCCATCTGGCCATACTACACCAATCATGGTAAGAGAAACTGTATTTAATTTAAACTGACCTATACTATTTTCCAACATTGGACCCTTCAGATATATTTGAGCTATAGTTCCCATAACTACTGAAAGTAATCCTATAAAATGAATAATTTTCATATGTGCAATAAAATGATTAGTATGCTATTTTAAGCATGTTTACTTGGAAGTAAATAAGTAAATTAAAGGAAGCATATTGCTTAGTATGTGTACAAAGAAGCAGAGTCTAAAATATGAAGAGTGTGTAATCCTATACAGTGGTGGGATTCAAATAATTTAACAACCGGTTCTCTGCCCTAATGATTTCTTCCAACAACCATTTCACCAAACTGCTCAGAAAGTTAACAACCGGTTCTCCCGAAGTGGTGCGAACTGGCTGAATCCCACCAGTGAGATTTTTATATATATATATATATATATATGGTTAAAAGTAAGCTGTATTTGGCTCAAAGGTAAGCTGATGTATTATTCTAGCTTAAAGGACTTATTGTGTTCAATGATAAAAATATGGTGCTGAAAAAAGAGTAATGCACATTAAGAGTATATATCATCCCCTCCCCTTCAAATATACTATTTTGAAACTGGAATGAAGTCAATATTTTTCAAAGAAAAAACCCACAGAGAAATTATGTTCTTGCACAAGTCTGGGGTCAATCATGGATAAATTACATATTCATCTCTGGCACACCAGTTCTACCTTGATTTTCACCACCCTCCATGTCTGATGGCCAATATTTTATCCACCTTTGTAATTAAAAACAACACACTATTTTGTAAAATACAGAGCTTTTAAAGATGCTACACCACTGACTTCCTTGGCCACACACACACACACACATACACACACACACCTGTGATAAGGGGGGAAAAAGATATAGAAATATTGTTGCTGATTTGGCTCCAGTATGTGATTTTTCTGGATTTCCTTCTCTCTGTCCAGATGCTGGAAGGAACTTCCAGAACAAACCATAATTATACATTTTGATTATTTATCCTGAATTAGTCACATCTTAACCCATGTTCTAGGTTCAATCATGCTAGGCCTAACTATGTTATATGCAGGAATGTACAAATTGTGGCCGAGAGCCGCATATTGGCTCATCACCATCTCTTTGGGGCTCTCAGAGGGGACCCAATTATTTGCATATTTGTAGGATTTGGCAGCTTAAGGAAAATGACGTCTTATACCCTCTATACTTTAAAATTCCCGATCTCTGTCCATTTTTGGAATGCAAAATCTAGTGCGGCCCTTGAACTTTATGTAACATATGAAGAGCTGTTGTTTTCATATTAAATTTCTCCTTCTCGTGATCCAATGTTGAATCTAACCAAT
This sequence comes from Ptyas mucosa, assembly GCA_012654045.1. Taxonomy (NCBI): domain Eukaryota; kingdom Metazoa; phylum Chordata; class Lepidosauria; order Squamata; family Colubridae; genus Ptyas; species Ptyas mucosa. The sequence goes on from WNWU01013802.1 coordinate 15,468,916, forward strand.
ATAAAAAATGAATACTTTTGGAATATGAATACCTTGACAATGGCATCAGTGATTTCACTGAACTGAGTTGGAATTACTGATTTTTAAAAACAAAACTTAATGGCAGAGCTGTATGGATGGGGAGGTGGAAGTGAACATCCCAGCTTTCTTCAAGACTAGCAATATCAAACACATTTGGCACTCAGTATTTCAGTAATCTCATCCTACATCTTCTATGATTCAATAAACTTTTTTTAGTCATTATCCATCCTTCCAAACTTTAATGCAGTAACCTTAGGCTTTAATAAGAACAAATAGTCAATTCATCCTTCAGTAGAAGTGATTTTGCCTAAGGAGAGGATTAGAGGACTATATCCTAATTGCTAGCAGTTAAAAAAGCTTTTGGATCCAAAAACTGAGGGTACAACATAGCCAGACAGAAGGCAGTTCAAATCTCTAGCACTATTTGTCTCCACAGGCCTATAAAACTCAACTACTGACTGAATGCAATCTACATTTTAAGAGTCTTGGTCTGGGGAAATGCCAGTTAAATCCCTTTTCTTCTTTTGGATATCAGAAAATTATTATTTTTTCAATTACTTTCCATTGGCCTACTAAAGAATGGCTTTAGTAGGATCTTGCTTTTCATATGAACATCAAATTTGTCATGTTCCTTCTTTCCCATAATTTAGGATGGATTCCTTTGAAAGTGATCATTTGATTAGTCTCAATTTGTTAAACAATAACGTTCTTAATGAATTTATTAAATAATAAAACATCACTAGTGAAATCAGAACCAATACTATTCTTATTAAAAGCAAGTCTTTATTTTAAACTATAGATTATTGCATGTTGACTTCCCAGAAGGTATTTCCAGCTTTTACCCCCAACTAACTTCTGTCACTCCATACAGAGTAAATATAAAGTGGCTAATTTTCATTACCTTCTAATTATAACAAGAATTCATTTGGCAAGAATTAAGTAGTCAGTCTCCCTCAATAAATGTCACTTAAATATGAAAAGGTTTTATAAAGAATGCAAGGTTTTGAGTTTTTGTCAATTAATTGTTTTGAAATTCATTAAAATAATATCTGTAATAAATATGACATTCTTAAATGAATTATCTGCAATTTTACAAGAGATTGAGAAGTTAGGAAAGGTAGTAACATTATCAACAGAAATGAAAATCTGGATCATTCATTGTAAAACAACACTGCAAGTTTATAATATAGTTGGATAAGTTCAAGTTCCCAGGATTTTATTTCTTTTAATCACAATGATATAGGTCATTAACACATAGCTTATCCATACTAACATGAAGATATGAATTTTCTGAAACTTTAGAAACTAAATTAAAAGTTATACATTTGCAGAAAATTTAACCCCAAAACATTTCAATTTTACATCAATTATTTTAATGAGACTGTAATTCATTGTGTTGTTTTTCTTAGCTTATGAAGTAACTGCTTTTCATAGTTTTTTAAAAAATTGTCTTTATACTCTATATAAAATTTTATATTTAAATTGACATACTCTAAGAGTATTCACTTGATTTATTTATTCCTTCATGCTGTGCACAGAAGTACTTTTAAGGAGAGAGTGTCTATTTAAGATATAGGGTGCATTCTGTATGATCAGCAATTGTTGATAAGGGAATAACACCTTTATTTTTGCATATCTTTGCTTTGAAATTATAAATCATCTAATCAGATGAGTGGAGTATAATCACATATACATCATACAATTCTGGAAGGATGATGAACAGAGAAAAGAAAATAAAGTGAAGGAGAGATTAAAGAACTGAGGATAGTGAGCTTTAACAGTAGCTTCTTTCTTATGTGATAGTTATTTTCGTACTGAAAATATGACACAGCGTCAGTAGGAATAAATATAAACTCTGATGGATTGTTGTTCAGCTGTTTCATACAGTACAATTTATCTTTGTACAGTAATTCTTTTTTTCAAATGATTTGGAGAATTTAGAACATAACAGAACAGAATATTAGGGTTAAGAGGGACCTTGAAGAACTTCTAGCCCAATTCCCTGCTCAAGCAGGAGACATACCATTTTATACAAATGGCTGTCCAGTTTCTTCTTGAAAACCTCCAGTGATGGAGCGCCCACAACTTCCACAGGCAAGCTATTCCACTGATTAGTTGGATCTTTCTTTAATGATAATCCACCATTACTTCTTTTCCTGGCCTCAGTTTCTGTGGAGAATAGGTCAACTCCCTCTTCAATGCGACAGCCATTCAAGTACTGGAAGACTGCTATCATGTCACCCCTAGCCCTTCTCTTCATTAGACTAGACATACTTAGTTCCCTCAATCATTCATTATATAGATTGCTTATCATCTTTGTTGCTCTTCTCTGCACACTGTGCACTGTGCACTCTGCACACTGACGGTGCACTGTCTCTTGTTTTGGGATATTACCATTTCTGATGCCAGAATTGGAGCTGCTGATTGCTTTAATCTTGAGAATAGTTGATTTGTCAATGTAATGTTCAGTGTAACAGTACTAGAAGAAGAAAGGCAGAGTTACTGGTAATATATTGTTCTTTGATTCTCTGAGAATGAACTCTAGTCTCTACTTCTATTTACTTCTTTCTCCTTGATCTCTTGCTTCCTGACTCATCATGTTGCTTGGTATCAGTTCAGAAAATTTAAAGCTTGAACAGGGACTTTTTTTGTTCTGTTAGGATGGATCAATTTAGGAATGCAAAATATGATCTATCACAATACCTGGCACTCTAGAATGGTGAACCAGGTACTCCTTAAAACTGGTTTATGGTACCAGTCATCATCTGATGGATTTTAAGTCTATGCAGAACCTGGCAACTTTGCATGCTTTAATAAGACTGGTATCTGAAAGCAGCAGGGAAATGTAGAATTGTTCTTTGTGCCCTGGATATTTATGCAGTAATGGTAATATGAGACTTGTATGAATGTCTTTATAGTACATGCACTGGGAGAATACATCCTCTGTTGTTTTTGTGTGTCCAGAGTCATGGGGCATTGTCTCTCCAGACAAGGTTCTCCCTATATCAGCCTTGATGGACAGCTGAGGGGAGGGCATAATATCATGCTAGAGTAAACGCCCTCTCTGGTCACACAACACGTGTACATATTCAACTTGATACCACAAATAACTTCAAAGAGCTCTGTGATTCTTACTACACTTTTTAATCCATTAAAGTAGCATTTTTAAAAAAGCTGAAATGTTTGCTCACTACATTGTCATCTCTGTGTTCTGCAGCCTTCAGAGGGGGAAGAAATTATTAAAAACCCAAGGGGTAATTTCTTTTTTCTTTTTTTTAAAGATTCATCTATGATTCGCTTCAGCCATCCTTTCCAAACATAGGAGCAAAATGCAATATAAAATTATTGTCTAAAATTAAAATAATTATATGGGTCGATCAGTGGTGGGTTGCAAACGGTGTTACCACCAGTTCTCTTCACGCACACGATCGGGCTGAACCCAGAGCAACCCACCACTGGTGTTGAAAAATCTATATTTTTCAATATAGGGAAATTGCATAGCAATATAGTAGGGAAATCTATATTTTTCAACACAAAAAACTTTGGATAGGCAGCATATAAGGAGGTAAGAGATGATCTTACAGGTGCCATTCCTACAATTTTTCTGTTTTCCAAAACAAGTCTTTTTTTTTAACTTTTGACAAAAAAACCTGGAGCATTTTTGTATCCTGGGTTAATGAGACAGTAACTCACAGTCCCCAATTTCTTGTGCATTTGTTCAGTCTATTTTTAGATGTAATTCTATAATCTAAATTTATTCTAAGGTGTCAGAAAAAATATTGTCTCTATTCTTTCCATCTAAGGAACTGGAGTCTGTCAAAGCAGAATGTCAGCATTTTGCCACACAATCCTGAATCTACCTATTACTTCACCGTTTTCTGATGTTTGCATTTGATAATGGAGATTACTAAGAGGATCATTCCATTCATTTCTTAACAAAGGAAAGTGTATTTCAGTTAGATAAATGTGTGTTGTATTGATTTATCACGTGGTTCTCCATGAATTCACAATCAGACATCCAGAACATGATTACATGGGGGACATACACTGAAAAAAAAGTTATGGTCATTTTTTGAAGTCCTCATTCTGAGGATCTTTGCTATCAGGCTGCTTGCTTGCATGCACAGTAAGGTTCACAGAGGCACTTAGCAAGTTGTGTGAGCAGTCACAACAATAATGCATGTAATAACTATTTCCAGCTAAAGATACTTTTTTACACTAACAGTGTCATGATGCAGTATTTTTCTGAAGAATGAGTCAACCATCATCTGTTCAAGTCTAGAAATCTAGTCATCTAGATCCTGGATTCTAAATTACATTTTCAAGAAAAGAGAAATGTCTATTTACAGATAAAACCAAATATTTGGAATATTGTCCTGTTTATTTATTTATTTATTGAAAGTTTTTTCATGCTAATCCTAAAACTAATTTCTTTTTCTGAAACCAGATCATGGTGAGTAATCATGGATTTCCACAGAGATACACAGAATACAAGTTTTTGGCAGCTGACTACTAACCTGTAAGTTCCTGAGGCAGTTAGATCACCCATTAATCAATGGGTATGAGCATTTCCAACTTCAAGTGGTAGGAAATAAATACTGTCCTTTCTCTTTTAAACTGCTGTAATGCACATAATTTGTTGCTGTAGGATCGATCAGGATCTTCTGTTTACTCTCCCAAAAATAACTTTTTGGAGAATTATTGTCCTAAACGTGAGCAGGTTGTTTTTTTTTTAAATGTTGTATAAGAAAAAAACTGAAGAGGAAAAGGGATAATTTAAAAAACGGGGTCCTGTCAGTCAGGAAAAAATGCAGTGGAGAACAATACTCTTTGCAAATGCTATTTATGGCATTTGGATATGACTTCAAGCTTGTATTCTTTGCTTGGAATGCAACTATTGTTTGCATTAAAAATACAGAAAATGAGTACTGTATTTATTGCAGGTCTTTCTTTCTTTCTTAGATGAGCAAAGAATAGGCAATTGGGGGTGGGGCATAGAATGGAGGTAGACTTTATTCCCTTGGTTACAAAATTCCAGCAAAGTTTAATTTTTATAGATGCTATTCACATATAGCTGTAACATTCCCAATTAATATTCAGATGAAAAAGAGTAAGAGCCAAATTGCACTTTAATCTGGGGATTAGCAATTGAATTTAGCAATGTATCTATTTTCACTTGAAAGCAATTATTGAGGATGGCTAGGGGTAAAAATGGATTGGAAAGAAGCACAAGTAAAAACACACCCAGCTGATCCTAAACATTTTAGCATTCTTATCAGATTCCACCATTCCCATTAGCAACCTATGCTGAGATTATTGTTGACCTCAAATAGACCTATGCGATTTTAAATCTCAGGCAATCTAATTCATATGCTTCTTTAGCTCCTGAGTCAACTTTATGTGTGCTTTACTTTGGTATTTGAGTACCCTACCATTTCTGTTACATTGTGACTTTTCTCATGGTATCAGCTAATTGATTTATATTCCAATTCATTTCCTAATTTTCCTGCTATAAATAATCTGAAGGGTTTTTTTTTATTTTGCATATTCATAAGTACGTGCATTATATTCAATAAAATAATTCCCTCAAGAGGGAATTACTTTTACGGTTATTTGTGGTTGATGGAGAAATCCTACAAGAAACATTATTGTCAAGGTCAAAAGCCTTCTATGTTTGTGAACTAGAAACCAGGTTTAGTGATTTTAGGTTTAATCATATACTACAAGGGATGATGGGACGGTTGTGGAGGGATATAGTTCAACTGGTCTGGAAGTTGCTAGCAGAACTAAACAAGGAGAGAACATCAGCATGGTAATAAAACAATAGTTGTCATCAGCAAAACAAAGATGCAGAGTGAGGTAAATACTACTATAATGACACTTTATGCAGGAAAACATTAACAAAACGGTGGTCATCAGAATTACTTTCTACTCCAAATACATAGAAAAATCATTTCTAAAGTAAACTTCATGCTTTAGAGTGCCTTTTGCTGCATGGAAGAATCGTGTTGTTTATTGCACACAATGTAATTGCCATCTCTGGGGTGAGAGACCCAAGCAACCTAAAGATAAATGGGGGGATATTATTAGTTGAGGGGGAAAAAACTGTAGTTTTCATTTAAAGCTATTTCTGAAAGTCTCTTCAGATCACAATGATGATTCACAATCTTTAGGTCTTCCATTCATTATAACTGCTTTACTGTATTTGGAAGTCTCTTTTTCTCTTCTATTTTTGTGTACTTTCCTTTCTGGTGCCAACATATTTCAGTACATTTGTACAAGCTATTAAGTAAAGAAGCTCCTAGAACAGAATTAACGAGGTTGGTAGATTTTTTTTTTGTTCCAAAAAAGAACACCAAAAAGCATCTCAAGACTTCCACACAGAATTAGAAAGCGGTGTCCATGGAAACAGAAGGCAGTATGGGATTTGCTTACTTTTTATCATTCTACCAAATGATCAGCAATAAGCTATTTGCAGAAAAGTCTTTGTTGAACTACAGATAAATTGTCTTACATCCATTGGCCCACTGAATTCACTGAATGATTTTGATGGAGGCATTAAGGCCACACAAAACTTCAGAGGGATACTGCTCTGGTCAAAGCATTCAGAGCCATGCAACCCACCTTAGAAATTAGGGGGGGGAAGTTTCTATCACAGGTAGAAAAGGTCCTTTATTTAAACATAATTTAAGTTCATTCTTGCTGATTCATAATTTTCTACATGCATTGCAAAATAAATTCTGCCAACTCACTTTGTTCTGATCTCATTCTTTGGTAACAAAATGCTGGGCTATATTTGGAATACTGAGGATAGTCAGATGTAGCACATAAACAATTGATTGAATTCCACCATCCAAAACCTTCTTCATCATCCTTTTACTGACTTCTGATCCATTCCTTGGCTCAGTTAAAGATGCTGGGATTAATCCTTACAGGAATGTATTAGATCATTTGGGATCAAGTATTTCCAAAAGTGTCTTCTTTAAATCTTTCTCAGAGGTCCTTGTCTGGTGTCTTCATAATCCAAAGTAGGGAAGATAAAAACCTGTGATAGAAACTCCCCCCCCCCCTAATTTCTAAGGTGGGTTGCATGGAACGCTGTTACCTTCCCACCAAAGTTGTCCCTGTTTTTCTACTTGCCTTTTTACATGCTTTCAATCTGCTAGGTTGGCAGAAGCTGGGTCAAGTAATGGGAGATCACTCCATTATGCGGTGCTAGGGATTCGAACCGCCGAACTGCTGACCTTTCTGATCGACAAGCTCAGCATCTTAGCCACTTAGCATCCTCTAGCAATAGACTTATATACAGTGGTGGGATTCAAGTAAGTTAACAACCGGTTCTCTGCCCTAATGATTTCTTCCAACAACCAGTTTGCCAAACTGCTCAGAAAGTTAACAACTGGTTCTCCTGAAGTGGTGTGAACTGGCTTAATCCCACCACTGCTTATATAACACTTTATAGTGCTTTACAGCACTCTCTAAGCAGTTTTCATTGTTAGCATATTGCCCTCAACAATCTGGGTCTTCATTTTACTGATCTCAGAAGGATGGAAGGCTGAGTCAACCTTGAGCCAGTGAGGATCAAGCTGCCAAACAGTCAGCAGAATTACCCTGCAACCACTGTGCCATCACGGCTCATGCTTTAGCCACTACCGCCTTTATGATATAAATATAATTGTTGATTAACAGCTTCCCAAGTTTTGGTATATAATTCAATATCACATTAAAGGTCTTTTCATAAATCTCGCCCCCTCCCTCTCCTTCTAACAAAGAATATTCTAATCTTTAATTATTTGTAATCTTTCATGCTGAATTCAGTTACATTTCTGTCTTACCGAAAAGTGAATGGTAGATCGGTGCATTGCTATTAAATGGTATGAATGACTTATTGCCAGTCTACTTCAGGAAAATGTTTTGAAATCAGAGAGGTTCATCTTCATTTATGTTTTCATGGAGGGAGGATGTCACAAATTATTCTTCTCAATTTGACACAACTGACCCACTTTGGATAACCTCACCATTATCATTTTCACTCTCCACCTTCCACTTCATTTATTCCAGTTCCAGATTTTTTTTTTTACAATTGTATTTCCCCTTTTCTCATATTTAAGTTGCATGTATCATCTTGTTTTGTCTCCCCGTTTTTCTCTTGTTTGCATTTCATAAACCTATATGAAATATTTAAATCCATTTTAAAAAACCAACATTTTCCACTCTCTCACAAAAGGAGTCTTTCTCTTGGAACTCCTAGCTAAGACCCTGTTCTGCCCCAGCTATGGATCCCACAGAATGTAGCACACACAAACTCCGAACAAAACTCAGTTTACTTCAAAACACAGTCTTTTGCAAATGCAGGCTGTTAATAAAACGTTCTTAACAACCTGCCAGAAATTCCACAGATAAGATAGAGTCTTACCAGAGTTGGCAGAAAGCCCAGAAGCCAGGTTTGCAGAGAAAATCCAAACTCAATGATCAGCGAACGAACTAATGTTGTTTCCTGCAGCTTTTTACAAGCTGTGCGCAAACTTAAATAGGCTAAGGCAATTAGCCCCAAGCCTTACTCTTGAGGAGACCTCCTCCTAAGTAACCTCTCCTGCCTTTTGGCAGCCCTGCGTGCCCGTGAATTGAGAAGAGGCTCCTCCACTTCATCCTCTTCACTTAAAGGAACCTTTGGAGGTTCTGAAGGCCCTGATTGAATCCCTGCCTCTGGCACTACATCTTCTTCAGCCTCCTCGCTGTTCGACTTGAGCGCTGGTTGCACAGGCTGCTGGCGCGACACCACACCAGCTTCTTCCTCATCGGGATCAGCAACAATCCGCGCAGGCTGCTGGCGGGCCAAAACAGACCCATGGCTTGTTATTCCGTGCCGTATCTTGATTTTTACCTGAATAGGAACTTATACTTTTCATTTGCAGCTGAGAAGCTTTGTGTAAAAGGTCACTGCAAGATGGGAATATTCTTTCTAGGCCTATTGCTTTTCATCTGGGCTTCTCCACAGGGCTTAGATATCAGGACAATGGCAGGTGCTATATAAAGGCCAAACACAAATGGCTGAGTCTAAATTTTCCATTTTTCCCTCTTCACTTCTGTTATATTTCATAAGGAATTCCTTTTCCTCCTTTTGGATTAAGTTAAAAATCAGTAGACTGCATGTGACTCAGCTAAGCAAGTATTGTGGCAGGCAGGCAGGCGGTTGTCAATTCTTTTATTAGCAGTTCTTTAATCAAGGAAGGAACAATGCAAATCTTTTTTAAGGCCGGAGGCTTATTTTGGCTTTTTTCCTGGCCTGGTGATCCAAGAGTTGTAACAATTAATATCATGGTGTTATCAGAATAGGGAGTGGGGAATGGTGATTTGTTTCTGTTTCTTTTTTGTGTTTTGATGATTGGCAGGTTTTAACTATCAAACTGGGAGTAGTCATTTTGATCCACACTGTAGGAAGTTAGCACCCACCCCTTTCCTAGAAGAATGAAATATTTTGGGAAATATTAAAAAGGCAGAATATTATATTTCCCTGGATGAGAAATGGAGAAGCATGTTTTAAAGACAAAGCAGCTCCCACCTTCCTGCCCCCCCACCCTTTGTTAATGAGCCAGAGGCAGAAACCCAATCCTTTGTCAAAGGACCATCGTCTGCAACACAATGGGACCCATCTAGCAACAAAAACTCACCACATGGCACCTGGGAAGATTACATCAGCCAGCAAGGCTAGCTAAGACCTCCACCCCCCGGAAGTCTGACAACCAATTAGGATACTCTTTCTGGGCCCCAGGAAGTTCAAAGCCAGAGAGAGCATAAAACCTGGGGACTCGCTGTATCTCGCCCCTTTTTTCTGTTCAGGAACTCAAACGATGTGATCCTGTCCACCATTAAACCATCTTTCCAAGCAGTCTCCATGTTTCTAGTGTCTTTTTCCCCACTTGGAGCTGAACCCAGAAGGATATTTCTTCCAACACTCACATACATCCAATATCCTGAAGACAAAAGAATTAAAATATTTGAGTGTGTGTGTGTGTGTGTGTGTGTATGTGAAGAAACAGATTCTCTAGCTGCATGTAAAATGCCATGTTCATCATATGGATTATGAATTTTCTACTTGCACTAGGATAATGGCAGTATAACAAGGAATGTCCTGTTAAGTTTCTGCTATGGCTGGCAGGTCATGTAGATCACTGCTATTAGAAATGGCAGCATTGAGTTTAGAATTCATGACATGAATTGAAGCAATAAAAACAAGATTAGGAGCACAGAATATAATATTTTCAGCATAAAATGTTTTAGCTCATGTGCTTGAGCTCATGTGCTTGGCTGAAACATTATGTCTCCACCAGACTATTGAAAAAAGTTCAGTAATTTTAGAAAAGAGAGCCTTGGATAGTACAGTGGTCTAAAGCACCCTGTTATTAACACCAGCTGCCTGCAATTATTGCAGGTTCGAATCTCACCAAGGCTCAAGGTTGACTCAGCATTCCATCCTTTCTAAGGTAGGTAAATTGAGGACCCAGTTTGTGGGGGCAATAAGCTGACTTTGTATAAAAATATACAAAAGTATGAAGGCTATTGCTTAGTGCATTGTAAGCCGCCCTGAGTCTCTGGAGAAGGATGGCATATAAATCAAATTTTTTTTAAAAAGGCTTGTTTATGAGACAATTAAAGCTATGCAAATAGCTATAGCAATAACAACCTTATATACTGCTTCATAGTGCTTTATAGCACTCTCTAAGCAGTTTACAAAGTCAGCCTATTACCCCCAACAAACTGGGGTCTCATTTTACTGACCTCGGAAGGATGGAAGGCTGAGTCAACTTTGAGCTGGTGAGAATCAAACTGCTGGCAGAATTAGCCTGTAATATTGCATTCTACCTTAAATTAGGTAAGTACTAGAAAACTTTACAAGTGATATAAGTGGACCCTAGAAGTGGATTCAATACAGATTTTTGTTCACTTCAATTTTAAATAAGAATATTTTTAAACAACACAAGATATTTGGCAAGTTCAGACTTGCCAAATCCTGTTTAAATAAGATTCCATGCATTTTTCCAACATGTAAATCATGATTTTCTCATTTTCTTTTACTTATGCACATGCACAAATATCCACAATAAGGAGAAAAGCCTCCTAAACTATTTAATCTGAAACCTATTTGGGAAGAAAAGATGCTTCTCTAAAAAGAAGGAAAACATGAAGGTATTTCCAGAAATTTAACTGGATCTTTTCTATTATTGTAAACTTGTAAGGCTAAACGTTATCATATGTATACATTGAGATGATAGGAATAAACTATAGCAGGGCTATCTGATATGGACTGCAATAATCTAGAGGATTATTGTTAGCAGTTAAATACAGAAACAAACTTTGTTACCATAGTGACATACATGAGCAGGACCAACGTGTTTGCTTACTTATTTCTTGTTCCAAGAGGGTGTTTGCTAAACTGCATTAAGCCTATTTTTGGGTTTATATTCCAATGTCAAAATGTTCTTTGGCACAAAATTGCAGAAAACCAGGATGCCACTGATCAGGAAGTTAGATAAGCATATTCTTATGTCTTTCAAATAGGAACTAAACATCAGCAGGAAACTTTTTAGTTTCCACTATAAATCAATCCATTGCTGCTTAGGATGGGGAACATGTAAATCCAAATTTTTGTTTGGCTCTGAAGCTCATTCTGTGGCCTTATGTAAACCACAAACTTTCAAACACACATAGAAGTCAACTTAACAAATATTATAAAAAACAAATTCCTTTGAGAATAGTTAATGGATCTTGGGCTGTGACTGGATATATTAAAAAGTATATTTGCAACCTACAAAGCTTTTAAATCCCCATAGATTCCACCTTAATTTATACAATGCACAATCATCTACTGATATTAAACAGTCAGAAATATATTTCACAACCTGAAACCAGCACAATTTAACTTGATTGTGCGTAAGACTTCCGGTTGATATCACGGCGAGAATGACTGGAAAATAGTGGACTCCTCTGAGCCCTGAGAAATCCAGCTGGTAACTGCTGTCGGGAGACACTATGGGGTCAAAGCCGCCTTGTAGGGGTGGTGAAGGTGCTTTGCTGACCATGAGGAACTTGCAATTTCCTTGTTTGATCCGAAGCAAGCTCTCCTGAATGGCAGCAGGGACAATGGCCATTTTTGGCAATCTCAAAGCTGGGACAACTGGGACTGTAAGATTTGTGCTGGAGCAGATCGTGGACAGAGCATTGAAACTGGTTGAGATAATTATCAACTTTTACTCTGAAGACCTGATTTAAGTACAAGAATTTTAAAAGAGAACTTCCAAGCCTAAGAAAACAGCAATTAAATCCATGGAGAAAACCCCACTGAAAATCAAGAGTGCGAAAGAAGCCCAAGTGAAGCTTTAAAATACAGAAAGCCTGAAAAAAAGCTTAAGCAATTTGAAAGGTGATTTTCGGGAGAAACTGTCTTGTTTATTTGTATTTCTAAACCCCCTGGATTTATCCGATAATCAGGTGTTTTTGACAGATTGTTTAACATTGGATGTGGGAACAAGAGAGACATCTACTAGAAGAAGAGAAGTACTACAGCACTATGGCCACAGTACACTCAGTGAAAGTGAACCCAAGTCTAATACACAGAATAGAAGTAACAACATCTGGAAGATGGCCTGACCTTGACTTTATGTTAGAAGATGACTTGAATACTTAATGAGTTCCCCCTCCCTTCTGAAGATTTCTAAAAGGAATTAACTTGCAAATAACTAAGTTTTATTAAAATTGGCTATTGGATTATGGATCTGAAAGATTGGAGGAATCTAGTGGGTTAATTTGGATTTGGATGGAGGCCCTGATTTACCCTAATAGGTGGGGAATGGAGAAAATGTGTAGGTATAAAGACATTTTAGATGGAGGAGGAAACCTCAAATCTAATGATGCCCCGAGATTTCAAGGTATAAATCTAGATTGGTGGACTTATTTACAAATAAAATCAAGATACCAGAAAGACAAGGAACAATACAGCTTAGAACTAGGATACAACGGGCTTGACAAAATTCTGATGGGACCAGGAAAAAAGGTTTTGGCTAAATTATATAACTACCTATTAGATGAGGACAGAGTTGAGGATATAACTAAAAACCAAATGAGTGTACGGGAGAAAAATATTGGACACAGCATAAATTTAATGAATGGGAAGAGGCATGGAATAAAAACTATAGACTGACCATACCTGTGACGTATAAGGAAAATCAATACAAAATGCTCCACAAGTGGTATCTAGCCCCAGCTAGGCTAGCAAAGATGTATCCCAACATAAAACCAAACTGCTGGAAATGTGGCTATGGTCAGGGCACCTTCTTTCACATGTGGTGGACATGCCCTGAAGCGAAAAGATATTGGAGTAGAATTCGAAGATGGTTACAAGAAATAATCGGAGAAGATATTGAATTGACATCGGAAATATTTCTCCTGGGAATAGTAAAGAGGACATATGGAAAGAAAAAGAACCACCTATTAATTCATATAACCACAGCTGTTAGACTGGCCTACGCACAATACTGGAAAGAGAAAGCTCTGCCACCAGAAGAACTTATAATTAGGAAAATACTGGAGTGCACAGAGATGAGTAAATTAACCTATGAAATAAATAATGATGAGAACTCAGACTATTATACCATGTGGGGAAGGTGGTATGAATGGATGAATGATAAAATGAAAGAAGGAGTAAAAGGTGTGTTAAATAATAGGAATAAATAGCCCAAGTGACACCAGGTATATATCTTATATATATGTATAAACACTGCACATCTGATGTTAATAGAATTGTTATTTTATGTATGTTTATAAACTCAATGAAATATTTATTTTAAAAAAATTGGATTTGGATTATTAATGTTATTTAACACAGAACATTCTACAAGACAAAAGAAGAAAGGTGATAGAAGAAAAGAGAAAAGAAGGAAAGTTAAATAAGACTTTAAAATTTGGATAAATGGGAAGATATATAATTGGAAAATAATAAGTCTATAAATTACTAAAGATCATAAATTTAGGGGTTTTGGAGGTATAATTATGGGATTGATGAAATCTTATTAAGCAGCAGTTTTAAATATTGAGAAGTTGGAACTATAGAAGTATATTGAGTAATTTTTATTAAATTATTATAAAATGGATTTACAGAGGATAATAGAGGCATATAAAGAAATATTCTTGATGCTAAAAAGTGTGCGTGAAACTATAAAGAACAATAAGGAGACAAGGGGATTGTTTAAAGGCACAGATATGAATGTAGAAGTCACTCAACAATTGGGGGAAAAAGAGCAACACGATATTCAGGAAATAGATGAGAAGCAGTGGAAGAGGAATAGAAGAAGCAGTGGAAGGGGAAAATCAAAATGAGATGCAAGAAGCTAAAAATAAAGACGAGAAAGGATTAGTAAGTAGGAATCAATTAGATAACTCCTTACAAGTTCATAATAGGACAGAGAGAGAAAAGAAAAATCTCTTTTAAAAAAAGAAAGATTTAGAAGAAAAAAAGAAATTGTGGATGGGTGTTCAAATAATACAGCAGAAAGAGACAAAGGGCACCCAGAAGGCGCAAATATATCAAAAAGAGCTACAAGATTCCAAGAGACAGAAAGATAAAAGGCTGACTAAAAAGTCAATAAATGATGGAATTTCAAAAAGGTTAAGAGAAGATGGATAATGAGAAAAAATATTAATAAAATGGAAAAATACAAACAGGGAAAATAGTAGTATATATATTAGCAGATAATAGAACTTTTTATAACTAAAAATAAGTTTAGTAGATGGAAATTTAGGATTAGATAATCTAATTGTATTATCAACATTAATAGTGTGTTAAAGTATATTGTGAATTCGAAATATTAAGTATTATAAATTGTGGGGATTTTGAGATACACTCCCGGGACTGATTAAATATTGTTAAGATTTGGCTTTATTAGTAATCCTACACATTTGGAATATTGAAGTTATGGTGGAATGATGAGTAATTTTTAAAATGTTAAATATTAGTAATTTAGTAACAAATACATGATGCAAACAAATGTTATCTATGTTTAAATTAATTAATGGGAAAAATGATAAAGAATTATAAAGAGAGAATAGTATTGTTGAAGTTGGAAGATTAGGATTACACATACTTATTTGTATTATTATTGTTAGCGTTGTTTAAAAAAGATTTGACCCAGTCAATATACTGTCCACAAAATATGTATGGTGTAAAAAGAAAACTGCAAATAAAACATGTTTTTTTTTAAAAAAAACACCTTGATTGTGCGTATTGTCCAAAATCAGGAACTGTCAATTACCGGTATCTTTAAAACTCTACAGAAACAACCATATGAAACTCTGAGATACTTAGGTACTGAAATGAAAAAAATCCCAAAACCTGTCCACTTAAGCCTTGTCTTTTAAAGAGTCATAGTTTGGAATATTCTTCATTTTAATTTACTTTTTTTTCTTGGAGATAATGAGTGAATTAATCCAAAATTTAAAGGTGTATTTTCATTTGGCTCCAATGAAGATAATTGTTAACATGTGTCCTCATTCTGGCTATTTACCAATCTCTCTTGGTTTGGGAACATCTGGTTAATTTGGAATGGCAGGTTCCATTAAGCAATGCCTACTAGTCTGCTGTGTAGCTAATTAAATGAAACTGATTAAGAGCATATTTTCCCCTTGGAAACAAACAATGATAATTAAAACACAGACACACAGGATAACTCTTCCTTCCTCCAAGGCATGACTGCATCTCATCAACATTATGGTTTTGAATCCAATACTGTTCATTTAGGAGTACTTCCACTAAAAATTTGTGCTGGAGTGTAAGTCCATATATTTATTCTTCTCTCTGAAAAGAAATATGCTTGGCAGGTAATAGAAAATAAATTCCCTTTCTGGTTTTACTCATGCTTTCTGAAGAATGCAGTTGCCAGTACTGTAGTATCCATCTGTCTACTTTTCTACCAGGTCAAAGTTAAACAGACCAGAGGTGGTATTCAGCTGGTTCGAACTGGTTCGGTCAAACCACTAGCGGAAATTTTAAGTAGCACTACTTTCTTTCAAAGGAGCAGGGAAAGCAATACTGAATTTGGTTGGCAAAGTATGTTAGAATGAACCTTGTCAAAATTTGTTACAGAGACCACTTGGTAACATTGGGATAGAGCGAAAGTTGAAACTGATTTGCAAAACCAGTTCATGCTATCTAGCAAGTTGTGACTATGGAAACAACGATGCAGAACTCTTAATATTGTATGGTACCAGGTTTTATCTGTTCTATTTTAGCTATTCTGCTTAAATTACCTTGTTAAGCTGGGTAGACTTAAACAAACTTCAAATAATAGCAGTGCTAAATAACAACAATAATAATAATAATAACAACCACCTAGGATGCTGGCAGCAACCCGTATCAACTATCAGTGCCAGTCAATGATATTTGTGATACATTTTTAAATATCCAGTTGACTGAGTTTCATATTTAATGACTAAAAGTGATAATAATAACAATAACAATAATACAAACAGAAATAGCAAAATAAACAAAAATATCAACTTTGCCTTTCAATATTAAACACATATGACAATATATAAAGTGCAATTAAATTAAAACAGAATAAAACACATTTTAAAAAAAGAAAGAAAGAAAACTATAATAAATATAAAATCCAAGTAAAAATGTACAGATTACTTAAAACGTCTTCCTTGCACCTTGGATGGAGTTGGCAAAACTGCTGCATATCAGATGCTTTTTACTGAGATTCCAGTGAAAAATGTATTTGATTTAAGGGACTGCTAATAGGTGCAATATACATGCCCATGTGAACTCTGAATCATCTTAGTCCCTTTGAATCAAAATCATTGTACAGCTTTATGAGTTAACATTTCAATTTCTGGGTTTCATCTTCCACAGCAAGTAAATCTTAGATTTTTTCCATTGGCAGACACTTCTCCGCCAGTAAAAGAGCCCCCTGATGTGTTAAAATGCATCTTAGAGCTGTGTATGCTTTAAAAATGATTCAGAGGAAGTGCTTCAGACTTTGTGTGATCATAGCATCTCTTTACCCTTTATGAAAGCCACCCAACTTCTTCCAGCATCTTCTCAAACCTGAAAAAACAAAAGCAAAGGTTGTTTTGAGTCTCATTAAGACTAAGGACCAGACTCCTTAAAGTAGCAACATCTTTGTTTCAGGCATGAATAAGAATAAAATAGCCCTAAGGAATAGCAGAGAAGGCTGTGATCCCACTTGTATAAGATCCAAAAGATATTGTCTAAATAAAGTTCAAAGTCTTAACATATATTATTTATAATTTTATTTCTACTTCCATAACTGTCTAGTTTGGTACAGCAATCAAACAGGACAGGTACAGATTCCAATGAATAGTTAAGACTGCAGAAAGAATAATTGTAACCAGCTTGCCTTCCATTGAAGATTTGTACATTGTATGGTCAGAAGCAATTCCTTGTGTGTCTAATCACACTTGGCCAAAAAAAGTATTGTGTTCCATTCTGTTCCGTTCCATTCCATTCCATTCCATTCATATTTGCTGAATGATTTTTGCCCCAAACAGAGCTGTCTCTATTATATGTGATAATCTTTTGGGTTTGAAGAACACCCACTGTTATAGTTTTATCATAATTTATCAAATCCATCATTTTTGTGAAGTGTAAACTGAGTTTCCAGCCTTTGTCATATTCATACCACATGCAACTTTCTCCAAAAATGGTAATGTTGGGCACATTTGCCATGTTGGGCACATCAGCCATGTTGGGCACATTTTGGTCAGCATGCCACAAATGCAATAAATGGTCACTATTACTCAAACAAGCACAAATTATTATATGGAGCTATCTAATTTGATAACTGCTTTGCAAGTAGTCACATTCCTACCAAGATCTATACAGGCCTGACCTTGCTTGCCTTCAAGAAAACCCTAAAGACTTGACTTTTCCACTGGCACTAGGCTAGAATATTGAAATCCTATTACATACAGTATTGTCAAATGCTGTGGATTTGTCTGTTTTTTAGTGTCCCCACTATTAGCAAATGGAATTTTGTTTTAACCAGTCTAGTATTTGAATCCTTGTTAGATACCCAAGTAAATTATACATGTGAGCAGCTGCAAAAGTTGAAATATAATAGAAAGCAGTGAAGGAGACAGAGAGTGATTGTCCATATCCCTCCAACTGAGTGTCTACTGTGCATATAGTGTACTGACATACACACAGGAAATAATGCTCTTAGGAAATAGAAATGTTCTATGTTTTCATCAAGCTGAGATGATACAAGAATCAAGGTACTTCCAGGAAACTTAAAGATCTGTTGGTGTGAAATGAGTCATCTACAATCTCAGAAATAATAAGAAAAAGTCAGCAGGATAGATTTTAAAATACAAAAGCAGCCTAAATGGACAAGAAAGTCTCACATGAGATTAATAAGAGACAAGGAAACCTATTTGGATGAGTTCAAATCATTAGGCCCAGATGGATTGCATCCCAGGGTTCTGAAGGAGCTGGCACATGTGATTCCAGAACCACTGAACAAAATCTTTCAAAGTTTCTGGAGCACTGGAGAAAACTGGAAAAAAGCTCATGTGGTTCCAATCTTCAAAAAGGAAAAGGGAAAAAAAAAAAGATTCAGGAAACTGTAGACCAATCATCCGGACATCAATTACTGTGAAAATCCTGGAAAAGATAATCAAGCAGCGGATTTGTGAGCCCTTAGAAATGAGCAAAGTGATTACTAGAAGCCAACATGGATTTGTTAAAAACAGATTATGTCAGACAAACCTTATTGCCTTCTTTGACAAAGTGGCGAAATTAGTGGATTGGCAAAATGCTGTAGATATAATTTACTTAGACTTCCGTAAGACATTTGACAAAGTGTACATTAGCATAGCCTACTTCTTGGTAAGATAGAAAAATGTGGGATAGACAACATCACCACCAGATGGATTCACAACTGGGTCACCATCCACACCCAACATGAAGTCCTCAATGAAGGAAAGCATGCAGTGGGGTATCTCAAGGCTCTGTCTCAGGCCAAGTACTTCAACATCTTCATAAATGATGTAGACAAGGGATAGAAGAGTAACTCATCAAATTTGCAGATAACACCAAGCTGGGGGAAATTGCCAACATTTTAGAAGATAGACTCAAGATTCAGAAAGATCTTGACAGATTTGAGAAGTGGGCCCTATCCAACAAATGCAGTTCAGTGGTGAGAAAACTAAGATTCTGTGCCTAGGCAGGGAAATCAAATACACAGCTATAGAATAGGTGGTATTTGGCTCAATAGTAGTAACAGTAAGAGGGATCTGGGTGTCTGAGGGCAGAGTTCCCCAACCTTTTTGGTTTTGCAGACCGGTGAAGGGGGAGAGGGGATGGTTCCATGTGAGTGGCAGGCATGCACACCTACTGTTTGCATAAATGGAACACATACGCATGTGCTTGCCCACTGTTCGTGTGAGTGGAGATGACACATGCACACTCATCTACCACTTCCGTGGCCCAGTTCTCAAAGGCTCAAGGTTGGGGACCCCTGTCCTAGTGGACCATCACTTAAGTATGAGTCAGCAGTATGCTGAAGCTGCCAAAAAAGCCAATGCAGTTCAAGGATGTATCAACAAAGGGATAGCATCATGATCAGGACAATTGATAATATCTTGATATATCACTGTACCAAGTGAGGTCACTCTTGGAATACTGCCTCCAATTCTGGTAAACACAATACAAAAACAATGTGAGGCCAGTGGTGGGTTGCTACCAGTTCACCCCAGATTGGATGAACCGGTAGCGGCGGTGGCGGGAGGCTCCGCCCACCCGCCTGGATGTCTCTGTGCATGTACAGAAGCTTCTATGCATGTGCAGAAGAGTTGCACGCACAAGTGAACTGGTAGCGATGGGATTTGAATCCCACTACTAGCTGAGGCCCTATAAAGAGTCCAGAGAAGAGCAACAAAGATGATAAGAGGTTTGGAGGCTAAGCCATATGATGAATAGTTGCAGGAATTAAGTATGTCTAGTCTAACAAAGAGAATGAGTAGGGGTATTATATTAGTAGTCCTCCAATATTTGAGGGGCTGTCACATAGAAGAGAGGGTCAATCTATTCTCCAAAGCAGGACAAGAAATAACAGATGAAAGACCATCAAAGAGAGATCCAATGTAGAATTAAGGAGAAATTTACTGACAATGAGAACAATTAATCAGTTGAGTGGCTTGCCTCCAGATTTGTGAGTGATCCATCACTGAAGATTTTCAAAATTGCAGTCAATTGTCCAGAATAGTATATGGGCACTGTTGGCAAACCTTTTCAGCACCGAGTGCCAGAATGGGAGTGTGTGTGTGTACGCACCAGAAACCGGAAGAGCAGCCACCCGGTGCTCATGTGCATGCCAGGCGGCTGGTATTCTGATTTCTGGCGCGCACATGCACACTGGCTGCCTGGTTTTCTGGTTTCTGGCATGTGCATGTGCACTGGCCAGCTAGTCTTTGTGCATGCATGCATATCAGAAACCAGAAGAGCAGCCACCCTGCGCATGCATACGTACTGGGCGTCTGCTCTTCCGGTTTCCAGCACCCATACATGTGTGCACACGCGCGCTCCTGTTTTGGCAGTCGGTATTCTGTACAACTCTGTATTCTGTTTTGTTGTACACTCAGCCAAATATTTGACTGGCATTTTTGTCTACCTATTGAATCCTTCCCAAGGACCTGGGATAGGCAGATGTTGATGTTTGATAGTGTTAAAGGTATTGTCGCAGGATGTAAGCTATTCCAAGTAAAGCTGCCTTTTTCAATTGACTGATGGTGAATTTGTCAGTGCCAATAGTGTTTAAGTGGTGCTCTAATTGTTTTGGGATTGTATCTAAAGCACCTATTACTATTGGTATTGCCTTTGCTTTCTTTTGCCAAAATCATTCTGTTTCAATTTGCAGATCTTGGTATTTTGTTATCTTCTCCAGTTCTTTCTCTTCTATTCTGCTGTCTCCACATACACTGTCTTACTTATCAACAATTGTTAAGAATGATATGTTACGTGGCAGGTACCTGTCTGCTTGGATTCTAAAGTCCCAGAACATTTTAGCTTCTTCATTTTCTATTACTTTCTCTATTTTATAGCTCCAGATTTCTTGCGCACAGGCAAATGATATTTCTTCCAATTCACCATTATTGCTACTTTGTCATACTGTTGTTTATAGTCAGTCTGCAGTCTTTTTGCAGCAGCTAACTGGGTGATCCATTATTTCTTCAACTTCTTTGCAGAGGCAGCACTTGTTATCTTCTCAATCCTAATGTTGTATGCATTTCTTCTTAAGGCTTGGTCTTGTGCACCCTCTGTCTCTTTCTTCAAACTTTCCTACCTTTAGCCATTGCCAGGCTGGGTTATTATTTGTTTTCCATGCTTTTTTTTTAATGTTCTGGCCATGTAATGCTTTGTCTTAAATGCCTCTTCTCTGTTCTTCATTTGGTCTTTCTTGTAGGCCAGTTTTGTCTCTCGAGTAATCAGCAAGCCTTTTTTCCATACTAACTTCAGTACATCTTCTTCACTATCTTTCAGATATTTTTCTAATGCCCTTTTATCTGATGTACATGCAACATTCCACACCCTCCTATTTTCCTTGGTAAGTAGAGTCTATCAACATTGCTGCATGGATAAAAGGCATGATTCATTGTCATTATTTTTCTAGTCTTCCTATCCAGGGTTTTTAATTTTGCTTGAGTCCAGGCCACTGTTCCAGCTGTGTATTTAATCACTGGAATTGTCCAGGTGTTGATTGCCTTGATAGTATTGCCTCCATTGAATTTGAACTTGAAGCTTCATCTTCTTCACTCTTTTGATGTATCCATTTCTAACCTTTTTCCTGATTTCAGTATGCTTGATTGTTCTGACCTAGGTCCTTTAACAAACAGGAGGCAGGAATTGGTCACGGCAAAACCTGTTTTATTTACACGACTGTGAATTATGTTCATTCACAGTCAGCAAGGTTTGTCCAAACAGTTTTGCAAAGGAATATTTCTCAACACACCTTATCTCATTTGGCAAGCTGCCACGTAACTTGTTTGCAACTGCAGTACAAGGCAAAACCCAGCACAGAGTCTCTCAGAGTCATGGAATGAATGAATTGTTTCCTGAAAAAGCTCCCTCTCCGTTCGCTCCTCTTTTGTTTCCTATGGGAGGGGCCAATCATTTCCAAGGTGTGGCTTTACTCCCAAGTCGACCCTGCTTTCTGAGTTGTTCTTGTCTTCTGGCAAGCTCTGCGCATGCGCACACTGGGAACGGGCTCCAGCTGTTCCTCTACCTCGCTGATATCTATCTCCTTCTCTAACTCCAACGCAAAGCCTTTGTCCAAGTTTTCCCCAGCCCCCAGGACTAGCCCAAGTTCCTCCCCAACCTCCTCACTGTCTGACTCTGCTGCCAGCTCTGCTGGCTGCCGGCAGGCCACAACATTGATGTTGTGAGTTTGAAGGATGTTCAAGTATTTGTAGTTATTGTCTTCATCCAGACTCCAGTTTTCATTATTTTTCTGCATTTGATGGTGAGTACATTTGTCTAGTCCAGGGATCTGCAACCTTTAACACTCAAAGAGCCACTTGGACCCATTTCCCACAGAAAACAAAACACTGGGAGCCGCAATGCCTGGATGGGCATGGCCAACTCGGCACTCCCCCTGGTCACATGCCCTCCCCCTAGCCATGCCTGAGTTGGCAGGCATGGCCAACTCAGCATCATTCCCACCCAGTCACAAAACATTTTGAACACATGTATTGGAGGGTAGGATGCAGTCAGCTGTCAAACCGAATAAAAAATAGAATAGAATAGAATAGAATTCTTTATTGGCCAAAGAGGTTGCAGGAAAAAAATGCTTTTAGGAGCCTCTGATGATCAGGCAACTCAGCTGGGATCTCAGAGGCTTTTAAAAGCATTTTTTTCCCTACAACCTCTTTGGCTGAGCAGTTTGGCTTGCATTTGGGAGGTTTTCCCCCCACCCCTTTCGGCTATGCACAGAGCAAATCTCTTACTTACCTTCTCACTGAGTAGCAGTGACTTCCTGGATAGCGAGGCGAGGCGTGACTGGGACTCTCTTCTTCCTTCTCTTATTCGGCAAAGGGACAAGGGGCGGGGGATAGACGGGGACAACCAGGTGAGGACTCTCTTCTTTTCTCAAGCCACGTGAGGAATGATTGGGGCAATGGGCGGGGTCAACCACGTGAGGAGTGACTGGGAGGGGAGCGAGTCTCTTCTCTTCTCTTCTCAAGCCAGGTGAGGAGTCACTGGGCCCTGGATGAATGAATGGATGAAATCAGCTGGTACTACCGGTGAAAAAGTTAACTACCGGTGGGTGCGACAGAGAGCCGCAGGAAAGGGGAGAAAGAGCCGCGTGCGGCTCTGGAACCATGGGTTGCTGACCCCAGATCTAGTCCAAACTCCATTGCAATATTTTGGCTGTATATATTGACAGTGATAAGCAGTGATTTTATTTCAGACGGTGTTTTTCCATACAACTTTGTCTATCTCAGGGGTGTCAAACTGGTGGCCCATGAGCCGGATGGATCATGCACAGGCCATGCCCACCCCAGGTCTGTGAAGGGAAAAAATATCGTGAAACGTCACATTATGGCAATGTGGTCTATGTAAAGGAGGAGGGATAGCCTGGCAGATGTTTTTGATATTTGATACCCATAGCCTGACATCAGTATTTTTGACAGAGGAATCAGTGCAATGACAAACAATAGCGGCAATAGTGAGTCTCCTTGGAAGATTTCTCTGTTGATATTAACCTCTCCCAATCTATCACCATTTATTATATTATGATGATAGTTATAATATTAACTAACTATAATTAAATAATTAAAATTATATTTAATTAATTTTAACATTATAGTTATATATTATATTGTATTAATACTATACTATATTATTATTGCATACACATTTGAGTATGCACTTCTGCATATCCTTTTATTATTATTTTTATTATGTATTTTTCTCATTTTTCTTCTTTGTCACTTCTGCTGGCAAATGTGTAAGTGGACACCTTAAGAGACACAGAAGCTAGCAGGAAAAAAATCATAATCTGTGCACAAGTTGGGGAAAATATGCTTTTAATGATAACTTCTGACTCTCAAAATTATCAGGCTAAATAATTGATTGGGATGAGTAATGTTGTAGCCTAAAGCAAATGAACACTAAATACTAACCAATGTAATACATTTTCATTCAGGAATAGTGGTTCTGACCTAAAGACTTACATAGCCACATAAATATTTTAAATTGTTTAAGAAAGTTGAATATTATTAGTTCATTCAGACATTAAGAATGCAGCAGCCAAGACAAGCAAAGCAGCCCTAAAAATTTCAAGCTTAGCATTCATTAGTGTGGCAATTACTGCCTGGGAATAATGATGTGAAGCAGAAATGAACGGGGCACATCTAACCTTGCTTTGACATGCCGACTTTTTAAAAGATGAGACTAGTGAAGGAAACCAGATGTAAATCAATTTGGAAAATGCAGTTTATATGGTTTTTAAAACGAAGTTGTCATCGTCACATAGAAATCAGCTGACCTGTGATCTACATAAAGCTATAAGTATCATTTTGCTTTAAAAGGCTGTGTGCCATAATCACCAGAGCTATAGGAAGAACGAAAGCTCTAAGCATTGGAGCATGTGGTTCTGAAAGAGAAGTGGGAAACCCTGAGGCTCTAGTGCAATTAGGAGCCCTTGATCTAATTTCATGCAGCTCTCAGCCCTGCACAAGCCCAACTGTCAGGCAGAATGAAGCAGTTGCCTCCGGCACATTTTGAGTTTTGTAAAAGGACTGCCAATTGTTAACTATTTCAGATTGTCATTTTATTTATGTTGCTAGGAAAGGGAATGGAAAACTCATACGATTTTCTGAATCACAATTTGAGGTGTAGAAAGAAGAGAATGTTTGCTGTTCTCCCCGAGAGGAAAAAAACTATTTAAGGATTATCCTCTGTGTGTGTATTTGTGTGCACAAGCGTATGTGTGCATATGCCTTTGAATGAATATTGACTCCTTGCCTGGCAGGTCCCTAGATAAGTCTTGGTTTTCCCTCCTAGGACTGAGAGAGGGAGAGTGACTGGCCCAAGGTTGCCCAGCTGACTTTATGCCTCAGGTGAGACTAGAACTGATGGTTTACTGGATTTTAGCCTTTTTCAATTTTTATTTCTCTTCCTTCCTGAGTAGAGAAGGGAAGAGAAAGGGAGAGGGAGAGGGGAGAGGGATAAGCAATGTCAAAAAAATTTTAAAAAAGAGGAAAGGAATAGGGGTAGTCACAAAGAAAGAATAAGTAGTTCCCCCACTTTTTATTTGTCTGATTTTGCTTACTCTGTCAGATTGCTCCCAAAAGCCTGAAACTTTGTGCAGAAGAAATGTCGCCCAGCCCTCCTTTTCATATGTACCTCAGAAAAGCTTCAGCAGCCAGCCATAAACTGGTTTGGGTTACTTACCGGAAAGTAAACCTGCTAGGAACTTTTATTCAGTCCTGTTCAGGTATGTCAACTTTCTTTGCAAATGTAATTGTCCTGAGTCAGTTCCAGGTCGACTGGCAGGCAATACCATTGTATAAGGATCTTGTGAACAATGCACAGAGTGGAACATTAAATGTTCAGTGCACAAGGTCATTTCATTTTGACATATTCTTTGTTACCTTGAAATAAATAAGCTCTCTTAACACCTTCCTTCTCACATAATTAATTCTGGAATATACTTGAATGAAAGTACATCATCTCCACAGTTGGTATATTTAGCAAATTGTTAATGCAAATTGAGTGGAGAACATACTGTACATAACAATAGTCATTGTACATATTTGTTGGATATGACAATGATGTGCACAAATGGGAACTTATATACTGTACATACAGTAGTTAGTATAGAACTATACTATATAGAGAACTATGTAAAATAAATCTTAAGCAATATATTAGCAGTCAGGTAATGTATACCTTGATTAGGCAACATGTGAAATAGCCTTTTAATAGCTAGAGATTTTTATGTCAATTTGGGAGAAAAAAACCTGAATTTTACCAGCCAATATGCAGTCTCTCCTATTGTGACTATTCAAAGCTAAACTATCTCTGCAAAGTCTGATAAATGTGCCTGGGATTGTATGGCATTTTCTTTTTAACTTACATTGCTCAAGAAGTGATAATGCAATTTATAATTACCCAGCATTTCTATTAACTCTACACAAAAGTTTAGAGCAATAAAGCTGTCACTATGAATTAAAAATAAGCCAGAGCCTATACTAACATCTGTAGTTATAAAGACCTTTGTAAGGCTAGTGCTGGCCCACCTGAAAACCATCACAGATTCGCTGTTAGACCCGAGGATGGTATTCCTTTACCTTTGCTACTGGTTCACAAATGTGAGCGCACTCAGGACAAAGGAAAGAAAGAACTAGCACCTTAATCAGCTGCCCAAGTCCTGTTTCTATCACAACTAAAATACAGGTAGTCTTCAATTTATGACCACAGTTGAAACCAAAATTTCTATTGTTAAGTGAGACATTTGTTAAGTGAGTTTTGCCCCATTTTATGACCTTTCTTGCCATAGTTGTTAAGTGAATCCCTGCAGTTGTTAAGTTAGTAATATGGTTGTTAAGTGAATCTGGCTTTCCCGTTGACTTTGCTTATTGGAAGGTCACAAAAAGTGTTCACATGAACCCATTCACATTACAATCATCATAAATATGGTGTGAAAAATGGTCTTAAGTCACTTTTTTCAGTGCCATTGTAATTTTGAATGGTCAGTAAATGAACTGCTGTAAGTTGAGGACTACCAGCAAATTAATTTGCAAATCAATCGAAACAAACAAAAAGAAAATGGGTGAAAAGAATGGTCACCAGTTCAAAGAAGAGACCGTACATAGGTTTTAGCCTGTCTATGATGGTCACTATCTGAACACACAGTTCTGTGCAATCTGTTTTCTAATTTGATTACACCTTCATCTCTGTTTTGATTGAGTGCTTTTCTAGAGGTGGTGCAAGCATAATCTGATAGACTATCCAAATTAAATTTTAAATTGTGCATCCGGTATTCAATATATTGTCATTAATTCCTCCTGAACTTTACTTCACTTTGAAAACTGTATATATGCCCAGTTATTTTTATTTATCTCTATTTTTACTGAATAAGAATTAAAAAAAGTCTTCACCTCACTTGGAATGTTTTGTTGTTGCTATTAATTTGTAAATCGGTTTTAAATGAGAGTGAACTCTTCTCCCACTCTTCTGCTCTTTCTCTTCTTGATGTGGCATGACTAAAGGACAAAACCACAGGAACTGAAAGAGATAGAATAAACAGCCAATTGTATTATATAACCATTTTATATCCTGAGCAGAAGAAACAGTACATACATTTTGGTTGTTTAACTTGGCATTAGGAACATTACTTAGCAATTGGAAGTGTTTGGCAACAAAACAATGACATGTGGGTGATGTTGCAAGAAAGGAAGTTGTACTGAGACAAAGAGTTTTTTTTAACAAAAATCAAAAGAGTCTATTATGTGTCCAGATCATTCTAGAGATAGCCAAATAGCCAAATGCTAATGGGATAATAAAAGAGTATTGGATAAGGACCAGAAGAAAACTAATTTTAGTCCCTGATCAATCACGAAGCTCATGGGCTACCTTTCAGTAAGCCACAGACTGTCAAAGTCCCAGAATTATAGTTTCTTAGCACTATAAAAACACATTTTGCCTTCAGAGAATTCTAGGTTCAATCACTGGCTTCTCCAGTATAAATGATCAGGTAGTAAAGTTATATTTAAAATCCCTGCTAAGTCCCAAAGAGCTGCTTTAAATCAGAAAACAAAATACTGGCCCAAAATTGGGGAAAGTATCCAATCCATTAAAAAAAAAACATTTTTTCATAATATTGTAATAAAATGAACAAAGGAAAATCCTTAAATGGTCTTGGGAAATTGAGAGGAATATGCTACTGCAATGTCAGAGAAATTGAGGGAGATATGATCAACAAGAAGACTGAGTGGGCATAATTTAGCACATTCAAAAATAATACCTCTTGAACATTAGTTAAAAACCTAAACCAAGGCTGCAGAACTCTTTTTACAGATGGTCATACTTGGCTGCATTTCTAAAAACAAAGATGGTACCAAAGCTAAATTTGATTCAATTCATTCTTAAATTGTAAACTTATTTATAATTAAGTGATGGTAGCTTGCTGACCTTGTTCATATTTACTAGTCCAACCTCAGCATGAGCCAAATGAACACAAATAAAATTGAAATCTTATGCCATTTATTTGAGTTCTTTTCATTACGCTTACTGCATCAAGCCACATCACTGGGGCATAGGGAAGTTCCTGGGAGGGATGAACATATACGAAGAGTACATAATTCCAGCAGGATCCCCCAAAATATGATGATCAGCTCAGATACCCAGTTAAAGCAAGCAGACACTATAACAATTATCAGCAATAGTGGAAGATACTAGAGCCAGATGATCACTTTAGTGACAATGGTAATTTTCATACTGTGTGGGAGAAAGCATATATATAAATGGTGGGATTCAAAAAGTTTTACTACCAGTTCTGTGGGCATGGCTTGGTGGGCATGGCAGAGGAAGGTTACTGTAAAATCTTCATTCCCACCCCACTCCAGGAGAAAGTTACTGCAAAATCCCCATTTCCTTTCGATCAGCTGGAACTTGGGAGGCAGAGAATAGATGGGGGCGGGGCCAGTCAGAGGTGGTATCTACCAGTTCTCTGAACTACTCAAACTTTCCGCTACTGTTCTTCAGAACTGGTCAGAGCCTGCTGAATACCACCTAGTATATATGGTATATATGCATTTATATATATCAAATCAAATTTGAAGTGTGCTCTTCAAGTTAGATTCCATTCAATATGCTACTGTGGAAAAATTATTTATTTTGTAGTATAAATGATTTTTATAGCACATTTGGATTAAAGTCTTTAGGATATTTAGTGGCTCATTTTGTCATGCAGGAAAAGAAAATACAAAGTTGCAAAGAAAGAATTACAGTGGAAACATGAAAACACGGGAAAGCTCAGCATAATGAAAGATGGAATTGATCAACTAGAGTTTGCTATCATAGGAACCAGTGAACTGAAACAGACTTGAATTGGACACTTTCAGTCAGAAGATTATACTGTTTACTACTCAGGACATGAAAAGTTAAGAAATAACGATGTTGCTTTCATAGTCATACTATAATAGACAGTACTTTAGTACAATGCAGTCAGTCTCCAAATATTATCTATTGGATTTCCAAGACAATCCTTTAAAATGATAAATATTTGAGTTTATGCTCCAATTACTGATGCAGAAGAAGTTGGGGGGTGGGGCTTATGAATTTTATGGTCAAGTTCAAGGAATCAAAAGAACATGAATGCAAGTTCTGCTTTTGTGGTTGATGAATGGAATGCAAAATTTGGGAACAGTAAGAAATATAGTTGGATTTGGCATTGTTGTTTTTAATGTGTATTTTGTGTGGTGTATTTACAGTATGTGGTGCTAAACCCAGGATGGCTCTGACAAAATGTCATGAACTTGTCATGTTCAAGTTCCAAGTTAAACTAAAACAGAAGAACAAAGCCAACCAGTTTTCATAATACATTCTGTCCACCCGTTTCAAGAAGAACATCAGAAATAACTTTGAATCATTTCATTGATTGTGTCTTAAATCTTGATGTGGTGAATCAGAGGAACTGTGGAATTAAATAAAGAAATTGTTAAGGAAGAATATGAAAAAAAGATTGCCAAAGACCAATAAAACAGAAGTAAGCAGACTAGATATCAGAACAAATGGTAAAAATTGCCACGAAATTAAGAGAAGTAAAACTCAAGAATGGCAAAAAAAAAAAAAAATTGGGAAGAAAATTAGCAAAGAATTTCAGAGAGACATCGGAAGAGGTAAGAAGCAATATTACAATGACATTTGTATAGACACTGAAGATGGTAATGGGCAAGGAAAATAAAGGAAATTGCACAAAAGATATGTGAAATTTAAAAAAGAAGTTTATTTCATAGTCAGACATAACAGACAGTACCTGAGTATAATGCAGACAATCTCCAGGAGGTTGCAACCTTAAGTTTCTATGCTAAAGGACGCCAATGCACAGATGGTAACAGATGAAAGAAGATTAAAGAAAGATAGCTTGGAAAATATTCCCTATTACAAGAATAAAAGATGAAGTTAGATCAGCATTCTAGTTATTGCCAAGTTTGAATGCTAAGGAAATTGATAGAATATCGACAGAAATATGGCAAACAGCAGAAGGAGATAAAGATTCTAATCAAACTATGCCAGTAAAATTGGAGAATGAGATGATGGACAAATTGGAACAGGTCGACCAACGTAATAATACCAAAGAAAAGGAAACATAATAAAGTGGGTGTCAGTATCCTTAATTTCACCTGATAACAAAATCATGTATAGGATCATTCAATACAGATTAGATCATTCAATACAGATATTGAAGCAGGCTTAATTGAAAACACCAAATAATACGTGTTTAATTGATTATATTGGCCATGTCAAGTTAAACTGACTGGGATCAAATCAACAAAGGAGTTATCATTTCACTATGTTTTGGCAGACTATGGAAGTGAAAGTTGGACTTTGAAAAAGCAGAATAGAAAGAGTATTGACGCTTTTGAAATTTAATGTAAAGAAAGCTCTTGGATACAAGAACACAAGCAAATATATCAATCAAGGTTTTTGCTTGAGGCACAAATTTCCAGATTAAAATTATCCTATTTTGGACTTTATATAAAGACCCAACTCTCCTGAGAAGTTTATAATTCTGGGTAGGATGAAAGAAGAAGGAAAAGACCAGTAGAAAGGTAGACGGACTTGATTATAGCAATAATTGGTACATTGACCTGAAGGGCAAGGTTGGGAACAAATCATCCTGGAAAAGGTCTATCCATGCAGTCTGTAATAGTTGAGACTGATTTGATGGTACATAATCAATAAAAAATAATTGCATTTAATGGGACTTATATAGTATAGTGTTGCTGTGTGTATTGAAACCTTTTCCTTTTTGTGATATTTCTTTTTTCTCTTCTATATTTCAAAAATGATATAGCCTGGATAAGCAGGGCAGGAAAATTTAATTGTTACTTCCCTCCTATCTTATTTCCTGAATTTTGGGCCAGTTTAGAAAGTAGGGGAAAATAGTGTTAAGGCAGGAATGAATAAGTTTTATGCCTAGAAGTCATTAATTTCATAAAAGTCCCCAAAGAAAACAGGGGATCTAATATAAAGTGCCCAGACCTAAAATTTTCTCAATTTTAGGTGTACAATAATTAGGTTACATTTAAAAATATGTTAAAATATGTTAAGGCTTTATATTGAATTTTTAGGGTGTTCTAAAAAATAAAGGAAATTGTGCAGCAGTTGCAATTACTAGGATATTTATTTATTAGATTTATATTGCACTTCTTATTTAGGTTAAGGTGATGTACAATGTTTTCCCTGAGAATTGTAATCCAGTGTGGTAGGGTGATTGAGAGTAATTGGTCTAAAATCATCTATTGAGTTTCCATGGCTCAGAGTTGATTAGTACCTTGATCTGCACACTCCTAACCTGATACCTAAACTATTATACTGCACTGGCTCTCTAGGATATCCAGGGCTAAAAGGTGTGTAGTTTCCATACAATCTTTGGGTTTGGGTTTTGTTCGCTATGTGTTTTATTTTAATTTGCAGGTTGCTTGCATAAGCTTTCCCGCATTCGAGTATTATTTTATACATTGATGCCAAATGTAATAATCTTGTTTGCTAATGGCTGAATACCTCACATGAAGACAGCAGTATAAATAATGCTAAAAGAACTCTGGGGATTTCTCTGTTATATAGAATATAACATTACACAATCAAAATTCTTTTCCCTTTTCAATGCTGAAAACCCCACAGAGGGGTAAGCAAAATGTAGAACAGGTGTAAGGAAGGTCAGATAGCTAACATTACTCAATGCTATACATCATCATGACAAAAAAGTAGCTTGGCAGCATTCTTTAGGTAACACCAATGTCAGGACTCATACAACTGCATTAAATATGCAACTGAGCAACTCTACTGCAAACTGGAAACACTCGTTTCAAACAATCTAAACTTCTTGTGTTCAAAGTTCCTTAATATGTCACAATGCTATCTATTATCTAATGTTGAACTGCATATTGTTGTAAATAAGTAAAAAAATCAGTTTTTTAAGAATCACACATTATATGGTGCCACTATGGGATAACATTATTTGCAAGGAACATGAATGTTAACAAATATTTATACAGCTATCTTAATAAGCATATGACTATCCAGACAAAATGGAACAATAATAGGAGAAACCATATCATATGACTACATTTCTATTTTGTATTCCAAACACAATTCAATTAATAGACAGCTCTTTTAAAATATTGTTTGTGGTATTAATACATGTGAAAATGAATTTTTATTTAAATTCACAAGGAATATAAGTTACTGAATAAATCACTGATTTATTAATACTGAATGCTTCCACTCTATTCCAGAGTTCTTCTAAATAACTACAATTCACTGCGGTAATTCCTTTTAACTATTTATTACAAAATACTGTAGACTTAGAATAATGCAATGCACATTTCAGACAAGTTAAATTCCATTCATTATATGATAACCACAATTCCAATAAAAATAAATTAAGGCTCAAGTGATGCAAAGATATGAAACAAGGTTTGTAACCCTAGTGGAAAGAAGGTTTATTTGCAGGAAATAACTAAGATAGTCAAAAAAGACTCGCACTTAGGGAAATTATGTTGCAGTAGGGATAATCAAGTGTAGAGTGCTCTGTATGTGCAAGTATAGGGAGCAAGAAGGAAATAGCAACCCATAAACATAGAGGAAAGTAGGAGCTAAAGAGAGAACACAGTAATTCTTTATCTGCTGCAATCCTCTTCATGGTCAGGAGGTTAGGGAGTGCTGAGATTTTCACATAGGAGCATTTCTAAACAAATATACTGGCTTTGAAACAATATGCATTTTTATAATATTCAACCTCCTCATAAATTGAGTAGAATATTTAATCAACTACTTATATTATCTGATCTCAGATTTTAAAAAATGATATAGTCACAAATGAAGTATCTATCCTTGGTCTAACTATTCTCAAGTATTTGAAAGAATCCAAGCAACAACTAAAACTCCAATTATTGCACATTTCTACAGAAACATTGGAGCCTGTAGGGATTTACTCAATTTAAAGGAATTATCTGATAAACCATCAAGATGTTGAAAATATCAATAAATTCTGGTATAGAAAATACATAATTATGAATAAAACATACTGTATAATCAGAATGTAATAACAGTTTGCATTTTGACTCCAGCCATAGTTATATGCCAAATTTCCACTATTTCTCTAAGTTAGACAATGGTTTGACTATAAAAAAGAGGAAATAAAATAGGTACTTAATTAGATTCATGAAAATTCTTACTAGATAACTCAATTTTTAATAACCCTAGAGAAGAGAGTACTGTGTTTCTCCAAAAATAAGACCCTGTCTTATTTTTTTTGAACCCTTAAATAAGTGCTTGGCCTTATTGTCATGCGCTCAAAAGCCCAATTGGTCTTATTATCAGGGGATGTCTTATTTTGGGGAAAACACTATATTGAGCCAGTTGATAAAAACCAGAACAAACCTATATATTTAAGCAAACCTTATATTAAAATTTTCCTGTGCATCATTTCTACTTCCAATAAAATCACTGCTATTGATTTCAATTACTTTGAATTTATTCAGGATATCAACTAATCTATTATTATCAAATGGTTGATGACTTTTTATAAAACTAAATTGATTATATATATATAATTTTCAAAAAGGAAGATTAAAAACTAATATAAACTAATATAAGAAAAAGAAAAAAGATACAAAGAAGTAGCTTCTGATCATCTTTATATCAGTTATAAGTACAAATATAAATTCACCTCTTACTCTACAGTTACATACTCTCTTCTTTTTATAATCTATCCTGTCTAATCATCAAAATCACAAATCGTAAGTTCATTCATTTCTGTTTTATGCAAAAGTCCAAAAGGATGTCCAGTCAGCAATAAATATAGATATTGTCTTTTGTCTGATCAGTTTAGCCATCATTACCAACAATTACTCTACTGTTGGTAGTGCCAAAACTTTCCATCTTTATGCATACTATAATCTTGCAGCAGTTATTGTATAAAAGCAAAATTCCAAGACTTTTCCAATTGTTTGTCCATCAATCCCAAAAACAAAACCTTTGAATTGTATATTACTCTTTAAAATCCTCTGTATTTGAATGTAAAATTTTCTAGATTTTTATACATATCCACCAAATAAAAGAAAGTGTCCCTGCTTGTTTAGATTTCCAACATACATTTGTGCCTATATACATTCTGGAATGTCTTCTCTGGTGATATATACGATTGCCTTATTTTATAAAAACTTTCTTTAAAATTATAACATAGCATACATTTCAGTCCTTTCCACCACATATTTTCCCTTTATTCTATCTGTATGTTAAAACCAAAAAATTTCTTCTGTTTCAAATTTCAATAAAAGTTTACGTATTTTAGCAAATTACTTGTTCATCATTTATACCCAATTCTATTTCAACCTTAGTCTTACAGTGTTCAAAACCATATCTTCTTTTTCTATTTAAATTTGTAAATAAGAAAAATATGCCTGTGCCACCAGTTCTTCATTTCACATTGCCCTGAAAAAATTCTAGTATCTCATGATAAGTTAGTCTTTGTGTTTGTCTATTATTTCTAATCTATGAATGCTTATTTCTCAAAGAGATAAAATGTGGCTCGATTGGTAATTTTAAGAAGTCCTATTTAGACAAAAATTGAATAATTTCTTCCTTTATTATATTTGATTCAATAATATAGAGCCAAAACTTTAAAAAAGATATTTACTGAGTTAGAATTATTACATATTTCATTTTGAGCAGCCTTAATAAAAGAATAAATATTAATACATTGTAATAATATAATTACAAAAATGTTGCTTTGTTGCAGAGAGGCTAATAATCTCCATGGCCTTTAATCTTATTTCTTGGCCTCTCAATGCCTTTGTTTTATTCTGTTCTCTGTGAATATTCTGTTTCATGCATACTGTATAAAAGAGACTAAGTTCCTGTTTGGCACTTTAAAAAACTTTATATAATATTAGTGTACTGAGCATTGGAAGACGTCCTTCCAGGATTCAGACTGGAATCTGAATTGGAAGGTATAAAAAGAATGGTCAAAAGGACTGCAGGATCTTCAGATTCAGTCCGATGAGGAGTGATTCAGGGTATCTTTAATTTTAAGAATAGACAGACTGAATAGCATGCCCACAATGCCTCAAGGAATGTCATATAGAACAAGGCCTTGCCTTGTTCATAACCATCCCAGAATGATGTGCTACAAAGGTCTTAAGATTCACAAAGGCAGATTCCAAACAAATTTAGGGAGAGAACTCCTCATATTATGAGCAGTCAATTTGGAACCCATAATTGTATAATCAAAGGCCTGACATGTTTTCTGTGTGGCCATCTCCATCTTGATTTTTTAAAAATCCCCTTTCCCTCCCAAACATCCCTGTTTTAGTTCCCCTTAATTCTGTAAATTAGGCTGCCTAATCCATCCCTATGCCATGGACAGTCTATTATTGAACAAATCTTGCTAGAACAAGGACAATGTTTTTTTCTGTTATGACAACTTTTTAAAAAAACAAAGAATCCGTTATATATCTGTTACTAACACCAACTGAAAAATCAAATAATTCAGCACTTGCACTATCCATTAAAGGAGAAAATACATTTGGTCCAAAGCTATTTAAAACTTGAAGATGAATTCTTTCTGTACAGGAAGAACTTAACCAGGCATGTGGGTGTTATTCAGTCTGCTACTCAGCTGGTGGCATCTGTGCCAGAGCTACACATGGTAATTGAAGTGAAGGGGGTGTGAAATTGTACAGAAGATATATAGTGATAAAGCGGAGAAGTCAGCTTTACATCTGACGGAAGAGAAAATAGCAGACAATTTTGCCAGCAGAAATTACAGTGTCCGCCTGGAACTTTCCAAATAAGCTAGTGACAAAAACTTCTGTAGAAAGCTGTACTGCCCATAGAGTACAAATGACTTTCAAGCAGAGAGATGAACATGCCAAATTAGAATATCAAAATATCTACTAAACATACTCAAATAATTGAAAGTGTCTAAAAGACTTATTTAAATCCTGGCGTATAGAGAAATATTATCAAGAAATATCTTCTTATCTTATATCCAGGGATGGAGGAAATCTATCTATGTGTTGCTAAGACTCAACACTGACTTAATGGCACCAGATCAATCTATCTCCAATACAAGATTTTGTGAATTAGAAAGATAAGAATTTGATTCTATTTAAATCTTCGAATTGCAATATCTTTACAAAAAATTATATTTCAAAAACATTCTTAAAATGCCAGTTATACCCTATCCCACTCAATCTTCTTCTCTCACTTTCAGTTGCCTACATGTAATATTTAATTTAAATTTTTTAGCTATACAGTTTAAAATTGTCACTTAGGAAAAGAAACCATTGTAAAATAAGATGAATAGAGCAAAACTGTATAGTGTTTTTGGAATAAAAAGACTGAAGAATATGCTCCTCTTCTAAATGTTAGTCAGAGTGAGTTTTGTCAGGATTCGTGAAAGGATTTCC
Organism: Ptyas mucosa; assembly: GCA_012654045.1. Lineage (NCBI taxonomy): Eukaryota > Metazoa > Chordata > Lepidosauria > Squamata > Colubridae > Ptyas > Ptyas mucosa. The sequence continues at coordinate 15,505,660 of WNWU01013802.1, forward strand.
CAATGGAAATTCAGACACGTTGTTAACAATGAAAGTGCTATTAATTACTGTAGTAATGCCTCAGACACTACAGCTGTCTCTCTCCTTAAAGCATCATTCAGAAATTCATATTATAATGCCCGACACTGCTGTTATTCAAACATCCCCTGAGACACATAGCAGCCTTATATAATAAATGCCAGAAATAATTAGCAAGAGGCAATTTAGTGTGTGAGCAAATTATCAGAAATAGACTAGTAGAGCAATAAAACCAATTCTACTCCAAACATAAAGCTTAAGAAATCAAATACACACTGGGAAAGTTTATGGGCTATAGAATTATTTAGTTCTTTCAGTTCCAGCTAGAGTGTATGAATATACAGAGCTAATTGAACAGCAAAATGTATGTTACACATGTTGAACATAGATTTCCAAAAATTGTTCCTGTACTACAAAGAGGAGCATAGTTGTCCTTTGTCCAACTCACTTTACAATTTCAATGGGATTTAAAAGTGAGAGATTCTAACGGGATTGGACCAATACGTTACAATTGCAAAACTGAAATTATGTGGATTAATTATTTGGAATTTATGTTAGAGATATACACATTTAAAGATCTGATTTTCTTCTCAACAATGGAAACATGCAATGGTGAAGATGATTCCTCCAAGAAATAACTTATTGGAACATGGCACGTATATATCTTGGTTTCAAGAAAATTATCACTTGAAGTGCAAGGAGAAAAGTGAAGCACCTGAACTATAAAGAAAACCTACTTTATTTTGCAAACCAGGGATTAGATATATAAACTTGTACTGGGGTTTCAAGAAGACACAGCAAACATTATAAGAGATTATAGCATGAACTCATATAGTATTAACAAGTTTCCTAAAGTGAAATTCCATTTGAAATATCAAATGTTGATGACTCTTTGAGGGATTCTAGTGTTTTCATATAACCTCATGCAATTTAAGCAGTCTCATGTAACAAGCAAGATGGATTGGGAATAGTGGTACTTCTTGGAAGTCAATATTCTTGATGTTTCTGGACATCATGTTACCAACATTTACTAGAAGCAACAATCCTTGCTAACACCCCCCACCCCGATTTCTGATAACAGGAACTTCCTGAAAACTATAGCAATAACTTTGTGATCAGACCATCAACACATAAATATATATTTTGGGCTAGATTACTGGGTATAGCTTCAGAACCCCACAGCTAAAATGGAGAGCAGATGTTACTCTACAGACATATATCTTCTTTTTAAGATAACATCTTAAAACCTCTTCCCACACCTAGTATGACTTCTACCTTTTTGTTGTGAATGGAGAAAACTAGAGAGAAAGAGTAAGTAATGACAAGCATCAGACATATTCTGCTTCTGGTTTCCTCAATTCCAGCTAGATCTCTAAGGGCACCATGTCTTTCAATTGGCCTAGGAATGTTTATTTTTAAATTAATCAGCATATGTACATCTTTAATAGCTAGCTGCCTTTAATTGTTCTCTATCTATTTTGTGTATTCTAACTTGGGGCCTTTCTCTCCTCATCTGCAGTGATCTTTTCTTGTAGAGCCAGTTGATAGATGGCATTTTGGCTATGAGCCATGTCCTTCAGAGACCCAAGCCAAGCACTTGAAGGGATGACTATTCCCAACAGATGCCAGATCTGGAATGTAACAGGGGATCCCCTTCCAATGACTTCAAATGTGATGCCGGATATCCTGTTTGCTATTTATATTCTCTCTAGATTTGTATTTTAAAAATAAGGGGGAAGCTTATTTAAGATATCAGTGTAGACCAGAATAGTGGCTTATCTGAAGGAACATATTTTTCCTTCATCAACATTGAAAAAAATACGTTGCAGAAATTTGTTTATTTATTCCTTCACTGGGATTTCATACTGTTTTGGACTATTCTGACTGTAATGCTTTAAAAAAAATACATTTCTCTTTAATATTAAAAGAATATTTTACTTATTAAATGACCAAGTAATGAAGGTGGATTTTTTTTTTTAATTGCACAGTCATGTTTCATGCTTCGTAGCCTGCTTGATTTCCCCAATTACATTCAAATTCATACAACATGAGGAAACTCCTTGCAGGAAAATTTTTCCAGATTAGGGAGCAGGGACAATCAGGTAGACTGAAGAGTAGAGTAGAGTAGAGTAGAGTAGAGTAGAGTAGAGTAGAGTAGAGCAGAGCAGAGTAGAGAGTAGAGAGTAGAGAGAGGGAGCAGGGACAATCAGGTAGACTGAAGAGTAGAGTAGAGTAGAGAAGAGAGTAGAGAAGAGTAAAGATTTATAATAAACACAAAAAACCAAAATAAGTATAGGAAGCTCCCACATCTCACACTAATAATTCAAGTTAAAAAAACACAACCAAAAAACCCCAAAGCCTATGAAACAATGGTAATAGAAAAATAGTTTTGGAGTGGAAAATATTTCTTAAAATGGAAGCAAAATATTAAACTAAACAAACCATTTCTAAGCATTCGGCATCTGTTCATTTAGAATTGCAAGCAAGGTACTTGGCAAAAAAAATGGAAAAACTGCTGAAGATGCTTGAAGTGTAAGTGTAAATATGAAAAGATGTTTCAGCTTCAGCCAAAGAAGAAAGAAGGAAGATGCTCTCAGAACTAAAACAAAAACAAATTATCAGTGCAAAATATTTGATAATTAAAGAAAATACATCTAATTCTTGCAGAACTACCGATATTTGACTTACAGTTACAATAATAAACATATTAAATAATGCTTGAGGCATTAGTCTTTCTCAAACAGTTTGCTGTGGGTATCTTACTATGTAGCTGGATATGATCTTAAGATCTGTAAGATGGAAACATTGTATTCCAGAGAAACTGCAGAAAATCAGATTCCAATAGAACGTTTTAAAACATTTCCTAGCAATTGCTGTAGTTTGGCATTGAAATCAATAGTCAGAGATGCTGGATTCACCATTTACTGGATGGATTCAGCCATTATAGGTGAGATGCTTTTATTTGGATTTTTAAAATCTCTTTCTCTTTCATCGGTCGGTCTGTATGTCTGTCTGTCATCTAGCTAGCTAGCTATCCTATCCTATCCTATCCTATCCTATCCTATCCTATCCTATCCTATCCTATCCTGTCCTGTCCTGTCCTATCCTATCCTATCCTATCCTACAGCCATCAAAGCAATTATACAGTACCAAAGTAGTGTGCAAAAGAGCTAATAACAATGAATAAATATATGAAAACCACTATCACTATTAATTATAATAAAAATGTTAAAAACTAAAAAAATATGAAACAAGGAAATAACAGACAAAGGGATGTTAATAATAATGATGCCACCTCAGAAGTTCAAGCATCTCCTGGGCTCCTCAGGTTTCTGGCATAACCAGCTCTTGAGGGCCAACAGGAGCTCAACAGGGCAAGACTAATCTCACCTCAGATGGGAGAAGATTCCACAATATGGGCATACTATGGAAAAGGCCCACCACCTAAAGCCCACTAAATGTAGCTACCTACCTGATAGCACCCCATTACAAGACCTCTTTGCTGGATCTGGTGGGATGAGATTCCTAAACCAAGCACGGGATTGGATTTAATGATTTATATGTGTCCTCTGAAGTCCTTCATATAAGTCAATGGAATTTTTTTTAAAAAGACAGAAAAGAAAAAGCTATTTGGTTTTAATTATGTTCTTCTTGAAGAAAATCAAGATTTTATTCTAAACACTGATTTTCTTTTAATAAGCCACAATGACATATTTACAGTACAGATGAGACCATAGATATGCAAACAAGGACCTCATCCATCTGTCCTTACAACAAACTGGTTATGATTATAAATGTTCAGAAAATATTTAATTTTCCTGAATAGCTACATATTTGGGTCAATGTTCGTTTATTCAATAAGCAGCAGATATTTACTCCAATTAACAGTTTTCAATCAGAAGCTGCCATTGCTCAGCTTTTCTCCCAGTGTCACATATTTTCTTACTTCTATCTTGTAATCACGAATTCTTTGTGAAAAATAAACTGCTTTTTCAATAATAGAGTCAAGAAAACATTTGTAGGAATCTTTGAACAAGCACTTTGAGTCAGCTGGTTCACCAAAAGGCTAATTAAAAAGTGTTCAACACAACTCAGGCATCAATTTATACTTTCTTTAAGTTTTAAAACAATGTATATTTCAAGATAATTCAGTGAACATGCTATTAGGAGACCTCACAAGTTGCAAGCCTAAATTCAGGAAGAGAAAAACATTTAAAGGTAATAAATAAAAGCGTAATAACAGGATTGCTATTTGGAAAAGGCTGTGTATATAGAGGCCACTGATTATTCACAAAATATGAAGTAAATATAGGGCAGGGATAGAAAACTCATGATAGTTTAAGTTGTTTGAATTAGAACTTCAACAGCTAAAGTTTTGGG
>WNWU01013802.1:15510457-15561644 GCA_012654045.1 Ptyas mucosa
TGTGGACTTCAACTCCCAGAATTCTCCAGCCTGCAAAGCTCGCTGGAGAATTCTGGGAGTTGAAGTCCACAAGTCTTAAAGCAGCCAAGTTTGGGAACCCCTGACTTAGAGAACAGAGCATGATAATTGGAAAATTGAGAGCCACGGTGGCTCAGTGCTGCATACTAACTCACTGCTCACTCCAGGAGTTCGATCCTGCCTGACCAGCTCAAGTTTGACTCAATCTTCCATCCTTCCAAGGTGGGTAAAATGAGGACCCAGGTTGTTGGGGAACAATATGCTGGCTCTTTAAACTGCTTAGAGAGGACTGTAAAGCACTGCTGTAAGTCTAAGTGCTATTGCTATTCTGAGAATTGAAACCCACCCATCTTAAAGTTGGCGAATGTAAGAGGTAGAATAGACATTGGCAACAAGGCAATAGAGGCAGAGCAGACATTGCAATATAGGACAGCAAATTCTGGTTAATTTTCTATTGATTCCAGTACATTTAGATAGCATTTTAGAACAGGAGTGGGGAAAGGCCCAATGTTTTGGAGCAGTAGATCTCAGATCCCATATACTAACAAATGTGTAGCAGAAGTGCTGCAACAAAATATGCCGGCTTGTTCCAAATGTGGATATGGATGGAGTTATTTCATGGTGATGCTTTTCAGGTTTTTCAAGTTTATGGAGGGCGTGTGTGTGTTGTGAGTGATAGAGGTTTTTGTTTTTATTTTGTTTTGAGAAAGTCAAGGTCAGACTGACTCTAGCTATTACAGTAGTTATTCTTAATAATCAGTGGCTTAGGCTTATTAGCTTCCTACTTCCCTTCATTTCTAAAATGAAATTTTAATAAGATTGCAACTCCTTAAAGCTTTCAATTCCTTAATCATGGTGAATGTCATTTCTGATTAAGCTTCTTAAATCCACTATACATTATTAACTGATAACTTCTGCTCATCTTCATTTGTGTTGTTAGCATATTGCTTTAGGGGGAAAAAAGAACTGTAATTTGAAGGAGAGACCAAAAACCCTTGTCTAGATCTTTCTTTTCAGTTCTCTGTCTAACAGTCCGGTTTCTTGAAGGATGTATTCAGACTTCATAAATTAAAGGCAAAATAAATTTCCTTCAGTTTTACGGAGACTTTCCCACCAACCATAAACCAATGTCCAAATGCATTTATCTTAATCTACTATGTATACCAAGATCTATTTCTCCTACAATAGCCTCGTTATTGATTTTAATAAAAAAAACAGAATTTCATTAAGCCTTGTTTTATGTAAGCTTATCCTTGTACACCAGAGGTGGGTTTCAGCAGATTCTGACCAGTTCTGGCGAACCAGTAGCGGAAATTTTGAGTAGTTCGGGGAACCGGTAGTAAAAATTCTGACTGGCCCCGCCCCCATCTATTCTCTGCCTCCAGAGTCCCAGCTGATCAGGAGGAAATGGGGATTTTGCAGTAACCTTCCCCTGAATTGGGGGGAATGGAGATTTTACAGTATCCTTCCCCTGCCATGCCCACCAAGCCATGCCACGCCCACCAAGCCATGCCACGCCCACCAAGCCACACCCACAGAACTGGTAGTAAAAATTTTTGAAATCCACCACTGCTGTATACCACAATTAAAACAGAACAGAATCTCAGTTTGGGAAGAATAATTAATATATGGTACAGCACTAAAAGAAACAAATATAAACCAACTTGGCAGCTAATAACAGAATGTTTAGAAAGGGGAAGAAAAATAATAATAAAGGAAATGATGAATAACTTCCACCACCAATCAATACATACATATTGATATTAATCCTCACTTGGGATTGCTTTCAGTGCTATTGAAATTAAATCACATTCTAAATATTTGGTATATAATTCAAAAGCAGCTTCAAATCTTCAAGCCATATTATGTGGTTGCAAGACTGTTTTAAAGAAATTCAACTAAAATGGCAGGAATCCATATAATATGTGTACACCTACATATGATGTACTCACCATGTAGAGTTAACCCCTTTACAACATTATCTGATATATCCAATAAATGCAGAAAATATTTAAAGAAATACGACAGTTATGCATTACAATCTCTCTCACTTGTAACAATAGATAGAATAGGGACCATTATTAGCATTTGATGACAAAAGAAAACTACAGCTTGGCTTTAAAATCAAAATAGATGATTTGATGGCTAACAAGGTCAGGGACTGTTTGTGAAATGTACTTTATAAACAAACCCAGCAACAACATTTAATCAATGGATGAATGACTAAATTTCCTGAGGCTTCTTGTTAGATGTAGATGCCAAGAACTGAATATTACAATGATCTTCTGTGATTTCTTTTAGGTTTATAAGCAAAGGTTTTACCAAATATAAAAAGAGGGAATAACCTACAGATTGAACCATTCTACAAACAAATACATTCAGAAATGCATAAGCACTTCAGCACAAGATCTTACGGTACTAGTTTGCTTATGAGTTGATGATTAATGGCTAGGATAATTTTGTTTCTTTTTACATTCTGTTGTTACATACTGTTTCCTGAGTCTTTACATATTTAGGAGCACTGATGTACTGTGACTTTCCTGGGTGCTAACCAGTTTTCATGTACCACCTTTTAAAAAATTAGCTTCAGCTTAAAAATAAGGTAGGTAGAATGTTGCAGAGAAAACACCACACTTGAGTATCATATTTGTTTCAAAAATGCTTCCAATTCCAACATAAACCCCAGAGTTATTCTTAGAAAATAAAAATGATGGATGGCTGCCACACAGTGCTTTGCTTCTGGGGTATGCCCACCTGTTCAGCTAAAAGGCAAAAGTAAACAGGACCAGTGGACAGCATCTTGAACAGCTGGGTAATAATTCAAAAAGTGGGGACCCAGTGACTTTTTGCTTTTTTATTCTTTCAAGTTAAGTTTGGAAATGTCTTGATGCAATCTAATTCCCAATATCCCCTTCTTTGTGTTAACTTTTTCTTAACAACCCAGGATAGTTGGGTTCATACATCATGCTAAATTATAAATGATGGTTACAAAAAAACAAGAGCTGTGTTCACACAAAATCAAATAAACCACACTATGGCTTAGTTCAATATTTGGATCCAGTTTCTGTCTAAGTCCGTATATCTATATAGACATAAATACTGCATGTTTTCCTTCCTTTCTCCGCTCATTTCCTCCCTGATATTTTAAACATCCTATTTGATGAAAAGTTCTTGAAAACAGAACTTTCACCAGCTACCCATCATTTTACTAGCCTACAATATGTCTAACTAAACTATTGTTTGATCTGATCTCCCCTGCCCTCCTAGTCAATATAGGGTTTTCCCTTCCTTTGGTGACTTTTATTTTTATTTTATTTTATTTTATTTTATTTTATTTTTAATTTGATTTATATGCCGCCCTTCTCGGAAGACTCAGGGCGGCTTACAATGTGCTAGGCAATAGCCTTCATACTTTTGTATATTTATACAAAGTCAGCTTATTGCCCCCACAAACTGGGTCCTCAATTTACCTACCTTAGAAAGGATGGAAGGCTGAGTCAACCTTGAGCCTTGGTGAGATTCAAACCTGCAATAATTGCAGGCAGCTGGTGTTAATAACAGGGCTTTAGACCACTGTACTATCCAAGGCTCTCTTTATTTATTTATTTATTTATTTATGCTCCACCTTCCAAATAACTCAAGGCAGTGAACATAGGCAGCATACCTTCCTCCTCTTATTTTCCCCACAACAACAATCCTGTGAAGTGACTTGGGCTGAAAACTAAGGTGGAACTAGAACTCACAGTCTCTGGCTTTCTGCCAGGTACCTTAACCACTAAACTAACCAGCTCTCCTAGACCAAACTGCCTTGTCTCGAATTAGCTCTGTTTTACTTAAAATAGAATATTGGCTGTTGTGTTTCTCTGTTATACGGAAGAGTTAATCAAGAACTGGGGGAATTTTTTTTTTTTGATTAGGCAATGTTTTCTTTTTTTGCACCATGTTTTATAATGACTGACATTTGCTTGTTCCCTCTGAGATCACGATGCATTCATCCTGCTCACTGTGCTGACAAAGAGTTCTTGTTGTTACAGAATCTTCTAAGAACCCACCCCAGGGCTCTGAAAGCTTATGAAAACCTGGGCAAGGGGCACATTCCCCAGGCATAAAAAAACCCTGCCTGTGATGCTGAAGAAGAGATTGGATGGTCAAAAGATTGGAAAGAAATCTACTGTGGAAAGATGGAAGTTATGTTATTTTTTTAACATTTAAACTTTAAAAATGGACATTCGGGCTCTTTGGGGATAGAGGTGATAGATGTCTAATAAGTATCAGTTGTTGTTGTTGTTGTGAAGTCGTGTCTGACCCATCGTGACCCCATGGACAACGTTCCTCCAGGCCTTCCTGTCCTCTACCATTCTCTGGAGTCCATTTAAACACATCCCTACTGCTTCAGTGACTCCAGCCAGCCACCTCATTTTCTGTCGTCCCTTTCTTCTTTTGCCCTCAATCTTTCCCAGCATTAGATTCTTCTTCAGTGAGTCATTCCTTCTCATTAGGTGGCTAAAGTATTTGAGTTTCATCTTCAGGATCTGGCCTTCTAAAGAGCAGTCAGGGTTGATCTCCTTTAGGACTGACCGGTTTGATCGCCTTGCAGTCCAAGGGACTCGCAGGAGTCTTCTCCAGCACCATAGTTCAAAGGCCTCAATTCTTTGGTGCTCAGCCTTCCTTATGGTCCAACTTTCACAGACATACATTGCAACTGGGAAAACCATAGCCTTGACTATACTCACTTTTGTTGGCAGGTGAACAATTGGTGAGCCAAGATGTTGGGCTTGACTGCAGCTTTGTTCTATAGATTACCCATTTTTTTTGTTTAAAAAAAAAGAAAAAAGTGTACTTGTGATATTAAGATAGCTGTGAATGAGAAAGAAGAAAAAAGGACCATAAGTGAGAAGCAGTGAAAAGTTATAAGATAGAGACTTGTGGAAAGGGAAACTGGAGTTTATATTCTCAAAGAGAGGGAAAAAAGCTGACAATTGGGCTTAGCACTGTTGCGTCTATAAAAGGGCAGTTTGTGAGTCCCCTTCCCTGCGATTTTCTCTTTTCTATCAACTCTTCCTGAGTAAATAAGCAGACAAGAAGCAAAATGAAAAAGCATTTACCTTTGCAGGTAAATCAACCAAACTTTAGGTGAAGAGATAAGCAGTAAAAACATAAAAAAGGGAGGACCATTAAATATACTTATGCCAAAGGCCATCAGCCTGGGCATTCTTTGAAATTCAGGAAATACAATTGTCAGCATATGAATTGTTGAAAGAATTTAAAAAGACATGATAGTAATTTTCAAATTCAATGAAACTGGATCTCTTTCTTTTTCTTTTCCATATGGTGGCTTGTTTTCAGAAACACTACTTTTGTTTCACAATATCCCCAGCCATAAGGGTTTGTTCAATTGCCACTGGGAATGTAGAAAATTTGTTCTGACCTTTGTCGCTTATGAAATAATATGTGTGAGGTCCTTACTCATATGGCAAGTTTTTTGAACTGTTCCCTTCAAACTGCAGCCTTATTAATCCCCAAAGTTTAGGACAGAATATGAAGTATATATTTTATGCCAAGCAGACATTTATTTGATACATGTTTCTAACAGCAGTTCCCCATGTTCAACCTTATATAGCCTGAGCTAGTCTTTGTTCTCTAACAGAATGTAGAATTGGATGCCTTGGAGTCTAACTTTTGCAACAGATGGCTGATTTGTGTCACTGCTTCTATAGCCCGGCATTCTTTTTACTGTTTAAACGGAAGTCTGGAAAAGAACTCCCAACCCATCTGCTTATTTTCACATTCCAGAAGGTTGTTCTGTATGATCTTTGGAAAGGATTTTCTGTATTGCGGTAGAACATGGGTTCAGTTTTCTAAACTCACGTTCTGCTTTAGTACCTAAGGAAACTAAAATTTATTGTTCCATATAATAATGTTCATGGATGTAACAAGAATTTTAAAACAGAAACATTTCCGATTTAACACTACATTATGAACATCAAGAAATGTGGAAAGATAGCATGAAAAACCACTCTTTCCTTCTGTGCATGGGTGCCTTGTTTGTTTTGGATCAGCTACTGAATCCATTCAATTACATGATAAAACACAGGGACATGTATTGCTTCTATTGAGATTATTTTCTAAAGCAGGGGTAAATGAGTAATGTGTTGTTGTTTTTTTAATTACAACTTTAACTAGTTTTCCATAATTGGGGCAAATGGGAATTGTAGCCTGAAACTTCTAGAAACTATCAAGTTGCTTATTATTAATATTTCTACAGGCTGAAGCTACATTCATTCCTCCCCCCACCTCCTCCAGATTATGAATTTTGTGTAACTAGGCACAGTCTATGCAAACTTTGACATGAGTCTTCTCTATGCCATCACATTGAGAAAGCTAAAGTAGGCTCAGTTTCATCTAGTCTTAGCCTGGCCCTAAAGATCTGAAGAAACCTGTCTTAGTTTGGTTCATCTACCCTTATGCCTCTCCCTGCCTCCCTGCCTCCCTGCCTCTCTCTCTCTGTGTCTCTTCCTCCCTCCATCTCCCTCTTCTATATCTCCATCTTTCTATCATCTGCCTATCTGCCTGCCTGCCTATTTATGTGGAATTCTTAACGAAGGCCATAAAATTCCTTGATCAAATCTACGTGTATTGTTCCACATGACAACCCTCAGGGTAATTTAGAACCTTCCCTAGTCAAGTGAAAACCATGACAATGGCATGCATAAGAGTGTGGCATGGACACAATAAGCACTGTGTGACCCTGTCGCTTTGGGCCTTGACTTTTTTCTTACCAAGTGAAATTTTTCCTTAACAAAAGAAAGATAAAACTTCAGTGTACAATTGTTGATTGTTGATTCAATGGTTCATTGAAACGGGGCAATTGAAGAGAAAAATGGAGAACAAGATACTATGAATAGAGGAAAGCAGTTCAAAGGAGGCCTCAGTATTCTCTTTGCCTCTGCAGTTGATACGGAAAAGTTCCAAAGAAGTGGCCGCTCCTCCTTTTGAGCTTTATAAGAAACCAAATGTAAAAAGAGCCGTTCTTGGCAATCCTAATGGAAAGAAGCAGAAAGAAAGAAATCAGATAGCAGCACCTTGGTGAGCCTGTGTCGTTGCCAAGCAGATTATGTGGAGTAATCTGTAAGCACTGAACTGTGGTTGAATTATGAGCAGGAACTCTCTCCTGCTTTTGTTCAGCCTCCTGGGAGATGGGATGTTTCCGGCCTACTAATGTCACAGCATGACCTGTTAATAACCTGTGAAAGTGCCTGCCCAATCAAAAGCCTCGCTCTTCCCTCAGGACAGAGCAGCTGCAGTCACATGGACTGAATGCTTCGCTTGTATGCGGTTCATTGAGAAAAATTCAAGCATGTGGCCTGAGGTTCCCCTGTTGACTGTCTGGAGATGATGATTTATCCCATCTGCTCCCGTTGCCTGCAGCTCCCGGAAACCTTTCGAAGTTAATGCTGCTCTGGGTCATACATAGGATTTTTAATGAAACCCCAGCTGCTGCCCAACTGTCTGTGGATCTCAAACACATTTGAATTGACTTCTCACAAAGGGTGGAAAGAAATATATCTTGTTTAACACTTTTTGCCTAAATCACACAGCAGCATTTATGTAAATGATAAGCCACGAGGCACAAGAGCCAGTTTGGGGTAGTCGTTAAAACATCAGGCTAGAAACTGGGAGTTCTAGTCCTGCCTTGGGTATGAAACCAGCTGCATGACTTTGAGCCTGTCCTCTCTCAGTCCTAGGAAGGAGGCAATGGCAAACCTTCTCCTTCGCAAGAAAAATTTTGCTAAGAAAATTGTAGGGATTTCTCCAGGCAGCCTCTGAGAATCAGACATAATTGAATGAAAGAAAACAAAGCCACAAGGCAACAAAATTTTGCCCCTGTTACCTTCATTCTAGCAGCTGCTTAATGGACTTTATTTCTCTGATGCCCATTACAGTTCTTGCTTTAGGAAACAGGACAATATGTTGGCAAACTAACGTTAAAATTTCTATAAACATGTCCTTAAATACAAACAAAGGCACAAATGCAAAAAAGGAGCTAAAATCATTATAGACCTTGTGATATCTGTCTGTGTGTGTCAGTGGTGGGTTTCAATTTTTTTTACTACCGATTCTGTGGGTGTGGCTTGGTGGGCATGGCATGGCTTGGTGGGTGTAGCTTGGTGGGTGTGGCAGGAGAAGGATACTGTAAAATCTCCATTTCCTCCTGATCAGCTGGGACTCGGAAGGCAGAGAATAGATGGGGATGGGGCCAGTCAGAGGTGGTATTTACTGGTTCTCCGAACTACTCAAAATTTCCGCTACCAGTTCTCCAGAACTGGTCAGAACCTGCTGAAACCCATCTCTGGGTGTGTGTGTTAATAAAAAGATATTGAGCCTGGTTTATATTTTTTGCATGTGTAATCATTGTCCTTAAATAAGTACAACTTGTTTAGCAAATGACTTGTTTTAGTGAAGTTTGGAGTTACAAAGGTGATGAAAAAGTAGCTCTGCAACTTTTACGACCTTCACAGGTCTGCAAGAAAAGGAAAAATGAAGTAAGATTGTAAGCGCAGCTACAGATTCACTTAGCAACTGCTTGCTTAATGACCAAGTTACTATTCCAAGTTTTTGTACTTAAATGAGAAATACCTGTACATAATAATTGAACTCCCATTCAATATTTAAGAGTAATTGCCATGTTCTTTTTAGAAGTTTGGAGAAAGTAAGAGGCCAATGCATTTGTGACTCTTTCTCTGATACCTCATCCACTTTTGTCTGGCTTGCTATAGGATATAATTAGAGTTTAGTATAAGATGCTGAAAGAAAGTTGAATTAGGATCAGAACTAGGAGAACATGAGACACAGAGGTGAAGGCATTGTGGTTGTATTGTCTACTATTTCCTTTGTAATCTTCCTGAAAGGAACTGTATCAACATATAGAAAGGTATATTCTACGTTAGATATGTTTTAAAACTGATCCAAAAATATTTATTATATTTTGCCAACCTGGAGCCTCTCCTGAGTTGTGACTTAACAATTCAGTAAAAAAAATACAGATCTTCCCAAATGAATATAATTTCTCAATTTCTCAAGAAGAGTTTGAAAATAACCCATTATTTTTGTTGGCTCAGAAATGCTGAGAATATACAGCAACATTCATTGTTCCAGGACCCTATTATTGGTCCTGCCACAGAAAAATTTCTTGATACCCACTCCTAACAAAGGGGAAAGAAAATAAATTAAAAACTGAAGCCTGACACTGGTCTTCTGCTGAAAAGAATGAGGAAACTGACAATATCCCACCATTTTCACACCTGCTGTCCTGCTTCTTCTAGCCATAGACACAGCAGCTGGTATCTAAGTAATTGCATGTGGAGGGATCACTATTCCAAAAAGTCAATTTCAACCAGAAAAGGATTCTACCAGATAGGTGTTATTGATTATTTCACCAAAAAGTGCAGTACAGGTTTTCTAACAAGCGGTTTTGGGTGGCCACGCTGTTTACAATTTTCATTATTTTAGTGGATGGCTATATTATCTTGATTATTCTTCTATTATTTTGCCTTCTCCACAGGCTACCTCAGGCTAACACCAATCTGACAGCACTGCCATTCCATTCAGTTACTGATTACTCCCTCCTGTTTCACCTCATGCCCTTCACATTTGTTAGTCTGTGTGACAACAACAGATTGGAGGTGTGAAGAAAGGGCATGGGCGATAGTAGCTATCACAGTGCTTCTTGCAATTCAGAGCCAACTGGAATTGGGTGCCAATAGATTAACGTAACGTAACGTAACATAACGTAACATAACATAACATAACGTAACATAACGTAACGTAACGTAACATAACATCACATCACAGCACAGCACACACAGCACAGCACAGCACAGCACAGCACAGCACAGCACAGCACAGCACAGCACAGCACAGCACAGCACAGCACAGCACAACACAACACAACATCATAATATCATCATAATATTATATCTGGGTGTGTTTATGTATGGAGGCCTTAGACCTGTTCTTCTTAAACAAATGAAGAAAGAAGACAGTTTGAGATGACAGGGTTGAGGAACTGAACTGGAAGTAGCAAGGATACGAACCAAAATGGTGTTAAATCAAAAGAAATTTGATATAAGATCTAGGTAGAAACCAAATTTCATGGTTTACATTTTATTCAGTCCATATACAGCACTATTCCCTTACAAATGAAGGTGAATATATGTGTCCCAGGATAATGTTGTAGGATTCAATCTGTGTCAGTCATCGGGACATGAGTCTTCCAAGATTTTGGAGTCATGCTGGAGTTCATCCATAGGGAACTTCTCTCTAGCAGAGTGTGTGCTTTGGGCTATTCTCAAATTCAAAGCCTTTATTGTCATTGTACATCATGTATACAATGAAATTCTGTGTGTGGTATTTAACAATACTCTCTGTATTCTTTTATTTGAATATACAAATGGATGGAAACTAATCAAGGAGAGAAACAACCTAGACCTAAGGAGAAATTTCCTGACAGTGAGAACAATCAGCCAGTGGAACAGCTTGCCTTCAGAAGTTGTGGGTGCTCCATCATTGGCGTCTTTTAAGAAGACACTGGACAACTACTTGTCAGAAATTGTATAGAGTCTCCTGCATGAGCAGGGGGTTGGACTAGAAGACCTCTAAGGTCCCTTCCAACTGTGTTATTCTGTTATACACAAACTCAGTTTTGTGTGGAACAACAGATTGGAACAACAAACTACATTAGTATTGTTCAGTTATTCAGTCATATTTGACACTGTGATCTGATGGATATGTTTTCCGTAGGATTTTCTGTTGGTAACATGCTTTTTTAAATTTTTGAAAGATCCTGTTTGTATGTTCAGTAATGGATTTAGCTACTTTGCCTTCAGTAGTACAGCTGCCCTCAATTTTTCCAAGCATCTAGTGACTCTTGCCCCTCATTATGTCTAAAATAGTTAGGCATTGCTTTATTATTAATGTTTCTAGTGAGCAGTCTGGTTTTATTTGATATCGCTCTGAATTATTCTTCTTGTAATCTTGTATGTTATCCACAAGTTTATCCAGCACACAATTAAGAGGCAACTTTTTGTTGAAGTGGTTCAGTCTTCTGATGCACTAGCTTTGTAATATCTTTCCACTTTAATATTTTGTCTAGATGTTGTAGCCTTTCTCCCCCAAATTGAGGAAGAGTGTGGTAGCACCTTTTCTGACTATTAAATTATTGTGAGCTGTAGCCAATCTATGTAGCTGATTGAAATGAGCTGGAATTCATGAAAGCTTATGCCTTTTAATACATTTTTATGGTAAGAAAAGGTTCTACCAAGGTCCTTAATTTTTGCCACCTTAGACTAACATAGTTCTCCTCCTATGTCATTGCCCCAGGTTACAGATCTTTATTTCATGGCTACTTATGGATTTTTAGCCTAGGAAGATAAAGTTTACACTCTTTGCATTTGTTCATTTTTATTGCTGTAAGTCACATAAAGTACCCCACAGTGAAATAGGCAGCAAATAAATTTAACAAAGAAATAAAAGGAAGAAGTGCAGTTGAGTCACACATACTGAATGTCAGACCTGGAAGCCATCTTTATACCTTTGAGACTTCAGGCTTCAGGCCTGCCCCAAATACTACTGTGGGAAACTGGGAGAGGGGAATTGTATAGAGTGAAGAGGATATGTAGTCAAAATAAAATTCTTTCTAGAAACTCAAGGGTGTTGTGCCCTGCAGCTGTGCTAAGAATAATGAGGAGGTATCTTCTGTTCCGGAGGGTACCTGCTTGGTTCATGTGATGGACATGTGGGTGAGGGGCAAGGACTTGAACTTTCTTTTGGGTGAGGAAAACCCGGAAGCTCTCAGATTCGGGTTTTTCCAGATATGCCAATATGACATCTCTAATAAAAGTTAGCTTTGAGGAACCTCAAGCCTCGGAGTTGATTTTGTTGGGGGCGTTACTTGGAACCCTGACATTAATCCAATGCTGTAGTGTTAATGTTAGATGCTGCCGATAGTGATGCTGCTGTGGGCATAGAAGCACAGTATATATGCTTCAAAGGACTGCTGTAGAATTTTTCAAATAATTGCTGTGGTATCCTTTCCATATTTTAAATTTTTAAGGTTATTTTTATAGCTTTATTTTGAAATAATATAACTGCATTGGAAAACTAAGTATATTTCTACTATTGAGAGCTGGCTCAGGATAGTGATATGCTCTAGTAGACATTGTGGCTGGACATTGGGAGGGACACATTACTGGCACCTGGTAATTCCTGGAGAAACTCTGTTTCAGCCCCAGGGATAAGCACAAACTTAATTACACTGTCTACTATGCCCATTGCTGAATGTGGAGCTGATTTCTGAATGTGTTTGCAATCCATACATAGTGATGCTAAACTAGAACAAAGGTTATGATACCTTGTACATACTTAGAACATGGAATGGATGGTTGAATAGTAATTTTGTTTAAATAGCTGAAGTTCCTCATTATGATCACATCCAAGAATTATGCACCTGTACAGAGCCCCATTATAACGTCATAGAATTGTTTGTCATGAACTATTTTCCTCAAAAATACCACACAAGGAAGACAGCTCCTTCTGAACTTCTTCATATTATTATAATATAATAACAGAGTTGGAAGGGACCTTGGAGGTCTTCTAGTCCAACCCCCTGCTTAGGCAGGAAACCCTACACCACTTCAGACAAATGGTTATCCAACATCTTCTTAAAAACTCCAGTGTTGGAGCATTCATAACTTCTGGAGGCAAGTTGTTCTACTGATTAATTGTTCTAACTGTCAGGAAATTTCTCCTTAGTTTTAAGCTGCTTCTCTCCTTGATTAGTTTCCATCCATTGCTTCTTGTCCTACCCTCAGGTGCTTTGGAGAATAGCTTGACTCTTATTTTTGTTTAATCTTCTCCTAACACATCTTCAATTTTTTAGAGGTGCGTCTGAGTTCAGTGGATTTATGACCCTGAGGGACTCATTTTGCAAGTGTTACCATTGCAAGAATAATGCCCCCACCCTCAAATGGACATAAAATGTCTTTTTTTTCTTTTGGCCTTGATGAAAATCTCTCCATTGTCAGCTATAAATACTGTCAAGCATTTGCTAAGCAGTTCATTGGAATTGTTCCTTTTGTTTGAGTCATTCTCTGGAGCAAACTTTATAACCAGCACATTCCAAAGTTATGGTAGCCTCTTCGTCTTCCGCCAAGCCTTTTAACATGTCTCAAAAATTATTAGCAACTCTCTCATCTTTTTAACAGATTGATCAAATTTTCCATCACCTACAGAAATTCCTCACCTTGTTGCCATGCCATAATTTGCATCAAGGACATTGTTCATTAATGGTTTAAAGCTTTCTAAAAGACCTGCCATGTGTAATTTCAATCCAGGCAAAACAAAGTAACCCAACTTTATAGTCCCTTAGCTGGCAAGGCTGTGCATGTAAGTTTAAAATGCAGTTTCCCTTTGTCTTCATTTGTTTTTCTATTTGTTATAATGTGAACTGCCTAGAGTTTCTATGGAGTTGGGCAGTGCCAAATTAAAAAAACCCAATAAGTACTTTGATAAATCCATAACTAGAATGGGGCTCCCCTGAAACCAGTTTGTAAGTTTCAATATTTCCCAGTGATTTACAATTTACTGGAGATTCAGAGAATTCAACCTGGAACCACATACCACAGTCAGAAATTCAATATTTTAAAACTTTAAGATCTGGACCAGAATATCTTGTAAAAAAAGTTTAAACAATCATCCAATTTGTTTGGATTAATTTGAAGGTTTTGTACTTGCTCAATAGTTATTGCAAGCACTTGGTAGCATGAGTATGTCAAGGCAAAAGGTGCTTAGGAAACTTTAAAGCTTTAAAGATGATTCTATGAAATAGTTGTAGGCAGTAATTAATTTTGCTGCATTGTGTAAAGCAGGGTATGTATTTTTCCCAAGAGTTGCCATAGTTTTAAGCAATAATGGCTTTTGCATCATGTATCACACCAAGAACCATTCATAAAAATAATTCCTTAGAGTCATTCTTTAGATTCCAAACACAGCAAGAAGTTCTTAGTCTGAAATGTAAAAGATGAAAACTTCACGGAAGAAATGTTTTAATTCTGTCCATGTCTTCTCAAAGGTAAATCTCACTGATTTTAGCATTCCAGGTAACTGGATTTTGGATTGCTGAGAAACTGCAATGAGTAATTGAGTGAGGAGAACATTAAAAAAAACAAACAGCACACAGCATGTCACGTTTTCCATTTTTTCCCCCATATCCCCCATGTATATGAGATATGAAGTAGTAAATTGGAAGGGTGGGTTATTGGATGGAGTAGAATTTTTCATCTGATTGGGAAACCTGTTTTATGAGTATCCTCATCACACAGATCGCTCTATTCACTTGTACAGATCACTTTAAAGTATAGAATATCTCTGATAGTGCACAACCTTGCCAGCTAAGAGGCTATAAGATATGGTTGGCAAGTATAGCTGTAAATCACATGTAAATTTTACACTCTGGGTTGCCTGTAAACAAGGATGAAATAGGAATGCCTAGAAAACAAGACTGATACAGCACTTCAGCAACATTTGGCTAAATATTGTTTTAGTGAATTAATTTTAAGCCAATTCTGATGCTTTAAAAAACTACACTGATTTTATGAATAGAAGTCAATTCAATTGTCATCAGTCTGCAAGATTTATTTGTGTTGTCACTTTTTTTATACCTTTCATTATTTAGCATCAGGAACTGTCCCTCCATGTGGTCAATTCGAATATAGCTTCTTTGCCTGTGAGACAGGTGGTGGACAAGGGAATGGAGAAAAGAGAAATGACCTACAGATGGTTATAGCAGAGAACTTTAAAGTAAACTAATGTGTGGCCTGCAGCATTTCCTTCCTTCCTTGGTGGATGAAGGGTGAAAGAGGTTAATGGCAGTTCAAGGCACTGATGAGATAAATTATTCCACTGTCAGCAATTATCTGCATTTTCATTTGTTAAAAGCAATTAATTTTGGCTTTATGGTCACATTGGCAGAAATAAAATTCTTCTACATTTATTCAGCATACATTTTGATAGCATTAATCTACACACAGAGAGAAAGAGAGCTTTAACAAGTATATATCATTTTCATCCGTATAGCTAAGGTCCAGGGAGACAGCATAGGCTTCAGATTTGAGCTCTACAGTACAAGCTTTTTCTGGCTTTTCAAAAATAGAGGAAAAACAGTAGAGAACTTCATTTCACAAACCAGCTGTTTATAGTTGTGCTATGTCATCTCATTATATTTGATTTGTCTATTAACTATTTGGGTTGTGCAAAACACATGGGATATCAGCTACCAGTAAGGAAGAAGAAAACTGAGAAATGTTTTGAATAAATATTTGAGAAAACTAATGGTATGGGGAGCGATAATTAGAATTCTCACTTACTAGTTCTTCTGCAATGTATTTTACTGAAGATAAGTAGAAACATGCACTTTCCAGTTTGTGAAATAAACCTAGGTTTCATCTGTAAAAGGCAGACTTTTTCTAATGATCTCTTTTAGGAATATATTTTATTTGATGCTGTCCACTAGAAAAGTTCATCTACTTTTTTTTTCTTGAGTTGACGTCTAAATCCCTGGGATCTGTGCTCTTTGGCATTTAATATTAATTAAGACTTTGAGGGCCATTGTTTAAGGGCATACTGGAAGGTTTTTCAACCACCCCATCAGGGATTACTATTTTTGTCCCATGCTTGAATTGCATAATAAGTGGATTGACTTATTTTTTTAGTTAGTGATTTATGTCCCACCTGTTATTCAGGAGCTAAAGGCATCATAGCTAAATTTTTTCTCTTCCTGTTTTTCCTCACAAGAACTCTGAGATCGATTGGGCTGAGAGAACGTGAATGGCCCCTAGTCATCCAGTGGGATTCAGTTGCTGAAAATGAGTTAGAGCCTGAGCCTGGTGCTAGTCCCATACCTTAATCCCTTCATCAAACACTGGCTCTCAATTTATCAAATCTACATAAAAACACACACATATATAAGGCTTTCTCCTCCTGCACCAGTGATTTTGCTTGCATATTCTGACTTGCTGGGTAGAAGACAGCTCTTTCACTTAGAAATGCAGTGAGATCAAGTAGGATCTCTGGAAGGGCAAAAAAAGAAAAGGGATTATTTAGCAAGGGAGTAGAATGGAAGGAGAATTTGAGAAAGCGGAATGGAATGGAATGGAATAGAGGGGCTTTGAGGGACTTGAGTAGCATGGGTGGTGGTGGTGGTGGAAAAAATATGGGGGTTGCGAGGGTTCCACTAACAGCCAACAATTCTCTGAGGAGGAATGTAAACAAGCAATGAGAGCATATGAGAAAAGGAAGACTGAAGCTCCGTCAAGTGGACGGAAGCATAGGAAAAGTGTGAGCTGGATTTGAAAGACCAAGGGGGGCAAGTTTTATACAAGTCACTACCAACTATCTGTATTGGTCATCATTCATAAAGATGTAGTTCTTAGCTGTGTCTCCAGGGATCTCCAGCCTGGTTCATGCCTGCCTTGTGAGTAGAGATGAAAGTGCTTATTTGTGGACACATGCACAGGTTCAACCTCCAAGATGCCAAAAAGCAAATTTCATGGTGAAATTTGGTGAAATTCAAATTTTTTTACTACCACTTCTAGTGGATGTTATTAGGACCCTTGTGAAAAAAAGACAGGTGAGGAAAAGGAAACAGTTGGAAGATAAAATTCAAAAGTTAAAACCATGCTTCCAAACCTGTATGAATTTGGTCTATAATTTATTGAGCAAGCAATTAAGCCAGCAAGAATTAAGCCATTGAACACAATGATGGGTTTAATACAGCTAACGCCACATTAAGAGAAAAGACACACATCCTGGAAATTGAGAAGTTTATTGAGGATGGGCTCCAGTGAGGGGTGGGATTAAAAAACTTTTACTACCAGTTCTGTGGGTGTGGCTTGGTGGGCGTGGTGTGGCTTGGTGGGCGTGGCAGGGGAAGGATACTGCAAAATCTCCATTCCCACCACACTCCAGGGGAAGGATACTGCAAAATCCTCATTCCGTCCCCACTCCTGGGGAAAGGATATTGCAAAAACTCCATTTCCACTCCACTCTGGGACCAGCCAGAGGTGGAATTTGCTGTTCTCCAAACTACTCAAAATTTCTGCTACCGGTTCTCCAGAATCTGTCAGAACCTGCTGGATTTCACCCCTGCTACCGGTGCCACCCATATCAAATAGTATTTTGCCCTGTTTCTTATTCAACACAGTAGAAACACACACACACACACACACACACACACACACACACACAGAGTGCTAAATCTGTCCATTCACATATCATCTTCTTTTGCACTTGTCTTCACAGATTCTGTATTTTCATAATGAGACATGTCATGTAAACCTCATTAATTACATGCCAATTTAGAAGGTCTGAATGAAATCCTCATCAGTGTAAATGCCACCATCTGCTGGTGACATTTTTGTAAAAAGCATTCATGAGTGGGTGGTTCTGTGAATTAACCCCATTGTGCTCAATGTAATAAACCTTTGCCCTTAACTGAGAGCTTCAGTAATGATAAACTCTTTACCAAATATATAAAGCACCAGTAGAGGTTGAAACACAAGGATTTTTATCTGAAGATTTGTTTCAAATAACCTATAACCTATCAGGAAATTGTAGAATAACATTTCTTAAAACAGAAAAAAATAGAAAAGTTACAGATATAATATGGCATATCATTAATGCATTAAATCAGTGAAAGGTTCTGTTTTCTGAATTAAGCAGGAAAGAAACATCAATGTCCAGCATCTATTTAGTATACAACATTATTTATTATTGATGGAAAGCTTCAGAGTCTAACCACATTGGGACTGTATCTCATGTCAGCTCTGGATATGATGCATGATGGTAACAAAAGCTGGCAGCTAGTGCATGTGCCAAGTTAAACAAAAACATCCAAACAAAAACATCTGGTTCCTTGTGCCTTTGGAAAAGCAATTTTTTTCTTCTGAAACTCAATGGTACATTTACACACCTCTGAGTTCAGTCTAGTCTTCTTTTTGAGAAAGTTGTAGAATCACAGACAACTTATGTGTACCATAGATTTCTTCCCGCAGCCAGAGGATCTGAAAAGTTTCTAATGCCCAATGTTAACCCTACCCTAATCCTCTAACATGCTCAACTGCATTTTTCTGGAACTCCGCAGGTTCCCAGTGCCATTTTGTTCAAAGTCCTAAGAAAGAGTAATATAATTGTAATGATACTAATTTAGCATTACTGCATAAGCATCCATGTTGCAAATGTTCACCATTGTTCCAATGCATACTTCACAAACAACATGCACCATAATTTAAACAAACCAAATCTAGCTACATGGCCAAATCAAATAATATCGCAAAGATGGTAACTAGGGCTCTTCCAGTGGCCCTTAACTCCTGAATAAAGTCTGGAGCAGTGTTTCTTAAGCTTGGCAATTTGAAAATGTGTGGTCTTCAACTGATGGGGGAATCTTCAAGTTACCAAGATTGAGAAAAACTGGACTGGAGATTGGAGCCATCTAGTGGCTGGTTTTACAAGATATTGTTACCACAATCAGATTAGTATGATACAATATCATACACAAATTCTCAGGCACTGATTTAATACGCTCAAGATTTATATCACAAATTGATTTGGGGGCTGTCTATAGGAAAAGAGGGGGATAGAAATTTCTCATGCACTAAAACTAACTGGTTATTTTAAAATACACCTGTTAATTAAACTGGGAAAATATAATGCAATAAATTATCAAGCCCCTGCTTTTTTGTTAGGTGTGGAGGGTTAATAGACACGTCTAAAAAATTTTAAATGAAGTAGCAAATGTCATTGGATATTCCTTTTTGACCATCTTAAAATATGGAGATATAATAGAATAATTTAACAATTTGCTTAAAAGGAACTGCATTATTTGAAGCAAATTCATATTTTCTTTTTCATCAGGATTAATATTATAAAGTATAGAGTGCATTGAAATTATAAATTAAGTTAGTAAAATGGATGATTAGGGTTTTTTTTAGTATACTCTAATCCAAAATGATGAACCTTACATGGAAAATGCACCTGAGGATCCTTCTTGATATATTCCAACCTCGTATGTGGGAGATTAATTTGTCTCCACTACTCACAAACAGTTCCAATATATTAATTTCTATAAGAAAGAGATAACAGTGTCTCATGATTCAAACACCATGGCTGGCTTTAACTTCAGGAAATAAATGCAAAACAGAAAGTAAAACAGCCATGCAAATAGTCTATTGCAGGTCAAAAGCTACGAGGGCTAGATGGATTTTGAATCACAAATTCCTAAAGTTGTTAATGAGACACTGAAGCAGTGGTGAGTTGCTACCAGTTCTCCCTGGTTCTTGCAAACCGGTAGTGGAAATTTTGAGTAGTTCGGAGAACTGGTAA
This sequence comes from Ptyas mucosa, assembly GCA_012654045.1. Lineage (NCBI taxonomy): Eukaryota > Metazoa > Chordata > Lepidosauria > Squamata > Colubridae > Ptyas > Ptyas mucosa. Next base: position 15,529,913 of record WNWU01013802.1, read on the forward strand.
ATACCACTTCTGCCTGGCCCCACCCCCAATCTATTCGCTGCCTCCCAAGTCCAGCTAATCGGCTAGAAGGAAAAAATCAGGGCTCACTTGACAAAGAAAAAAAACAAAACCAAGACCCCTTAGCTTTAAATTGAGAAGCCAAGAAGCCTCCCAACTGATTGGCTAGGACCGATCTGCTTCTTGTAAACCGCTCAGTGGTGGTAGATTGGCAATTGAGGCCAAGCTGCCTGAAAGCGGTTTCCCATGCTCTCGGTGGTGGCAGAGCGGCAAAAAACTGTTTAAATTCTTGCCGTGGCACTTCAAAGGGCTGCCCTACAGCTGATCAGCGGTAAAAGGCAGAGTGGTGGTAGACCAGTGCGCTCCAAAAACAAATGGGTAGACCGGTATGGGTCTGAAAGCAGTTAAAAGCCTGGTAGACCAGTACTTCTGCTAAATCCTAAAGTAGGGTGACCAGACGTCCCGCTTTTGGCGGGACAGTCCCAATTTTCAACAATTTGTCCCGCGTCCCGCGACATTTTTAAAAAGTCCCGATTTTTGGAAGGAATGCAGGACAAGCTAGGGAACGGCGGGAGAACGGGGTTTGCTTACCCCGCCCACTCCCAATCTATTGCTGCCTCCTGAGTCCCAGCTGATGGCTAGAGGGAAAAAAACCTGTTTAAATTCTTGCCGCGGGGCTTCAAAAGCCTGCCCTACAGCTGATCAGTGTTAAAAGAAAACATAGGCGGCCCTTTGAAGCCCCGCAGCAAGAATTTAAACAGTTTTTTTCCCTCTAGTTTTTTTTTCTCCTTGTGCAATTTAAACTGAAAACGAAACTGAAACTTTGCTGTTTGCTAGCAACATTGGAAAGGCAGATTTCTTTTTCCTCATCAAAAAAGGTAGGTGCAAACAATGGGAAATTTATGGCAAATGGCAAAAGAGGAGAGTTCAAGATTTTAAAACACAAAAGAAAAAAAAGCTCTATTTAACTAGGGAATTGTAATAATTGAGATACTATTAATTGTATATTGTGTTGAAAGCAGAAATGGTTAAGTTGTGGTTGGAAGAATATGTGGGGGAAATTGTTTGGTTTATTATTATTGGTAAATATAATTAATTGATTTGTAAGAAATTGGATTGCATGGAAATAATTGGAATATTCATATTCATATTGATTAATATACAAAAAAGATAGTTATATAACTGAATTGATTTATATTAAAATGTTGAAATTGTATTAACCAACTGTAATATTACATAATTAACCAATGTGAGGATGGATATAAAAATAGATGACAATGGGAAGGGGTATAATATAGAATAGAAGGGAAAAATTGAATTTGATTAAGATTAGAGATGAGGATGAAGGGTAATATTGGTTTTTTTAAAAAAATAGATGAGGAATAAATATGGCAAAAAGGAAATATAGAAATTGTAAATTTAAGTGAAATGACTAAACACTGTTTAAATTTGTGAACTGGCCAAATACTCTGTTCAAAGAAAATACATTGTATGTTTGTATGTGTGTTTCTAATTATTGCTATTTATTCATATTTGTTCTCTTTTATTCTTTAAAGTTTAACAATTCATTCTTTATCTTAATATCTTTATATTTGTTTGGGGTTGGTTTTCTTCCCTTTCATCTTTTTTATTGTACAGCAATCTTTCTCCTCAAACCTACCACCTCTCTCTTTTCTTTCCTTCTTACTTTCTCTTCCCCCCTCTTCTTCTCCTTCCTACTTCCTCTTCCTTTCTTCTTCTCCTCCTCTCTTCCTCCCTCTCTTAACCTCACTCCTACTCTAATTTCCCTTCCTTCATCCCTCTCTATTGCTGTATCCTTTTATGCACATGGACTACTCAGAGGGCTGAAAAAGTTATTTTTGACTGGTCCTTGCACTTTTGACCAGTCCTCGAACTTATGACTGTCCTCACATTTTACGTTTTTGCCCTATCTTGTCACCATGGTGAAGAGAAGCAGTTGTGAAATGAGTGACACCGTTTTTAAGAATGCTACAATGTGCATAAATGATGACCAGTCATAAGTGCGAAGACTGGTCAAAAGTGCGAGGACCTGTCAGAAACGACTTTTTTCAGCCCTCTGGGTAGTCCTTTTGTGCACATGGACTACTCAAGAGGGCTGAAAAAGTTATTTTTGACTGGTCCTCGCACTTTTGACCAGTCCTCGAACTTACGACTGTCCTCACATTTTACGTTTTTTATCACCATGGTGAAGAGAAGCAGTTGTGAAATGAGTGACATGGTTGTTAAGAATGCTGCACAGACATAAATGTGAGGATGGTCATAAGTGTAAGGACCAGTCAAAAGTGCGAGGACCTGTCAGAAATGACTTTTTTCAGCCCTCTGAGTAGTCCCTATACACATAGCCATGGGCACCCGGTCACATGACCAGCTAGCCACGCCCACCCAGTCACATGACCTCCAAACCACACCCACAAAATAAGCCACACCCACAGGTGTCCCTCTTTACCAATGTTAAAATCTGGTCACCTTACCCTAAAGAATTGTTTGTCACATGACTACCACGCCCACAAAATAAGCCATGCCCCAGAACCGGTAGTAAAAAATATTAGAACCCACCCCTGCACTGAAGACATATTGACACCGGGAATATCATTTAACCTATATAAATTTATCTCAGAAAATATATCAATAAAATGCTTGATACAAAAAAAATGTTAAGAGTTTGTGAGAGAAGATAATGATATCATGTTGTCTGGTCACAAGTACCTTTTAAACATGAGAAATAAACATGCTAAACTTAAATAAAAACACGAATCATGTTCTTGCTTGATTACTAACCAGTAATTGATTATTAATCCAGTAGATAGATGATAGAATATCTCCTATAAAGGCATCTACAGCTTGGGTCCTTGCTACCATCACAACTATGGCTTCCAGATAGTCTGTCCACCCAATGTATATAAGTCAAGGGTAGATGTTACAGGTTGGCCACTGCTTAGGACACTGGCCTGACAGATTACCTTTCCGGTGACAGCCCACTGCAGTGACCTATCTTGCACACCCCATATCAGGATAGGCTTTCCTTTAATATCCTTCAGGAGCCTTGGTAGTACAGTGGTCTAAAGCATCCTGTTATTAACATCAGCTGCCTGCAATTATTGCAGATTCGAATCTCACCAGGCTCAAGGTTGACTCAGCCTTCCATCCTTTCTAAGGTAGGTAAATTGAGGACCCAGTTTGTGGAGGTAATAAGCTGACTTTGTATAGATATACAAAAGTATGAAGGCTATTGCTTAGCGCATTGTAAGCCGCCCTGAGTCTCCGGAGAAGGGCGGCATATAAATCAAATTTTTTAAAAAAGTCAGATTATGCTTTTCTGCAGAGCCTCAAGGGAGAGAGCAGTAAATGGAAATTTGATTAAGTATCAGCACTGCTGATTATGATTTAATGTTGATTTTGGAGGTTTATTGGCCAAGACTGTAAGTCATTCTAAAGTGAAAAATTGGGTGACATACAAATAGCTAAAATAACAGGAACCATTAAGCAAATATCAGATTAGAAAGATTATAAATGTAAAAGTCATTTTAGTTATCTGAATTGACAGCTCTGTTATTTCTTGTAGCTCAAAGAGACCAGAGAAGCAATTCCTTTTCAAGCTGTGGTGGAATAATGTGTTAGTTGGTTGTATGAATGAATGCTCTACCATGTTGACTTTACTTTGTACTCATCTGATACACTTTTGGCATGTTTTAAGCTGTAATCAAATTTTGCTTTAGTAAAAAGAAAAACATACATTTTGCCTCAATGAATGATTTAGATATAAATTCTATGCATTTAAGAACTCAGCAAGACATAATGCTCCCAGTAAAGTTTGATGGTCTGCTTCAAACTTTAAGACTGTCCAGTAAAATTGTTAAGTTAATGGATCAATAAAATGGAAATGTACAAGATATTTTTGAATATGCAGTGATGGCTCAAAGAAAAAAAAATCAATTGCTCAACAATGAATAATACTAATACTTGGGATGGAATAGAAGTCATTGGTATTTTAAAAAGTCTATAGCTCAATCTGTTGTTCAGAACTCCCTGCTTAGTTATCTAAAGCTTATCTAAAGTTTTTTCTCACATCATTTGTTCCTTTCACAAGGAACAGAACTGAACAGTCAACCACCTGGCAAGTTGGTCACGCAGCATGACTTTTACATTATAATCATCTCATCATGAAGCTGAAAATAGCATCGCACAGAAGCCTTAAAACAGTAATACTGCAGGGAGGAAGACAATACCAAACTCCTATAGACAGCCTACACATTGCCATTTTGAGTCCCATTAACTGAAACTCAAAATCCTCAGGGAACCACACATCTGCATCTCTGCCAATAATACTGTTGCAATATATTTCTTTTTTATATTAGCTTCCCGAATTGAGGATACAATGAACTATAATAATACAGTCTAACTAAAATCAAGCCCTGAAGACTTCAGTTTGATTTCCAGAAGGAAGTTAAATATGACCCTCCTTTCAGTAACACAGTATGATTGACTTTAGCTAGAGCATTCCTTGAATTCATTTGAATTCAAAGCTGGACTATCTACCACAAATCTGGCTTTTGTAATAAACTGTAGTGATTCCTCCTGGCCCAAGGGCTGGACTCAGGGTGCTGAGTTTGGATGGGCCTGAAATTATATGACTTTTGTTGTTTCCAATCTGGAGAGCATTTGAATAGAATAGAATAGAATAGAATAGAATAGAATAGAATAGAATAGAATTCCGCCTGTTACAGTAAGTACTGCCATTTTCAAAATTTTGATATACCAAAAAGTTAATCGGAATACTTATTTGTGCTAGCCATCCATTAACAAAGATTTAATCTCCTAATTCAGCTCATCGCTATTTACTCACTGATTAAGTGAGTATGTTTCCAAATAACAGCTATATATCCTTTTTCTTATCTTCTTCCTCCTCCTCCCTCCAGAAGGATACATGATAAAATATTTCACTTTTTCCAAATTACTAAGATTTTTTTTATTTGTTATCTTTGTGGCATGGAATGTTAGAAAAAAGGAAGACATAACTACGGGGTTGTACTTTAACAAATGGCATCATCACTCCATCCAGTACATTTTGTGTAAATGGGAGATTCTGTTGGCACAATGAAATGATTGTCTAGGAAATCACAGTAATTATCTGGGCCTTCTGACATTTTAAAATGGATATTTAAAGGCTGAGAAACTTGAAAATGTTGATACTTGATTCTTTAAATTTGCTGTCTGAAGAAGATACTTTATTTTCCTGCACAGAAAAGTGTATTATTTGTTACTGTATTGATGAGTTTTAAAATGATAGAACCTTTATGACAAACATTCATTATAGTTAATGTCCAAGTACTTGTGAAGTAGAAAAAACAAAGGAAGTTGCCTTATTTATTTATTTTATTTATTTATAATTTAATTTCTATACCGCCCTCCTCCCGAAGGACTCGGGGCGGTGTACAGCCAATTAAAACATAATATATTTACATCAATTTAAAAACCAATTAAAAATAATAAACAATTTTGGCTCAGAATTAAAACCCAATTAAAACACCCAATTTAAAATCATTCACAAGGATAGCCCAGCCTGGCGGAATAGTAGAGTTTTAAGAGCGCAGTGAAATACATGGAGATCAGAAATCTTACGTATTTCCAGGGGCAGTTCGTTCCAAAGGGCAGGAGCACCCACAGAGAAGGCCCTCCCCCTGGGTGTCGCCAGCTGACATAACTTGGCCGATGGTACCCTGAGGAGCCCCTCTCTGTGGGAGTGAACTGGCTGGTGGGAGGCTGCTGGTGGCAGAAGTTGGTCTTGGAGGTACCCCGGCCCTAAGCCATGGAGTGCTTTAAAGGTGGTAACCAACACCTTGAATCGTACCTGGAAGACCACTGGGAGCCAGTGCAGCTCGCGCAGGAGAGGTGTCACATGGGTGCAACGGGTCGTGCCCATAACTACCTGCGCAACCGCATTCTGGACCAGTTGGAGCCTCCGAGTGCTCTTCAAGGGGAGCCCCATGTAGAGAGCATTACATTAGTCCAGCCAGAAGGTGACAAGGGCATGAGTGACCGTGTGCAAGGTGTCCCAATCCAGAAAGGGTAGCAACTGGCGGATCAGGCGAACCTGATAAAAAGCCCGCCTGGCCACAGCCGTCATATGCTCTTCTAAAGACAGCCGTGCATCCAGGAGGACTCCCAGATTGCGAGCCCTCTCTGTGGGGGGCAAAGATTCACCCCCAATAGTCAGCAATGGTGCCAGCTGACTATATCAGGGTGCCGGAAGCCACAGCCACTCGGTCTTGGAAAGATTGAGCTTGAGCCTATTTCTCCCCATCCAGACCCGCACAGCCTCCATGCAGTGTGACATCACATCAAGGGCATCATTGGGGTGGTCTGGGGTGGAGATGTACAGCTGAGTGTCATCAGCATACTGATGGACTCTCATCCCAAAGCCACGGATGATCTCACCCAGCAGCTTCACATAAATGTTGAACAGAAGGGGTGAGAGGACCAACCCTTGCGGCACCCCCCAATCAAGGCGTCTCGAGGTCGACCTCTGGCCCCTGTCAACACAAACTGCAAGCGGTCAGAGAGGATGTTCTGTCCCCGTCCCCCACACGCACAAACCCACACAGACAGACGAGGGTTAAATGACTGGCACACACGGAGGTTTCGTTATCAAGGCTTGGGCAGCCCTATGGGAACCGGCTGCCAAGTTCTTTACTAAACAAGGGGGGCGGGTATTCCTTCACCAGATAACAAACACATACACACCAGCTGGGAAAAACACAGTCCAAATTCCAATCCTTGAAGCCGACTGAGGTTTGACACCAAGAAACTAACAAGAATGAAACTTTTTCTGTCACAGAACTCAAACTGCCACCCCACTCCTTTATATAGCTTGTGGGGTGTGGTCCAGTGACTCAGCTAATCCCTGGCATGCCTCCTCATTTGCTGGGATCTTTTAGCACGCCGACGCTGACATGGGTCCAGCCACAGTTTATCCCCCTCATCACTTTCCGACCGATCGGAGACACCTGGCTCCTGGCTAATCTCCTCTCCTTCAGCAGGTAGCTGAGGAATTGCCAGAGAGGAGGGGCCGGGGGAGGGAGGCCTGGCTGGCTCCTCTCCTTCATGTTCGGAGCCTTCTTCCTCCGATGTGATGGGCTCGGGGGTCGGAGCCACAACAGAGGAAGGAGGAGAACCACCGTAGCATGATGCCTCCTATTCCCAACCCCCTCAACCGCTGCAGCATGATACCATGGTCGATGGTGTCAAAAGCCGCTTATATTAGATCAGACAGTGGAATAATCTTTCATAGAGGCTGTCACCTCTGATCAGGGCCAAATTATACATACCTATAACATATTTATGGAAAAAAGAAAGCATATTTTTCTCTTACCCCCTGACAAACATAACATGAAGATGCTTTTCCTAACATTTTGAATTGTCAATGACAGGGTCAAGCAAAACATTTGACAAATATCCAAACATCATTTTTTTTCCCAAAAACTAATACTATCCACATCTGCAAAAGCCACAAATCCAGTGGTAGGCTGCTGCCGGTTTGGATCGGTTCTAGCGAACTGACCCCCACCCTATCCCCACCCACCCAGCCCTGCCCTATCCTATATTTCCTTCTTTCTGGCTCAGCTGATTCATGTGGCACAGCTGATTTATGTGCCTCCCTGTTCTACTGACCAGGGCTACCTTAGAAGGTAAGTAGCTGAGCTTCAAATTGCTGTATTTTGAACGCTGTGCACAAGCGTGTTAGGCACACTCACAGAACCAGTTGTTAAACTGGTTGTAGTCCACCACTGTGCAAATCACAATGGAATAGCAAAGGGATTTTTATATATTTCATATTTCTCATATTTCATATTGTGAAATTTGTTAGGAAGAAGAAGGAAACCTTTTCTACACTTGTTCCTAAAAATCAGTCATCCAAAGGGATTGTTATTCCCTGGCAAGAGAGCTTTTATTAACAGTGGCAGGCACTTCCCTCCCAAGTAAAATTAATACCTTTAAGGAATGTGTTTCACTTAAATTATAAAGGACAAAGGGCGGGGTGAAATCCAGCAGGTTCTGACAGGTTCTGGAGAACTGGTAGCAGAAATTTTGAGTAGTTCAGAGAACCAACAAATACCGCCTCTGGCTGGCCCCAGAGGGGGTGGGAATGGAGATTTTGCAGTATCCTTCCTCTGGAGTGGGGTGGAGATTTTGCAGTATCCTTCCTCTGGAGTGGAGTGGAGATTTTGCAGTATCCTTCCCCTGCCATGCCCACCAAGCCACACCCACAGAACCAGTAGTAAAAAAAATTGATTTTCACCACTGACAAAGAGGTTAAATTTTCTTTTTCTGCATCTACTTTCTGACCTACTTCCAGAACTACAACTTCACTTTTGTCAATTCTACAGCAGAGGTGAAATCCAGCAGGTTCTGATAGGTTCTGGAGAACTGGTAGTCGAAATTTTGAGCAGTTCGGAGAACCGGTAGCGGAATTTTTGAGTAGTTTGGAGAACTGGCAAATACCACCTCTGGCTAGCCCCAGAGTGGAATGGGAATGGAGATTTTGCAATATCCTTCCCCTAGGAGTGGGGAGGGAATGAGGATTTTGCAGTATCCTTCCCCTGCCACACCCACCAAGCCACACCATGCCCACCAAGCCACGCTCACAGAACCGGTAGTAAAAAAAATTGGATTCACCATTGTTCTACAGTTGTTGAAATTCATTTTTTCCCTCATTAATCTACACTCAGTTCCCCATGACAAAGTGAAAACAGAATTTTAGAAATGTCTGTAAATTTAAAAATGTGATCAAAATTTGGATGCTTGGTAACTTGTTCATATTTATGATGATTGCAGTGTCCCTTGGTCATGGCATCACCTTTTGTGACCTTCTGAGAAGCAAAGTCAACAAGGGAGCCAGATTTACTTAACTACCACTTGCCAATTTAACAGCAATGATTCATTTAATAATTATGGCAAAAAAAATTATTAAATGGGACAAAACTTACTTAGCAATTGTATTGTTTAGCAACAGAAATGTTGAGCTCACTTGTGGTTATAAGTCTATGACTACCTGTATTAAACCATGGGCATTTATAGGAACAGTAGAAGAATTGAAGTTAACTGTAGTGGTTAATTCAAGTGGTTCAACCAAGTGGTTGAATATTTTGACAAAAATATCCTTTGATAAATTCCTGCATTTTTCATCAATGGAGATATATGTGAACAAAAAGTGACAATGACAATGGGGTCAATGACAATGGGGCTTCAAGTAAGGTCTAGATAACCCTTATGAGTCAATGGACCCGATTGCAATTTTAGTTTCAAATTCTGCCAAAATAGAAAACATGACCAATCACCAATACTTTTTCCTGAAAACCAATTCATCAAATTATCCCCTGCCATTCCATATAGCCGTTAACATGCTCTGTTTGAATCACCTTTTATTTTGTGTGTGTTGTGTGTTATTGTTTTTATGTGTGTGTGTGTTTTACGTGTGTGTGTATGTCTTTGAGTCAGCAACTGCCCCAACAAGTCCTGCCAATTTTCTGAGCAAATTTTTCAGTAGTCATTTGTCACTGCTTCCTTTCTAGGGCTGAGAGGGAATGACTGGCCAAAGGTCATCTAACTCGCTTTGTGCCTAAGGTGGGACTAAAACTCACAGTACCACCACACAAAATTTTTACATTTTTTCCCCTGGACAACTGGGCATACTTCCAAGCAAAACACTGAATGGCATTCACCCATCATTTTAATTTTCTATGTATGTATCAGTGCTTCCATGTGGTCCAGAAGAAATAACTCTGGAAATAATTCTTCTTCCTGCTCCTACAGTTTCTTTTCTTCCACTTCAAAAATTTAAGGGAGCTTCATCAGGGGTGAAATGTAAAATTTGTTACTACTGGTTCTGTGGCCGTGACTTGGTGGGGGGGTAATGTGACTGGGTGGGCGTGGCCAACTTTTTTTTAAAAAACTTTTTAAAGCATTTTTTCTAATGCTTTGAAAAGCCTCTGCCGATCAGGCAACTCAGCTGGGATCGTCAGAGACTTTTCAAAGCATTTTTTTTACTATCTCTTCGGCCAAGAGGTTGCAGAAAAAAATGCTTTGAAAAGCCTCTGATGATCCCAGCTGAGCCGCGCGATCATCAGAGGCTTTTTTAAAAAACTTTTAAAAGCATTTTTTCATTGGAAGAAGTTGTAGAAAAAAATGTTTTTAAAAGAAAAAAAAAGCCTCTGATGATTGTGTGGCTCAGCTGGGTGGGGGTGGGGGTGCACAGGGATTTTTGTTACCAGTTTTCTGAACCACCCGCCGTCATCGCTACCGGATTGGGCGATCTGGTCCAAACCGGGAGCATTTCACCCCTGAGCTTCATGAGTATACACTGATAAGCGTACACCGCTCCTCCAAATTAATTTTACTATTTTTCTTCCGGACTGCTGATTTTTTTTTTTAATACTAAGAAATTAATAGATATCGCAACAGAAATTGTGAATGCCTTAAAGAATTATGCCAGTGAGCTTCCTATAATGTTGCACTTATGAAAGAAAATTTTGCACATGAATGAAATAAATAGTGCTAGTTAAAATAATACTACTCTTTCATGCAAAAGTATAAAGTAACTAAGTGTTATACTAAAATAGTTCTCATTTGTCCAAGATAGGAAAACAATATACTATTTTTGGCCCTTCCTTACTATTCTAATGACACAGCTTGTTGTAAAAGAAACAATGAGAAAAAGAAATACTGTTTTCAGTTCCTCAAATAGTTTGAAGAAATTCAGTGTAAATCATAAATTTGTGTAATCCTGTCTCAAGACAAAACCCTGGAAATTTTCTCACAGTAGGCTTTTTTGGTGCTATTCAAAGTCCATTTAAACAATGGAAGGTTATGAATGAATAAAAAAATGGCAAGACATTTTTTGAAAGCTCTACCATTAATGATAAGTACCTTTTAAAGGTGGAAAGATGAAAGATGAAGAGTATTAGCTTGGAGCTTCTAGAAAGGGGATTAAAAGAAGCAAAATATAGATGGCAGGTGTCCTCTAGTGGTTTCAGTTAAAATAGCTATACTGAAAACCTCACTTTGTGCAAAAAAGGATCTGATTGGTCTTTAATAATACTTAGATACTATTAGTTAATTCTTTTTAAAGTTGTATGGTAGATTTTGTTTTATCTTTTTAAGTCAATATTAAATTGTTCACAATGAAGATCAGCTATAGGAGGCTACTGCCAAGATACCTGGCCTGCTGTTCCTCATGGACCTGGATCTCTCAAAAATAACAGAAGTGCTGGCCTTCTTTTTGCTTGGGTTGGGATTTTTTTCCTCTCCTTTAAAGGCCAGAATCACTGAAAGGAAATATATCAAGATAAGAAGCTTTGAAGTGGCTGTCATATTTTCTTCCAACTTGCTTTTGGACCTTATTCAACATGACAAAGCTATGCTAAATGTAGGATGAAAGACGTGTTTAGAGGAATGAAAATAATAGCGGTTATAGAGCATCCAGGGCAGTGGGAAAAATAATCACCCTCGTTTTTCTTCTATGAATGTTATGAAATCTTATTCCTACTTTTTAATAATTATATAATGAAATTTATCTATTATATTGAAGCTTTGTGAAGGTTGTCAGTCAACAGTTTCACAGCAAGCCCAAATTTCTAATGTAGGAAAGTATCTGTGTGCTTTAAATTCACATACCAGATGTTTTGGGCCCTATCTAGTTGTGTACTGATAAATATTTGACAATGCACTCTGCTGGCTGCTGCCGTGCTGCATTGCTAGCTATCTAAGATTTGATTGTGTGCTGGGCATCAGTGCTTAGCTATGCTCTCAGGCAACTCACAAAATTTCTGAAAATGTTAACAATCAGCTCTCACAAATTGGTACAAATCGGCTCCAGAACTCCAATGGGTATATCAATGTAGGAAGTTAGCACCACCCCTTTCCTAGAAGAATGAAATATTTTAGGAAATATTAAAAAGGCAGAATATTATGTTTCCCTGGTTGAGAAATGGAGAAACATGTTTTAAAGACAAAGCAACTCCCACCTTCCTGCCTCCCCCCCCCCCCCGCTTTGTTAACGGGCCAGAGGCAGAAACTCAATCTTTGACAATAGGATCCATCTGCAACACAATAGCAACAGAAACTAACACAATAGGACCCATCTAGGACAGAAACTCACTACATGGCACCTGGGAAGATTACATCAGCCAGCAAGGCTAGCTAAGACCCCTATCCCTGGGAGTCTGACAACCAATCAGGATACTCTTTCTGGGCCCCAGGAAGTTCAAAGCTAGAGAAAGCATAAAACCCGGGGACTCGCTATATCTCGACCCTTTTTCTGTTCAGGAACTCAAGCCATGTGATCCTGTCCACAATTAAACCATCTTTCCAAGCAGTCTCCATGTTTCCAGTGTCTTTTTTCCCCACTTGGAGCTGAACCCAGAAGGATGTTTCTTCCAACATCAATAGAATATGTTTCAATATATCTCGGTTTTGACTGACAGTTGAAGCGCTTTACAGTTATAGCCCTTTATGCATTATAGCTTGAAAAGGAAGACAAAGTATTGTGAATATGGCATTGTTGACTGCTGAAAACTTATCTATGAGCTTCTTCTCTGTTGCAGCCCCAGTGCTCTCTGGAGCAGTATACTCCCTAAGATGAGGACTGCAGCCTCTCTCCTAGGGTTTTGTTGGAAAAAAAATCCATCTGGTTCAGTTCCAATCCGGGATAGAGGTGCTGGAAATAAAATGGAGGCTAGCTGTTTGGGAATTTTATTGATGAGAAGAACCACAGTGTGCAGTTCTGGGACAGCTGGCAAACTAGCTTGATGAGGCAAGGATTTTTATACAGTTTCTGAAATGCGGCTAAGGATTGTGCAATGTAATGAGTTCTGTGTCTTTTGCTATTCTAATGGTGGTGGGTTAATCCTATTTTGTCCTAAAGGTCATGTCCTGTTCTTAGAATTTGGATGGAGAAGGATGTAAATTTTAATCCCATCCTTGGAGGTGAAGGTGTTTTGTTTGTGAATAGACTGGCCCAGTCTTTCTTAATGGGCACAAAATATCCATCTCTTGACTTGAAGCTTCTGCTGGAGGCTGTTGGGGCTGCTTTCTGCTTTTGTCAAAATTTTTCTTGATTTGTCCTTTGGGGAAATATAATATTTTACCTCTTCTAATATTTCCCAAAATATTTTATTCTTTAGGAGGGGAGGGGGCTTTCCACAATTTGAACATTAAAACCTGGCTTTGGTTCCAAGTCTGGCACTGATGTTTATTATTTAGATCCTAGTTTTCATTTCTTTTGTTTTAATTTGTTGATTTTGTGTTTATTGGATTATTTTTGTCTGGGCTGTTTGATTTTATGCTACTTTCCCCTTAGCATTCAGAGGCCAATATTTTTACATACATACATACATACATACGTGCGAACGTGTGTATGTACATACATACAAAATGTTCTTTTTTCTATATTCACATAATCAGTTTTCACAAGCCCTTCACTTTGGAAGAGTTATGGAGGAATTAGGATCATTTTGAAACGAGACAGAACTTTTACAGAAGTTATGAACCAGTAGTGAAATCCTCCACCAGTCGCCACCGGTTCACTGCCTGCGCATGCATGGCACGTGCCAGTTGCATGTGTGCATGCACAGTGCATGTCAGAGAGATGCTGCACATGCACGCACATACATGCACAGTCCGTACCAAACGCCCATTTTTGGATTTCCTGCTTTTTTTTTTTTAACTTTTTAAAGCATTTTTAACTACCAGTTCCGGTAGTTAAAAATGCTTTAAAAAGTAAAAAAAAAGTTCTGAAGATCAGCTGAGCAACATGCGATCGTCGGAACTTTTTTTTTTAAGTATTTTTTTACTACCAGTTCAGGTGAACCGGACTGAATGAACCGGTCTGAACCGGTAGCATTTCACCCCTGCTATGAACCAGGACTAGGAAAAACGGGACTTATTTCATTCTTTAACTCAGTGGTTCCCAAACTGTGCGCCGCGGCTCCCTGGGGAGCCGCGCTATCGTCATAAGGGCGCCGCGAAATATTCCGCCCGCTGGGTCTAACGCTGATGCGCCATTTCTGAAACGTCTAATGCGCATGCGCAGTTGCACGTCGGATTGCTATGGGAGCCGCGCAGTTGCAAGTCGGATTGCTATGGGAGCCGCGAACCGAAAACGATTGGGAACCTCTGCTTTAACTCAATCAGTAGGAACTGCAGGAAAAGTAAAGCAGAGTAATAGAAGTTCCAGGAAGCATTGTCCTTGAAGAAATGGTAACTAGCCAAAACAGAAATTTGTCTTAGAATTTTTCTTTTTTGTTTGTGTGGTTTCTTTGTGTCTACATCCTACCATTTAAAGTGTATGTTGCAATCTTGTACAAGCTTTCTTGATTAATTGTTTATGTCCCATCAAATTGTTTTCTTTGTTTCTTTTTTTTAAAAAAAAGAATTTTAAAAATCAGGTAAAAAGTAAATAGGCAAGAAGAAAAAGAATTGAAAAGAAAGAAAAAGCCAGAAAGCAATATAAAAGAGGATGGAGGTTAAGAAATATGAAATATAAATGAATAAAAATGCAAAAAAAGGTAAAGAAGGAAGAAAAAAAATAACTTCTGACTTCCTTTGGTATAGATATAGATAAGCCATCAAGTCCTTTTCAACTTTTAGCAACCATGGATAATTTTTTCCCCATGTCCATATTTCCCTATTTATTTATTTCAAGTCTGCCAGTGGTGTACTTATTACCATTGTAACTAAGTCCATCTTATGTTGCTGTTGGTTGCCCTCTTTTCTTTCATTCTATTTTTTAAAAAAAATTATTTATATTTTTTAATTTTCCCAGCATTAGAGCCTTTTCCAGAGTCCAATGTAAGATGTGTCCAAAATAGGATAATTTGTGCCTGGTCATTTCTGTCTCCAATGAGAATTCTGCGTTGATATGTTCAAAGAGCCATTGGTTTCTTTCCTTTTACGTTCATTTCCTGTTATGGGATTCTCAGGAATTCAAGGCTTCTATTAGTCACAAATCATCTTCTTTTAATGATCCCATAATCCCTGGGGGGGGGGGGAGTCTGGGCAACTGAATGGAGCTGAGTGTTTACTGGCAAGATGCCCTTCCTGTCACCAATGTTTTATTCAGCAAATATATGCTCATTGTGCCCATAGACAGAAATATCTGCCTTGACCTAGGATCAAACTCAAAGCCTTCTGAGGTGAGAGCTCCACCTCTAGGCCACCACATCACTCTTCTATTAGTCACAAATGACCAGTACAATATAGAAAAGCAGCACTTACTGAATATTTACATTTGATTTATTATACTCTGACTTAATTATTCCCATTATTGAAGTGGGAGAGCTAGATCACCTTCTAAGGAGTAAAAAAAATTCATCCAGATTTGTTGGTTACAAAGAAAAGCCTACTGTTGCTTCTAAGGATACGTAAGAAATAAATTAATAGTTCCTTAATATTTTATTAATAGACTGGGGAAACATTTTAGGCACAATACAGCAGAGAGGGTTTAAAATTCAAGGGGAAAATGTTGTAAAAGTATTTTGTTTCTCTGTCTGTTCTTTCATGCACTTTAATTTGCTGTCTTTAAATAGGTCAAAGTTTCATGCTGCTATGAAAGTTATTTTGAGATATATTAATGCAGATTAGGGAGCATACATCCCTTTAGCCATACATAAACAGAGTGTAAGCTGGTAGAAACCATGATCCCCTAAATCACTTACAAAAACTGTCTCTGTGACAATGCTTTTGAGCCATTTATTTTAAAAAGGAATACTATATTTTGTATGCAAATATATAGATGACCATTAGATGTCAGCAAAAAGTTAATGTTTCTTGTGTCTCTTAGTGTTCATCTAATGCAGGGGTTCCCAGCTGGGGGTGCTCAATGATATTCCAAGTGGTGCAAAAACCTGGGTTTAGAAGTTTCAAAATTATAGTGCATATGCATAATTATATGCATATAATTATTTACTTTTGTAAGGGGTGCGAGAATATATCAGAAGCGTTCTAGGGGTGCGGGGTATAGAAAAGGTTGGGAACCCCTGATCTAGTGGAAATCATGTAGATTTTTGCAGTCAACCTATGGTATACTGAGTTCTATTGGCCTAGTACCTTTTTACGATTTAATAGTAAGTAATACAAGTTTACTCTAAATGGAACAGACTGCTGCTTTCCCTTCTTTTTATCTTTCTGAAATCTCAGAAGTATATTTGTAGGGTGTACTCAGCTAGGGTCTCCTCAGAATTGGAATTCCCAGAATTCCACATTCAGGCTGATTCTGAAGCTTATACCAGTGGTCCCAACTTTTGCGGCTTGGCTGGGAGAGAGGAACTAGGCTCTTGTGTGAATTAAAGGCTGGCACAGATGTGCACAACTGTCCACTTGCCCATGCAAATTGAGCTGTGTGCATGTATGTGCATGCATGCACATATGCTTCAGCCAGCCAGTGGCACGTCCCAATTCCAAATAGGCCATGGCCTGTTAGTGGACCACAGCCCAGGCATTGGGGACCCCTGATTTATACCATATGTGTCAATCTTGGTGGTTTCACTGTAGCAAACTAAATTTGCTGCTTTCTGAACCAGGACTATCAAATGCTATTTTAAAAAGTCAAATGAAGCTTCCATGTTCAAAGGCAGGGCAATTCTGCTCAAGAAAGCCTTCATGCTGTGTATCACTTAGAACAGTGATGGCTAACCTTTTTAATCATTGCGTGCCAAAAGCGGGGGGAGCACAGAAGGGGTCATGCACGCACGTGCCCTCATCCATAATTCTATGCGCCCCCCGTGCCCCCCCGCTTTTGGCACATGATGGCACAGTGGGCTCGGTAGACCCGTTTTTCACTCTCCCCAGACTCCAGAGCCTTTCTAGGAGCCTGGGGATGGTGAAAACGGCCTTCCCCACCCCACCGGAGGCCCTCCAAAGCCGGAATGGCCCGATTACCGACTGGTGGACCCAGAAGCTGGAGCTGAGCTCATGAGCCCACCGATATGGCTCTGCGTGCCATCTGTGGCACGCATGCCATAGGTTCGCCATCACAGACTTAGAAGAATCTAAACTAGAATTCTAGTCTGTATGGAACTTTGACAGAATTAATAATGGAAATATTCAACTTATATATGGCTTTCTTCTTCAACTTGTCATCATCTAAATATATCAGAAACAAACCCAACAAATTTTTAATGTCTCACCTAACTGAAAAGGTTTGCATATGATGTAAACCTTACCCTGGATTTTGTGTCTTTGCAATGAGAATATTAAAGTATTAATAAAAAAAGAAGTTAATTTATGTACACAGATTGAGCATATAGCAATAACATTAACATCACAAGAGATATTGCTCCCCTTAAGGCAGTCTGGCCCAGCTAGGGGAGAGGGCATACGAACGGCAGGTGCACACGCGTGCACAGCTCCATTTGTACAAATGGTGGCCACACAACCCCCCCACTCACACAAATGGAGCGGGGGGGGAGGAGTGCTGCTTGTGCTCATATGCTAAGCTCCACTCGTGCGAGTGGCAGGCACTCACACAAGCAGCAGGCCTTTGTGCTCATGGAGGGCGCTCATGCTTGAAGCTCCATTCGCATGAATGGAGCTTTATGTGCGATTGCAAGTACGCTCCATTCGTGGGAGTCGACCTTTATCTGCATGCACTTGCCCATCTCTCATGCAGCCCAATTAGGGATCCCTGACATAGTTGATTTGCCATTGCCTTCTTCTGAAATATTTTTCTGATTTCCTAATGTAGCCAACAGAATTGGAATTCCTAGGTCAGTGATGGCTAACCTTTTTGCCATTGTGTGCCAAAAGCAGGGGTCGCACTGGGGGGGTGGCGTGCTTGTGTTCCCACACCCATAATTCAATGCATCCCACCCCCCGCACATGTGAACCCCCCCGTGCTCCCCCTGCTTTTGGCATGTGATGACACAGTGGGCCCGTTTCTCACCCTCCCCAGGCTCCAGAGGCTTTCTAGGAGCCTGGGGAGGGCAAAAACGGCTTTCTCCAATCCCCCGGAGGCCGGAAATGGCCTGTTTCCTGACTTCTGGTGGACCCAAAAGGCCTGAAAACCAGCTGGCCAGCATGCACATGCACGTTGGAACTCAGCTAGGGCAACGCTCACATGCCCACTGAAATGGCTCTGAGTGCCACAGGTGGCACGCGTGCCATAGGTTCGCCATCAAGGTCTTAGATAGTCTCCATATACGTAGCAACTAGCCAACTTTCTTTAGTTTTGTGGGATCTCCCTGCCCCAGCAGATACTGAGGAGGCCACCTTTTAAAAATGCAGATTTGGTAATCCATTCAAGACAGGATTAAAACCCCAAGGAAGTCAGCATCTAGGATTAATTACATTTGTTAAACGCGATTAAAAATCCAAGGAAGCCAGCACTTCAGGCTCATTGCTGGCCTTTGCAAAACAAACTAATTAAAATCAAATAACAAAATACATAAAACAAGCCTCTGAATTACAAAATGCTGTAGAAAAAGTGTATAAAAATCCATGTACTGACCAAACCAGTTGGTCAGCTGCACCAGAAACATAAACGCTGATGTTTCTGTTCTTCATTAAACCATCTTTCCAATCAGCCCCCATGTTTCCTGTGTCTTTCTCCCAGCTTGGAACTGAGCCAGATGGATATTCCTTCCAACAGCTTTCAAATTAGGCATGTTGGCTTCATATATTTCAAGTATGGCACCAAAGTGTACAATGATGGCATTTCAATTATGTTTACTGCTGGAAAAAGGTAAGAAGCCAACCTTTTCTTCCTATTGAAGAGAATCATTGTTCATTTGAGCACAATTCAGTTCGAGGTTCTGTATGGAGACCCAGTTCAGTTGGATGTATTTGCCTTTCAAAGAAACAGATTATACTGTGTATGCCAATCAATCTCATTGCTTTATTGCAAAACCCCCCACAAAAAAACAAAAACCAAGGGCAGTTCACTTCCATAGCCACTAGAAGTCCTTCTAGCACAGCTAGCATTATTGTTAATAAAGACATCCTTATCATCTCCCTTTTTGCTTGCAACTAATTAATGCGGAAATTAAATTTTTAAAAATTGGATCAGTTTTCAAATCCTGAGTCCATTCTGCCAGGAGATAACAGAGGATTTATTTCAAAGGTTAATGCAAGTAATGTTTCTGATTTGAAAACCTCACTCACTATGTTGATTCTCTGTAAAGGCATATAGTGTAATTCATGCTACATTTTATTTTAAAAACCAAGCTAACTAAGCATACCTATCTCTAAAAGAAATGCATTTTGAGTTTTACTTTTGGAACATATCAAAGAGATTTCCATATAAATCACAAAATAGCAACCCTTGAGGTTTTTTGTTTTTTAAAAAACTCTTTAGAAAAGACCCACAATGTAACAATGATATATGTTACATTAAAAATATAACAACCACCTGGCCTTTACAATACTTAACTGCAAATATCTCAGCTTGAGGGAGCCTTTGGTTTGGGTGGAAAGGGGATTAAAAACACAATTGTAGTTAGTGCAGGTTTGATTCAATTCAGCTATCATCACTACTGAAATCCTTGTTACCACCCAGTAAATCAAGAGATATCACATGCAACTATAGGGCTCACAAACTGAATCTGAACCAGAACACAGAATTTCCTCCTCTCTGTCACTGTCCTTGTACCCCAAAATAGGGATTTTAACCCACAAACCTTTCATTGATATCAATTAAAATTTTCTCATTTTATTTTTTTACCATCCTAAGTGTGGGTAGGTATATGACGATATGTGAAACAAAGTGGAAGAACTATCAATTTTCTAAACCCGAATTGGGGCTCTGGGCTAATTCTTAAATATAGAGTGGTATTTTAAACTAATGAAATACTGATATATATTTTAAAAGAACAATATGTATTACTTTAAATAAATTGAAAAGTTCTCAGTGGCATTCAACCCTCTTTCCCAACAAATATTCTTTGGATCCATTTAGGAATAATTCATTACAGAATTTGCAAAAACATTTATAAATTAGACTTCAAAAAATGCACAGACTTTGCATTTTACCTTGAAAATTGAAAAATGCAAACATCAGATGAGCTCTGACTTGGGATCACTGTAGGCTTTTCAACCTCATGAACTTTACAATGTATAGACTTTCAGAATTCCACCAGAAATTTTGGGAGTTTGTTGCCCATACATCTGAAAGTTTGTGACATTGAGAAACACTGCGGTAGACAGAGAGGAAAGTGTAAGCTCTACAGAGATAAGTCCTTTACTGAGGTTTCTGGTTGAATGGGCTCTAAGGCAGTGGCTCTCAATCTTCCTAATGCTGCAACCCTTTAATACAGTTCCTCGTTTGTGGTGACCCCCAACAATAAAATTATTCCTAAAATCATTGAAAATATGTGTTTTCTGATGGTCTTAGGCGACCCCTGTGAAAGGGTCATTCAACCCCCAAAAGGGTCCCGACCCACAGGTTGAGAACCACTGCTCTAAGGGGTGATTTTTTTTCTCAGTGAAAACATCAACTGTAAAATGGATTTAAAATGTCCTCTTTAATGTCTCCAGTGCATATATACACTTTAGTGAAGCAGAAGAGCTAAATCTCCACTAAAATTTGTCTCGAAAATTCTCGGCACTTTCTTTCATGCAAGAAACTTCTGTTTTTCTATTTTATTCTTAATATCTTGACGTGTTCTTATTCTGAATTCTCTAGACAATCTTTTTGAGCTTGAGAGTTGGAGGTGTGGTGGGCTTGTTGATATTGTTTTGTACTATTTTGTGTTTCCCTTCATTGCATTATTCTGGTGTTTCTCTGGCTTCTTACAGTTCATAATTTGAAAACAATCCACAATGTGAAAATAGTTGCCTCACAATATATTCTTTTCAGATTTAATGGGAGTATGGGAAAGTGCATACTATAAAGGGCAATAAATGAAAGACAGTACACAGATCTTGGCCATCTCATAATATTCTATTGCTCTCTCCCCCCCCCCCCCTTTTTTAGCAAAACAATCAAAATCAAATAATCTTTTAATGGATTGAATGACAACTGGTAGAAAAAGATGGAGTTTTATTTCTTCATGTCTCAAATACAGTTAGTTTTCATATACTGTAGTTTGGCCCTTAAGATATCTCTGTTATATCAAACAAGAGATTTTAGGCATTTATTTGCAACTGCAGAGCCTAATTCTTCTATAAAAGAAGCCAAGGAACCATTTCATCTGCATTAGGATTACAGTATTCCAGTGCACTTGGGGAAAGACTTGTGTTGCAAAAGTCCTCATTCTAACTTCCTCTTTGCCTTCCCTTTCACTGCCTTCCTTTCACTGTGGACACAGCTGACCTTTTTTTATTTAAAAATGTATTCTGGTCCGGGATGAGAAGAGAGTTTGCCACTGACAGAAATCAAAATTTCTTCTTTCAGGTTGTATCTCGTTATCTTTTGATGTGAAAATTTACGTTTTTCTATGCAGAATCTCATTTGCTCTCCTTTGTATACAACATATGGTTAATATATGAGGCCATATATGAAGCATTTAATATATGATCTTTTAAACCATCTGAAGTTTAATACAAATCTTGTACCTCTATGTGTAGAGCAGGAAAGATGGAGATATAATACTTTAAAGCTTCATATTATCTAGGTCCCAGTGTGCTCTTTTCTATGAGTTCTTCCACAGGTTTTTTTTAATCTCTTTTTTAAAAAAATCTCTTACTGAAGTCATAGTCCATCTTCATCTTCCCATGGGCAAAATTATAAATCAAGAATAAGATCTACCCTGTGATGATTCTGGAGTAGAGTAGTTAAAATATTTAGTTTAGAAGCCCAGATATTTGGGTTTCCACTGTCATCAACCATGCCCACATGCCAATGGGCAAGGGATTTTTAAAACTACCATATGTTCCAACTTGCTTAGATGGAATCACACTCCAGAGTGATTCCATGCCTAAGTTTGAAACTATCAAATATCCCCTCTGAAAGTTAGATGTCTCATTGTCTTTTTTTAGAGCAAGTACCTTTTATTTTATGCCAGGACTGTAGCAATGTGGTTTAATTGGAGTGATCAGAAAGAAGATATTGTTCTTTTATTTAAGAAATATGATACATTTATGAGTGAATGAATAAATGAATGAACAAGCAAATATTATTTTTCTATAGTTTGTTTATTATTGAAAGATGAAGATTTTTTTCTTTCTTCTTGTTGTAGAGTTTCAAGTGGACTTTCATGTTTATTTGGCCAAAAAATAAAGACCTCAACTTGCCACTTAAAAGAAGATAGTTCACCAAAAAAAAAGAGGATGCTCTTGATATCAGCTGCATCCATGAAGATATTTAGAACCTTCACTTATTCTTGTCTTAAAACCTTTCAGTTGCCTGCAGTCAACACATTTTTAAAAATCAACAAAAACAACAATAATAACTAATCAAAGAAAGAAGTATTCAGGAATATTCAACCTGAATATTTTTTTCTTTTCAACCTGAAAAAAAAATATAATCATGCTTGATCATTTCAATAAATACATGTAGGAGTGGCAGAACCTTGAGAAAAAGAGAGATCAGAATTCCTACAAATCTGCAAGCAGTCCAAGCCTCCCCCACCAGAATTCCATGGATCTTTATCTAATTCCAAGCAGATGATAACCATTTCCTGTATGGTTATGTATGGTCCTGCATAGCAATAAATCAATTAACTGATTTAATTGAATCTTCATGTGTAGACCTAGTTTTTCACACCTGAACAATATAGTACCACAACTCTTTAGTACATCTGTGATTATTCTAGATCAGAAATGTCTAAATAGATTAATGTTATAAAATCACATCCATCTAAATGTATTTTTAAGACAGAAATAATGCAGATGAATAGTTGCATAATGCAGGGAAGTTATTTACTTTCTTTTAAAAAGTACATATCTATTTGAGAGCATCATTTGATTGTCCAGATCAAATCTGATTTTAAAAAAACTGAAGAGAGGAAAACAGATCACCCAGTCTCATTGCTATATTTCTATTTAAATAACATCATCAGGAAAGACTAAGGGAGACATGATAGCTGTGTTCCAATATTTCAGGGGCTGCCACAAAGAAGAGGGAGTCAAGCTATTCTCCAAAGCACCTGAGGGTAGGACAAGAAGCAATGGCTAGAAACTGATCAAGGAGAGAAGCAACTTAGAACTAAGGAGAAATTTCCTGACAGTTAGAACAATTAATCATTGGAAAAACTTGCCTCCAGAAGTTGTAAATGCTCCAACACTGGAATTTTTAAGAAGATGTTGGATAATTATTTGTCTGAAGTGGTGTAGAGTTTCCTGTCTAAGCAGGGAGTTGGACTAGAAGACCGCCAAGGTCCCTTCCAACTCTGTTATTCCATTCCATTCCATTCCATTCCATTCCATTCCATTCCATTCCATTCCATTCCATTCCCTCTTTGAAGTTGTACAATAAACTTAAATTGTTTGCAACTATATTGTGGAATAATTTGTCCTGGGAGCTGCTCGAGATCCCTTCTTTGAATGTCTTTTGGTGAAGAGATTTCTATTTTGTCTACAGAATAAGCTGTCTTGAAATAAAGTTAGAATACAGTAGAATATTGCTGAAATATTCAGCAGCTTGCCAGCTGCAGAGGACAAGGGTTTGTTTGTTTTTGCAATGCTTCTTTCCTCAACCTTGTCAAAAAGTTGCTCTCAACTTTTCTGTTCAGGATTTGAAGATATTGTGAAGAGTTGGGAGATATTAGGGGACTTCTGTGGAAGAAATAGTGAAGACTGCTCCACAAAAAGCAGGCCTGCCAATTGAGGCTAGGAACAATGAGGTGATGATTAATTAAGTCCTTCAACCCTCTCTGGAGAAAGTGGGGACATGAGATTGCCCACATTGTGCTTCATACAGTTTACTCCTCATGAGAGTGCTAGGCAATGGATTCCAGAAGGTGGAAAAACCAGAAGATGAGAGAATTTACTGTTCCTATACCAAATTCAGTCAGACCATTCAAAAGATACTAAGGTCACACTTCCTTTCCTAATGACCTTTGTAAATTGCCTATTAACCTCTTTAAATAAATTAGTTGCCTTCAGAATGACACAGCTGGGTGAATGCTTTTAATCCTTATTGTAAGAAAAAAAATTCTTATAATAAATAAATTTTATTAAAAATATTTTTTTAACACTATAAGTTTTAAAAATTCAAAATAAACAGCAAAAAGCAAGGCAACATTTGGACTAAAGAAAGTTTTAAATGGATTAAGGTTCAGAAACTTTGGAATATTTGAATATTAAGACTTTGGAATTAATTTTAAAGAATAAATGTATTTTTGTGTACAGGAAAATCATTTTCAATATTGGAGACATAACAAGATAAGCAATTTATAATGGCGTTCAGAGATATTGTTGAGGAATGATTGAACAGGACTTCAATAATGTCAGTAATGTCATGTGTTTTTATGAGCATCCTGTTCCCAGAAGAAGCAATTACCCAAGAAGATGCTGTTACAGAAAATGGTGTGGAATAAAACTTATCTGATATGATTATGGAGTATAATGTAAACAAAAATTTATTGCTCGACATAGACAAAATAATGGACGAGGCTCTAAAAATTAAAAAGGAAATAAAATTGTGAATTCAATACAATAGTTGGAATAATTTCTTCCTAATGGACTTATAAAAGAGGCTTGTTAAATTGTTCAAAAATTGTTTTGAAGAAATTTGGGACAAGGGTTAATAATCATTCAAATAGATTAAAGAGCAAAACAATTTTATGTAAAAGGAAGGAATATAAAGTTGGCTTATTTGACCAAGGTTAAAATGGAATATGCTGTTATTTTAGGAGGTTTTTTCTGGACTTGCTGGCATATGAACTGTTAATGACGCTGCATATTGAATTTGTTCACAGTTAACAGTTCAGATATGGAATGATGAGTTTTATATTTGCTAACTGAGGTGATCATTTTAGGGTTCCATTTGGACTTTTTGCTAATACGTCAGTATAATACTTTTATTTTTGTCTTTTTCTTTTGTATTATTTTTTACTATTCTAAGTAAAAAAAGATAAGTAAGGATTATTAAATAACCTTTAATAAAAATATTATTTAAAAAAGACTTGAGAAATATTAGAGTCCAAACAGGGGTGTCTGTGGAGTATGGTCAACCAATGGATAGACCTTCAATCATATTATCACAACTACCATCTTGCTCCTTTTTTATCATCCCCTACAGACACCATTGGCTTGATTTTTTAAAAAAATATAATGCCATGGAAAATTAAATGGTGGTTGCTTCAGATGAAGAGATCTTAGTAAGAGCACTTAAAAGATACTACACATTTCTTTCACCGATTGTCCTTAACAAAACTTTTTTTCAGATAAGAAAAAATGAAGCACTTCCGTGTAGATTTACATATGGAAGATGTAATTTTCTGACACTTCCCCCATAAAACTCATAAATAACACAAAAAGCCTCATCTGGAAAAACCTCCTTTTAGATTTGCATCCATTAAAGACTTTTAAGTATACTTGTTTCACATGGCATCCCAATCCAATTGTGCCAACAAGGAAAGAAAAGTGTGGGATAGGTAACCTGTGTGAGAACTTCACATGCAAAATGCACAAACTAGTCATCCACCTAAAGCTTTCCTCTTAAGGACTGCAATTTAACAGATTAACAGAGTTGGAAGGGACCTTGCAGGTCATCGAGTCCAAGCAGGAGACAATTAAAAGAAGAAAAAGAAATATTGTCATTAGAATCTCAAACTTTAATTAGCTGAGGTATGATATAAATCAGTTACAAAACTGCTTAAAAAAAATAGAAGGGTACGGGTAAATTGTAATCAATAGCCAGAGAACTCAGTCAGATTTACTTCTCCATAAACATATATGGAATTGCACTGGGAAATCATTTACTGTAATTGACACCATTAACACATTACTTAAAAGTGCTGGCTACAGGCAATAAGTGTAGTCCATAAAAGTTTATGTCACACTAAATGTGTTAGTCTCTAAACTGTCACAAACACTCCTTGTTATTGGTTTTTTCCTTTCAACACACTAACACAGCTACCTCCCCTGGAGTCGTTTTAGTCTGGTTCTGTTTTATTATTGTTCCTTTTTCATTATGCAATACTACTGAGGGATAAATACGGGAACATAGAACAGGATGTAGAACTCAAACCCTCTGAGGCCTGGACTTTTTAACAGCTTAAGAAATGTATGTCTCTCACTTTCAGAATTGAAACACATTTTCTCCAGCCCACCCTTCCACCCCCCCGCCCCCAAAAGCATTCTTTGCTCTCCATCTCCCTTCCAGCTTGTGTAAATCAACAGGCTTGGAATTGCCTTTGGAAAATCAACAAGAGGGCTATTTCAGAACACAAGAAGAGGTTGCTGAAAAACAAAGGACATCACTGGGTTCAATCATCAAGGGGGATGAGGCTTCTATGTTAGGACCATCCATTTTTTTTGGATTCTAAGATATAAATTACACACAAGCAGTTTGGGGCACAAAGATTCAAGACAGCAATCACATTTTTCATAGGCCAAGAATTAAAGCAGCAGACGAGAGAAGCTAGGTGATTAATCTCAAAGGAGGTCTACTGCTTTAATCTGGTTCCTGTCAAATATTTGCAGGAGGTTGGGATATGCAGAGGCCAAAGCAGAAGCAGTGGATTTATTTTTTCACTCCTACAACAGGGATGTTCCCCCCCCCCCCCAAAAAAAGGCATCTGAAGGTCTTGACCACCAAAGAGGATTTTAATGGTTTGTTTGTTTTTTTATCCTCCAAAGATATTATTTTCCTCTCTCTATCTTTCCCCCATGACTGATTATTCTGTGTCATCTATCTGGCTTTAATTGCACTCTGTTTGTTTTTAATTATCTTAACTAAAATGTCCTTGTCCAATAAAAAAGCAATCATAGCCACATTGATCCCAAGGAAAAAATATACAAAACTAGCTAATGGCATCCATTTTATTAGAACCACAAAATGTCACAAAAGTTTTATAACCTTTCAGGTCATTCAGAATAAAGAAAAAAAATCAAACAAATATGTTTCAAGTCAACCATCTTTATAATATAATACCATTAAAGTAATGTGAATCCAGCCTGGAGATGCTAATGACAAAATGGTGCCTTGCTCGATCTAACTCTTGTTCTAAACTCTTCTGCTGGTGAAGAAGTCTAGATGTGAGTCAAGCATTGGAGAAATACACCAACAGGCAGATTCATGATCCTGAAGCCTGGTGGTGCTTCAAACACTTTAATTCCTTTCCTTTCTTAGGCTCACTCTTGTAGGCTCATTTATCTTCTGTCTCTCTCAGAGTTAAGGCAGGCTGCCTGGATATGAAAGGAAAAAGAAAGAGAGCTGTATAGCCAGATCATAGAGAATAGTTGGAAAAAATGAGCTCCTTGTGAATGCCTCTAAAGGAATTTTGGCCAAGCGTCCCCTATCTTGGTACAAATTTCCTTTGTGTCCTATGTGCATTACAAAGGGACTATCTGTAGGTTCCTCACATTATAACTTAAACTCTGTTAAGCTATTGTTAAAACTGGAGCAAATAAGCCCTTTCTCTATAACTTTCCACCAATGTTACCTCAAGGACATCTCTTGCAGAGAGCCATGCATTCCAATAGGAACTCATTATTGGTCCACCATGACTCCAATTTTATGAGGGGTATTATTGTTTGGAGATCAAATATGTGTGCAAAGTCCAACTTTTTTGAGATGAAAGGCCCTACTTAGGCTTGGAATGTCTTGCAACAGAGTGAACTCCAAAAATTAATAGGTGGAATCCTAGATAAAAAAATAAATTTCATTTACCGTATATTTAACCTATATTTAAAATTCAATATAACGGATTTATTCACTAATCGTCCAATTAATTCTTTCCTTGTTCTATTGTATTAAATTATTTATAATATGGTATCTAGGTTTGGGCTGCATCGCTGAGCTAGAAATTCTCTAATCAAGATTTACATGTCGAAAACAGCTAAAAACTGCATTAAATACCTTATGAAATGCACTCTTTGTTAGTCACAAGAATTTATTTTTACATTAAAAATTAATGGTTAGTTTCCTGCACTATGAGTTTAGTTTTTCTGGGCATCATGTGAGAACCCATGTAATATATAAATAGGTTTTAGACAGCTGTTAGGAATGTAAAATAGGAATTCTAGACAGTATATGGAATTCAAGCATAGGGAAAATCAAAAATTAAAACCAGTGCATTAAACTGCATGTTTTCTCTCATAATAAGAGAGTTTAGAAAAAAGAAAGTATTGAAGTTCCCCTCTTTTTAACTTCTGACGTCTGTTCAAATATTAGACATCAGATGCAGAAACAAAATGAATAAAATGATATAATATGGGCAGACAGTATGTTGGAAGATTAAGCTGTCCTCATTTATGCTTCCCTGTTGATGAAAATAATACATCTTCATTGCTAATCTTATAATAAAACAAGACAAATGTAAACAAGGATCAGCATCACTAAGAGTAAAAGAAAATGTCCTTGAAGTCTTTATATTTGCTTTGGAGCTAGACAGTAATATCTTGAGATTCTTGGATATGTGGTTCTAAGCATTAAAATGCTCACAATTAAAGCATGCAGGCTTCCATTTGCTGATGTTCTCCTAAAATAGTAAACATCCCACTTTCTGAAGATTAGACACAACAAATCTAATCTAATTTTTACGCTATTCTAATTAATTGTTCAGTAAACACCGAGCAACGTTAGCAATGGTGAAATGCTCATTGATCCCATCACATAAAAATCAAAGGTAGCATTTAATGTGCTCACACTTTTTTCTCCCTGTATCTTCATGAAACATGCCACATGAAACATGTGTGCATTCCCTATATACAGAGTCAGGAAAGAAGGAAGGGGTGGGTAAAAAATTACAGTATACAGCAGAGACATCTGATTTGAGAAGTGCCAAAAGATCAGAGATAAACGGTCCTCCTCTGAACCAGAATATCTATGCATCAATTACAAAAACTGTATATCTCAATAAACTTTTAATTGTCAGGTAAGTCTACTGGAAAAACCAGAATTCTGGACACTCACATATTTCAAACTAGCCCTTTTTCTCCAAATAGCTTTCAAGGGGTCATAAAAGCAAGGAGAACCAATGGTGTGATACGCTATCATGTCAGAATCCAGATTCAGTTGGGACATCCTACCCAAGGACAGTAGTCATTAAAAACATGAGATGAGACACCAATCAGATTTGTGTCATTATATCGCACAGACCTATTTAAACATCTCTACTTTCAGCTGCTCTTTATCGGTATTCAAACATTAAAAAAAACACTCCTTTTTTTGGGGGGGGCCCCTAAAAGATAGGATTGTTATCCCATACATGTTATTAAGATATTCATTTTAATAAGTAATGCCCAGATAGCATTGTGGTTGCAGGTAGAATACACAGGGAAAGTAGAAAAATTCCAAAATTTCCCCCCAAAATATTAAGAGTATTAATGGATTTCATTAAAAAAATATTTGGTAATGCTGGAACCGTTCCAAAAATAAGATTTATTATTGTAATTACACAGGTGATAGTAAAGGAAACAATCTCAAAGAATTCATATGTCCCAATCTTTGCACTACATATATTCACTTAAGTGATTAATGTGATAAGCCCATTGAAATCTATTTTGAAGGGTAATGGTCGAAGCACTGGTTTTTCTCCAGATCGATTTGTGGCAATAGCAGTGCTATCAGCAAGCTGTAGAATTTTTGCATAGGATCGCCCAACTCTCAACAGCGTTTCCATTAAATTTCTAGAAATGTAATTGTTATTTGAGTCCAAACTGACATTCTGCTTTTCTTTAAAATTAGCGTACATTTTATTTCCTATTAGAAATGTGTGTAACTCTCTGCAGCATTAATAGTTCTTGCAAATGTCAGTGTTGTGCTCATAAACTCATACTTGGACCTTAATAATTAAACAAAAGTCCTACGGTATTACATATTACGCAAAAATAGCAAAGATCTTACATTGTGATGGGAATGATATATGAACATTTGTTGCAACGATTCCTAGAACTTCTGGCTGGGATCCAGAGGTTTCACAATAAACCTTGACATATGCAACGGAGGCTTCTGAGGTTCTTTTCAGATAGAAAGACTTAGACAGAGGTTGATAATGCCACGATTTCTGTCCCCAATATTATAGATGTGGGTCAACTGAGGTACAGAGAAAAATGTGTTTGCCTAATCCCCCCACTGAGCTCACAATGAGTAGAGATCAAAGCGCAGGACTTTTGGTTTTTGAATGTGGCTCTGAAAACACAATGAGAGCTTCCCTCTAAGTTCAGGAGTTCTCCCAGGAAATGTGGAGGAGACTGCAGCTTCAACCAAGATACCACAAAACCCAAGATTAATAGAGATAGTGTCCTCTTAAAAACCCTTTTCCTTTTCCTTATAACTTTCCTCCCCACCCTCAGGATAAGGCATATTCTTTCCAGTTGCAAAGGTTAGGTAAATTGTATCACTATGATTTTATGAGTTTGTTGAAATGGAACTGGTGAGAGCCAGGCTTTCTTTATGTTAACTTTTACTCACAGATCACTTGGAAAGAAGAAGATGAGAAAGGGATTTTACCATCTTCAGCATCAGCCAGGCTTCGAGGCTATGCTGCTTCTGCAATGGCCCCCATTTTTGTGAACAGATCTTCAGGAAAGTGGATTGTAAATTAAAATGGGGGTGATAATTGTTTACTGCTGATTTACTGTAACAGTTGTAGTACTTTCCTGTTTGCGAAGTAATTTTAGTTCTACAAGCCATGCTGTGATTCTCTTTAATAAAGAGCAATATAAAAATATGATGAAGATGACATCTCTGTCTATTCTGTTACCTGAAATATTAATCAAGCTTGATTCCTTTTCGGATAATGATTAGTATCTATTAAGACTGTAAAAGCTTATATACATACAGATTGCTATGGTGGTAGATCATGTAGTTGTATACTGCTTTCTAACTAATGCCACACAGATTAGATGGTAGAGCTAGGCAGGTAGGTAGATAGGTAGGTAGATGATTGATAGATAGATAGATAGATAGATAGATAGATAGATAGATAGATAGATAGATGAATGATAGATAGATAGATAGATAGATAGATAGATAGATAGATAGATAATAGATCTTATGTTGTTCCTTACAACAGAAACCATTTTTTTAATTTATTGATAAAAGTCCTGTAACAAATATATACAATCTTACTGCAATTCACCTTCCAATGGAATCTCAAATTTCAAAACTACAAACTATATTTTCATTGCAAGTCTTTTAGGAAATGGGCAATTCTTTTATGTGCTCTTTACAAGCATTCTAAAAGCATTCTTATAAAAAGATAAGATCAAAACTAACTTTTAAAACAAACATGGCTGTAGAAAATTCTTTTTATCAGAGGGTTATAAATAGAGAGCAATAAAATGCAGTCAAGTAAGGTGTTTTGCATATGAATGATCTTGGGCCTTTTCATTCAATAAAGCATACTTTTCAACTAGTCAGCTAGTCCAGGAAGTTGCTGACTCAAAGGCACACACAAAAAAACCCAAAGTCTTATAAAACCAAAACCAATACTAAATAACAAATACTAAAGCAAAAGCAAAGCAATTCAATTTCTGAAAGATAATGAACATGCTATATGCCCAATGGGTCCAGAAGAGATAAAGCTGTATTCTATGCCTTTTGTTCGCTTTCTCCCTGCCTCAATCTACGCCAGGGGTCTCCAACCTTGGCAACTTTAAGCCTGGCGGACTT
>WNWU01013802.1:15562044-15682725 GCA_012654045.1 Ptyas mucosa
CTCTGGGAGTTGAAGTCCACAAGTCTTAAAGTTGCCAAGGTTGGAAACCCCTGTTCTAGCATACTTGGCAAGATAGGAAGCCAAGATAGTTCATGCAGCATAATATATACATGGTTGCATACAATAATAATGTAGAATGGCTACTGATTGCTCTTGACTGGCTAACATCTGCTACGTTTTCAGATCAGTCTGACTTATGGCAGCGCTTGCTCTTCAAAGATGCCATCTGCATCCCACAAAGTACAGAAGAAGAAGAAAAATAATTGAAAAAGGGTAGAGTGTGTGATCCATATGTGAAATAAGAAATTGATTTATTAAAAATGAAGAAAACTCAAGTTATCAACTAGGAGGTTATAGAATGATTATTATCTTAGTATGGAAACAATATATTTCACTACAGGTTTGGAACAACATATTGGGCCATTATTTTAAAAAATCCCTGATATTTATGAATAGGTACAAACAAAACAAAACAAAAGAGAAATCCTGATAAATTTGTCTTAATATCAATTGTCCAAGGAGAGGTTATCTAACGGATTCCTATACATGGTGTCAATTTGAAATTCCATACCAAGCTGCAGTTTTCTATCTCTGAAAATTACAACAGTAGCTAAATACTGGAGACACGAGTCTCTCATTCTAACCCAATTCAACTCCCACAGAAAGAATAATTTGAGATTCGCTGAGCCAGTGGTTACCAAGGTCAGATTTATCAACAATGTTTCAAAGGGAATAAATAAGACAAGGAAGAAAGATGTATTAACTCGGGTGCAGATAAAGAAATGGCTGCAAACTGCTGCCAATAATTACCAGCTGATAATCAGACATCAAACAAAATATATTTTGATTGTTTTGCTTTAAAGGATTTTCAGACAGGAAAATTATTGGCACTTCTATTGCATATGGTATCCTGATTTAGCACTGACCCAATATACATCTGGAACAGAAGCAGATCCTCCCTCCCCTGCTCATTTTCTCACTATATTTTAGTGCTCTCATAGTTTTCATAGTCCTTATTTGCAGGTTATCTGACTCTTCCTTTAATAATCACGCCCAGATACAGAAGTATAATATGGTGTGCATTGTGCGTTGGTTTGACTATATAATGAAAGTATTCTTCCCTGCACTCATTAGGTTGAAGCACTTTCACAACCTATTAAGGAAGTTATGCAGATAAAAAATGAAATAAAATTAGTCTGGCAAGACATATTATGCTGACTTCTAATCATTATATTATTTTGAAGGTACAACCATATCCAGTTCTGCCCTAGTCTCTGCTGACACTACAGTTTATTCTGACATATTGCATTTTTTCATAACATTAATTCTTTTCTCTCAATTAAACCTTGGGCATGGTTTTAAAATTCTGAGGAAAACTAAACACTTATCCTAAGTATCCTGGCATTCAGAATCCATATTAATGATATGATGGGTTAATGAGAGAAAGCCACTACAACCCACAACCATGCAAGTCTTGTCAGAATTAAGCCGAAACAAGAATTTCCTGATCTTCATCCGCACAGCTTCCAGGCACTGGGAAACCACTTGGCCAGCCAAAAGTCAAGGTGTACAACTGAGTATCATCACTGTATTTATAATATTTAATCTCCTGGTGATGTATGACCTCATCCAGTGGCTTTTGATACCAGTAGTTGCATGTAGATGTTAAATCAAAAGGCGTCAACCCCACTCTCCTCCCCCTCCAAAACACCAACTGGAACTGGCCTTGGAGAAAGAGAGATTGGGAAATGTCTAGGCAGGCAGGGAGGAGGTGTCAAGCAGAGAATTAGTCTTGAATTTTTGCATAACCACAAGAACTCCAGAATTAATCCTTCCTAAACTCCATAGAGACTTATTCATCTCTTCCCAAGAGACGGCAAGCACTTTGTGGAGTTTTCTGTACAACAAGCAGAATACAATAAACTAGTTAGCTTGACTTCTACATCTGTGGATCTGATGAGATTCTGATCCACTGAGGAGCACTGAGTCCTCTCCATTCTGACCACCTCAACCAATCCAAAAGGATGCTGTAATCAGTGGTATCAAAAGTTATTGAAAGATCAAGGAAGGAATCTCATTCTGAGTCTGCCAAGGGTCATCAACAAGTATGATCAATGCCATCTCAGTTGCTATATCCCAGGCTGAACCTGATAGCCATGGGTCCAAATAATTTGTTTCCCCCATGGGTCTTTGGAATAGACCTACTACCTTCTCAATTAAAAAGGGAAGGTTAGAGTCTGGATGAAATCTGAATGAATCATCCCATAAAAAGACATTTATCACTTTTGAATCCAATCACAGGTCATTTTCTGGGAGGCCAATATCAACCATGACAGACGTGGATCTAACATACAAGTGGCAGAACTCAATCTCTGTAATTGACTGCGAGAAAAACCTTGAGAAACAGGAAGAAGCATTGCAGTTAGACAACAGAAATCTGAGTCCAAAGCAGGAATGGGGAGGGAGAAGCATCTCAGAACTGAGCCTCTAGTTTGCTGGAGTATAAAGGTGGGAATAAACCAGTGTTTGTGACCTTTGCAGGTTTGTAAAGCTAAGGAAAGTGAAAGTAAGATCATAAGCACAATTGTGGTTTCTTACCAATTGCTTTGCTTAGGAGCCGAGTTGCTGCTCTTCAATTATGGTTGCTAAACGAGGATTATCTATATACCATACTTTCCAAATGTGCTGTGCAAAATGCTAATATATTCTCCCCCTCAGTAGTGGGTTTCACTTACCTTTGCTACTGATTCACACGCACGCCACTTCTGCATATGTGCAGAGTGTATTTGATTACATCCGGGCTGGTGGGTGGAGCCTCCCGCTGCTGCTGCTACCGGTTTGCCTGAACCGGGGTGAACCGATAGCAACCCACCACTGCCCTCACAACCACTATGAATAAAGAATCCTATTAAATACTTCATATAAAGTAGCCCTTGGAATATTCTAAAATATATTTTAAAGGTGTAACAGTTGCTGGGAGTTGATACATAGATGATAGATAGATAAATAGTAATAGAAAGATACAATACTCAGTTTTTATTGCATTCAGAAACACTTAATATATTTGAGTATTCTATCTACTGTTTTTACCAGAAGGGATTTGAAGAACTTTAATTTTATCCACCTTTCATTTGCCTGAAGTCTCAGTCATGTTGATACAATGCATAAAAGCAAAAAGATAATGATGTTTAGTTTAATAATGGAATTGTTGCCTCACCCATTTCACACATGAATTTCTCATACTCCAGGGCAAATTTTACAAAAAATTGGCATAAAATGAAAGCTGTCTCTCACTGACTGAGCTACCAAATGATGCTTTTGCCTTCCATGTTTGAAATTTCTCCAAACACTGAATCATTTCTTTTTACTCTTTTTAACTGGGCATCAGTAACTTGGAAATGCACAGAAATTAATTGATTGAAGATATATTTTAAAGTGTTTATATATTTAGAAAAATAACCTTTTTCCTGCATCATGAAGTATATATTTTTCATAATTACTTCACTGTGGAGACTTACCGTATTTTTCGGACTATAAGACGCACCTAGCTTTTGGGGAGGAAAACAAGGGGGAAAAAATCTGCCTCTGCATCCCAGCATCCACCTGGCATGATCTGGCCTGTTTGCTTCTGTGTCCCATTTGCCACAGCCCATTCGCTGTGGCCCGTTCGCCACTGCCACAGCCTGTTCATTGCAGCCCATTCGCCACCGCCACCACCCATTCACCACACCTGCCACCGCCTGTTTGCCACCACCATGGCCCATTCTAGAATAGCTGATCAGGCCGCACCAATCCCCTCCCCCCGCCACAATATTTGGAGTATAAAACGCACAGAAATTTCCACCCACTTTTTTGGGGAGGGAGAGGGGAAGTGTATCTTATACTCCAAAAAATACGGTATATAGAATGGGATGTTTATCTGAGAAGCACAACTGAGTTAAGTGCTGTGAAAGGACTGGAAAAAATGCTTTCTATGCTTATTATCCTGGCTGTTTCCTCAAGAATTTTTTTTTCT
This sequence comes from Ptyas mucosa, assembly GCA_012654045.1. NCBI lineage: Eukaryota > Metazoa > Chordata > Lepidosauria > Squamata > Colubridae > Ptyas > Ptyas mucosa. The sequence continues at coordinate 15,566,060 of WNWU01013802.1, forward strand.
TTCCTGGCTTTCATCAAATAAACACTTTTCAGTACTTTTACTTTCCACCCTTTTCCTATTTGTCTTACCACCAGCTGCTTTTAGCCATTTTTTATTTGTTTGTTTGTTCGTTGGATTTTAGCCTGCTTTTATTATTTACTTTATAAGTTACTGAAGACGGTGATAATACTCCTTCGTCCTCCTATTTCCCCTCAATAACAACCCTGAGAGGTGGGTTGGGCTGAGAGAAAGTGACTGACCCAAGTTCACCCAGCTGGTTTTTATGCCTAATGCAGGACTAGAATTCGCAGACTCCTGGTTTCTAGCCTGGTGCCTTAACCACCAGACCAAACTGACTGTAGGCCTACTATGGCCTATCTACAGACGGGGTTAGATTGGATTCTTATATCCTGGAATTGCACTTCATGATCTGGTCTAAGTGGTGCAACTGGGAAAGATTGTGCATTGCACTTTCCCCATTTACAGTAATCGCTTGCCTTTTCTGGATCAAATAAGAAAATCTAACCTCCAAGGAATTTGCTGACTGATCTAATTTTGATGTTCCACAACATACTGACCATTGATCCAGTTAAGCATATTATAGAAGCAGGGCCACAAGGGGTGGGAGAGGCAATAAGATTGAATCAATGGGCATTGGTTGCAACAGACTAGAATTTAGTTGAAAACTACAGAAAATGTTAATAGTGAGAGCAATTTGTCAAAAGAACCAATTGCTTAGGGTAGAGGATTATATAACTTTCTCAGGTTAAACTAAACTAAATGCTTGAGCTGTGGGCCCAAGACAATGAGGAAATTGGTGATTTAAAAAAAAGTGATTTCATTTAAATTATAGATAGTATTCATTTAATGACAGTGATTGGGACCAGCAATCCTATCACTAGAACATAGAATAATAGAGTTGGAAAGGACCTTGAAGGCCTTCTAGTCCAGCCGCCTGCTTGTACAGAAGACCCTATACCATTTCAGATAAATGGTTGTCTAGTCTCTTTTTTAAAGCCTCCAGTGATGGAGCACCCACAACTTCTGAAGGCAACTGTTCCATTGGTTGATTGTTCTCACTGTTAGGAAATTTCTCCTTAGTTCTAGGTTGCTTCCATCCTCTGTTAGTTTCCGTCCATTGCTTCTTGTCCTGCCTTTTGGTGCTAATTAATGCTATAATAAAGCGAGACATCATGTAACTGTGCCAACATGCAACAGCAGTAATGGCAGTTCTGGTTGCCATTGTTAAGTGAATCCCACACAGTCATAGGGTCCAGTGGTCATGTGATCATCACCATTTGCAACCTCTTGCTGGCTTCCCCATTAACTTTGCAGGTTGAAAGTTAGTAATGAAGGTGGCAAATGGCAATCACATGATGGCAAGACTCGTGACTGTCATAATTGCAAGCTGGTTTCCAAATGTCTAAATCATGATTACATTATTGTAGGGAAACTATGACAGCTGCGATTACAAGGACTGATTATAAGCAGAGGTGGGATTCACTTACCTTCCCTACCAGTTCACAAATGCGAGTGCATACATCACCTCTGCGCATGTGCACGGCCTTCTGCGCATGCACAGTGGTCATGCATTATATCCGGGTGGGTGGGCGGAGCCTCCCACAGTCACTGTTTGTGTGGTCCGGAGAGAACTGGCTGAATCCCAGCACTGGTTGTAAATTCAGTACCATTATAACTTTGAACGGTCACTGAATGAGATGTTGTTAAGTAAGGACAAATTGTTATTAAATACAATTGAAATAATTACTCCTAAGTATGTAAGCTTGGATACCTTCTTCCATATTGAAATGCACAATTTGTCAGCAAGTTTGGAGTCTCTTCAAGCTTTCCCTGTCAAGACAGAACAACTTTTGCCAGATATTTTCCTCTAAACTACTTTCAATGTGGTGATATTACCAAGGAAAAAGAGATTTAAAGGGCTTTACCAAGCTCACAAACACATATAGAAATCTTGAGTGAACAATTCCTGAGACTGAGGAACAGAGAACCCATGTTAATGTGAAAAAAATAAAAATAAACAATTCCCAAAGGAAGAACTGCAATATTACTGATCGTGCTGATGTTGATTTAGGAACAATTTCTTCCTACCCTGGTTTGGCTCTAAGTTGAGTTACCAAGTATCATGAGAGATATGTGGAGACAGAAGAATGGCAGACAAGTGGCAGTAAAAAAATGGAGGGAACAACCACAATGCTGCTATTCAAGGCAAAAAGAAAACAGAAATGAATGTGCAGAAATGAAGTAACTGTGATAAAAGCTTACACTTTGGTTTTCATTTGGAAACCCTTCAGTTTCTCTCTTATTCTTGCTTGTTTAAATTTATCTGACGACTATTCTTGGCAATGATTTTGTCTAAGTAGCTGCCAAGTCTGTGTCAAAGAGTGGAAGTTAACTTCTTTTTGCTCCTGTCCTCTAGCTAAAGTATTGGTGTGAGTGTTTTTGTAATGCAACTTTTTCGTGAACAGAGCTTAGAAATGCTTCATTATTTCTTGCTGTCCATATTTTGCAATATATATTTATGCAAAATGATGTACACCTAAGAATTTTGGGTGTTTTTAATCCTATTTTGTTTGTAATTTTTGATGTAATTCTTTGATTATAGAAACAAGTAAAATAGAATAGGAAATAGACAAAGTATAATTGCAAAAATAGAGTGAATCTTTAGTGCAGTGCTAGTAATGACTTTATCACTGCCATTTTTTCCCCATGACATCCAGTGGCTGAATATACACTTTCCCCAGTATTGCTAGATGTTATACATACTGCAGTATCCATATGGAGGGAAGCACATTTCAAGTCCACACTTGGAAATGGAATTAATGTCCTATCTACTACTGATTTTTTTTAAAAAAATAATATGGGTCAGACTTGACATAAGATCAGTGTATGTTTAATTATATCCCCAGTATTACTTACACTGCATAATGTTTGTTATATGTTTGTTTATTTTGGAAAATATATAATACATTGAATAGGACTGAATTATGGAATGTTTTGGGTAAAGATGGATTTGGCAGTTGGTTGTTGAATGTGATAACAGCAGTATATGATACAAATGGGAATAAATGAACTGCTTAGCAAATGACTCAACAATGAGCAGGGAATAAGGTAGAGGTGCAATGCTCTTGTTCAATGAAATTATGCATAAATGCATAAGGAATTCTTGGATTGACGCTTGAGGTGTGTTGGTTGGTTGGGGATATGAATGTACATGCATGTTTGCAGGCAGACAATGCCATATTGTTGGTTGATGACTCAACTATTTTCACACCAATTTAGATTGTGTGTGTGTGAATAGGGGATGATATGGGTTTTTATGTTGCGATTTTTTTAATGTCGCAAGCTGCTCAGAATCACCTATGTGAGAGTTGGGCAGCCATATAAAATTTGTTAAACAAACAAATAAATAAGTATACACATAAATACACAGGTATGTAGTTTAATGGAACAAGGAATAGAGATCAGAAAATTAATGTGTCCAAGTTCAATTTAGGAACTGGAAAAATTGAACGAATGTTTGGAAATTATACATAAATGACAAAGAGAGAAAGAGATAAATTCAATTGTGTATTTGGCTGGAATGTTTGCAAAAGATAGGGAAATGGATGGAGAATTTTAAACATACACAAACGATCATAGTGAGGTAAAGATAGTACATGATCTGTTTTGAGAAATTAATGTTTGGTGAAAGAAGCAAAATAGCTGTTAATTACAATGTGCTTCTGTCCACATTATTGTATGGAAGTGAATGTTGTGTATGTCAGAAAAAATATACAGTCAATGAAAGCTGAATGCTGTGGGAATGGGGTATTCAAAAATATGTAAGGTCAAACAAGAAGAGACATGAAGAAGACTGTGGATGCTGAATGATTGAAGACTTAATACAAACATAAGTATAAAAGAAGGAGATTGAGATAGTTTGGTCATTAAAAGAGAATGAATGAAGATAAAATCACAAAACAAATAATGAAGGAAGAGTGAATGAGTAGGAGATTGAAAGTCATGGTTGAATGGAGCTGGTTAAATCCTCATGAAGGGGGAGCTAAGAAATATAAACAATAAAAATGGATATCAAATGGATCATAGCTGTAGTGGGTACAAGGATGGTTTGCAATAATACAAAGACATAAATGCTACAGTGAATGTTGTGGTATAAACTAGATTTAGCTACATTTCTTTTTTATTTTTGTCTTATGCCTTTAATTTCTGTATTTTTTATAAACCTTCACTTGTTTTTTTGAAATCTCTTTTTTAAAATTAATTCTGTTATTATTCCAAGAAGTGGTGGGATTCAAGTAATTTAACAACCGATTCTCTGCCCTAATGATTTCTTCCAACAACCAGTTTGCCAAACTGTTCAGAAAGTTAACAACTGGTTCTTCCGAAGTGGTGCGAACTGGCTGAATCCCACCACTGATTCCAGGTCAATAATTTATCTTCAATTATTATATAATTTAATATTATATCATTATAGAAAAAACACAAAACAGGAACCACATAAAAGCAACAAAATAAAACAAAAAAACAGAAAAGATGGAAACTATGCATGCCACGCATTAGCCAGATGTCAAACAGATTTTTCTAAGGGAAAACAATAAAAACTCTGCATTTTTCCTATAAAGGAATAACAATTTGGGTATGTATGTACATATATATGAGGGTATGTATACAGAGATCTGATTCTTGGTAGTAACCCACAATTTAAATAGGCAGCAAATCAATGACGTACTTTATTTGATACTGTAGTTTAGATTGTTTGTCTTTAAAATAAATCCTCTCCATTTAGAATTCTTTATTGGCCAAGTGTGATTGGACACACAAGGAATTTGTCTCTGGTCCATAAGCTCTAAGTACATACAACTACAAACATACAGTGTACATACAGTGTACATACAATCAAGCTCTCAATGTATTTACATAAGGTTTCAGTGTACATATGAACAACAAAGTGATAAATCATAATTATAGATCATAAGATACAATAATATAACATGTAGCCCTCATCCAAATGTTTATGATCCCTTGTGTCCCTCCCTCCAGTTTTCCAAGTGTAACAGCTATTTGACAGTAGAACCATAGAGGTGATATGCTCCCCTTCATTGTGTTCAAGCAATGGCCAGTCATCTGGTGGGGTTACTTTTAATTGGATTCCTTCACTGAGCGGGGCCTGGATTTGGTTGTCTAAATGTTTCTTCCTTCTGTTTAAATCTAAGATTACACTGCCAAATTTGGGGAAAGTGATGGTATGATCCTGGACTATTTTTACTGAGAAAACATTGCACACTGGAGTTTTAAAGCAGTACTATACATGTTTTTTTTTCTTCAACCTTTATCGGAGTCCTCCAGTATTAAGAAAGTCTTATTCTTGGAGATCAACCCTAACTGCTCCTTAGAAGGTCAGTTCCTGAAGATGAAATTTAAATACTTTGACCATCTAATGAGAAAGAAGAACTCACTGGAGAAGAGTCTAATGCTGGGAAAGATTGAGGGCAAAAGTAGAAGGGGCAACAGAGAACGAGGTGGCTGGATGGAGTTACTGCAGCAGTAGATGTGAGCTTAAATGGACTCCAGAGGTTGGTAGAGGATAGGAAGGCCTGGAGGAACATTGTCCCTGGGGTCACGATGGGTCGGAAACAACTTCACAACTAACAACAACAATTCTTGGAGCCTTACACTCTGCTGGCATGCTACTGGATGCCTCCCACAGGCATCTGAAGTAAAACTAAGAAAAAGAAAAAGAAGAGAAAAAATGGAATCCCCAGTCAAGGACAGATAGCTAATACGTAAAATAAGCCAATGAATTAGTAATGTGTGAAAGCAAAATGACAGAACATCCTGCTGGGTCATTAAAAAACAAACAAACCTCAGAACAAGATATAGTCATTAAGATATATTAAGCAACCATAAATGTTTTAAGGAAGCTGTGTCACTGCAGGCAGTTCTCAGGCTCTTTCATCTGCATTCTCTCATTGGTGATCTCATATTTCCTTCTTCTATTCCTACATGTCATATTCAGTCATATGTCAAAAAAGGATGAATTATGCAAAATTGCAAAAAATAGCTCACTGGTTTATTCTGAACATGTCTGTTGCACAGAAAATCATTATCTTTGTACACAAAAGTAGTCTGCTAATGAATAAACCAAAGTATCTGCCTGCAGAATTCTGAGGAAGGTGCTCAGGAAATCCTATCCGAATGAAACAATTGGAGGAAGTTGACACAGGCATCAAGATGTTTAACAAGAGAAGTAGGAGGAGGGAGGAACTGCTACCTAGTATGATGTAAGTGGAGATGGAGAATTTAAAGCAAGAACACAATTCCCTCAAGTAATTTTCACTTACTTTAATAGGCACAATTCAGAACAGAATAAATGTGGCAGGGAGATGGGAAAGAAAATCAATATCTTGTATTAATTTTTTCTGCAAGTTTTTTATTTTATTTTACAATATATCCATACCAATGTGTGAACAATGTGACACCTGGGTATCATACATTTTACTACAAATAAAAATAGTGCTATTAATCGTATTTGTTACATTCCTCAAGCTTATGTAATTCTAAGGTTAATACACATATTTGTATTAAATTATAGACGTTCATTATTCAATTATTCAATGTTTCAATACGTTATTCCAATACCAATCACAATATTGTTTAAACATATGTAATAATACCATTATTCAATTTCTAATCTTCTCTCTTATTATTACTTTTGTCTTATTGTATAAAAATGTGTATACTAATATTCCCCCCCTCTTATTTCTATCCCTATTCTAACTTTTAATTATGCCACCATTATATTGAAAAACAAATCCTTTTTATCCGTCATCTCTCACCCACTTTAAAGCTTTAATTGTTTGTTTGTTTTTAACTTGCCTCCCATATTCCATTCTTGGTTATCTTCTATTAATAGAAATCAATGCCTCATTGCTGAAAATTTACTTAAAATGGTGCATTTTCTTCCTTCCGTTGGGTCTTGTGGGGGAGGGAAGAGAATGGGATGCTCCCCTGGGACAGAGATACCACAATATCCATAGATAACTCAACATCTAAGCTGCTTCTTTCCTGTCTGGGAAATCAAAGCAAGGCATGTCTTGATAAGGTAAAGTGAGGAAAGACTGATCTAGTAAGTGGTCTCTTTGGAGTCATTAGACAAAATCCAGAGGAAATGAGAGGAAACTGAATACTGTTAAACCCTACTAAAATCAATAGGATTAATTTACTCAGGCAAACACTAAAGGTTCCAGCTACTTCAGGGACCTTAGACCTATTTTATTTCCTTTAGACAGTATCCTATGACAGCCTGCTGTCTAATAGCATTCCACTCCAATGGCAGTCTTCCCCAACCTGGGAAAATCTTATATTTAGCTTTCTGCCTAAAATTCACAGTGAAAGCCATAATGGAAGTTCTGTGAAGTGCATGTCACACATCTGCAGGATACCTGGCTTGAGATGGCAAATATAAGGTTTTTAAACAGCATATTATGGCACTTCTGGCCCAAGAATTAGTGCATTCAGCTAGGTGCTACCCATCAATGAGCAAGATCAATGGTGATGGATGGGATGGAAGTAATACTTCAAAATCTTCTAGAACAGTGTTTCTCAACACCGGCAAATTTAAGAAGTATGAACTTCAATTATCAGACAGCATAGCTGACAGGAAAATTCTTAGATCTGAAGTCCAACTCTTAAAGTTGCCAAGGTTGAGAAAAGAACAAGAGAAGAAACAGAATTCTTCCAGTTTTACATCTATTTTAGCCTAGATGGCCATCTGTAGATGTTGTCAGCTGTACTTATTATCCCACAGAAGGGGCTGAAAAGGATATTTCAATTTCTATTTAAGAACTTGGGTGACATTATCAATTAGTCAGAACAACTTGAATTTGCTACACATTGTCAGAAAGTCACAAAAGGAAACCTTGAGAAGGCAATATTATATTTGTGTGGTTAATCAAGCTGATAGGAAGGAAGCCAGCCTGCTTGTCACATCTTTGCAAGAGAGACAAAGAAAAAGAAGCAACTGGGCTAATAACTTTAGAAGCAGTTTATGAAGGAATAAGGCATAAAGAAATGAAATGAGCTGTTTTAAACCACATTCTCTGATCATGTCTAATGCTGAAGATTCTTGGGATTTTATTGCAGTATTCCATCTTAGTGCCTTAAATTGCTTTATTTATAGGCTGCAAATGACTCAAAATTTCTCTAATTGCTTTTCTCTTTAGTGTTTTCATGTATATTTATATATACGGTAGTATTTTCAAATATATTTAGGTCAAGATATTATTGACTTCTTCACTTGGTGCATTGTTTGCAGCATCTAGGAATGTTACATTAAATACTTTAAAAGAAATGAGTTTCCATTTAAAGAAAGCCAGTTCATTTTCAAAACAACATTCTCCACAGAGAATGGTTCAATCTATATCTCATTGGCCTGTCTGGTTTTACTCAAAGAAGTATCTCCCCCTTAAAAAGTTTGAAAGTGAACAAAATAAAATAAAATACATACATACATCCTTTACTCTAATAAGTACAATAGGATAAATTACAGACTAAGAAATTGTTTTTCAAGATTCCTATCTTCACTCTGAGATATCTTTGAGTTAAATACCCTGATGAATAAATGAGTGGCATTGCAGTCTTATCCCTACCTTTCTTTGGTGACCTTAATGAGGTTTACTACCAGATAAATATACCACTTCAGTCTAAATGATGGATGTCTTTCCCCTTCTCACATGAAGGCATGCAAGGCTGATAGTAGTCTCAGACAACTTTAGACCTTTAGATTTGAACAATTTTTTAAAATTTTCTGATTATGACTCTTTAAGGGGGAATATGCAAAGAACCCCTCAGCACTATATTGAAAACTAATTATCCCTACAATTGACTGCTTTCAAGTAAAATGTAGCTATGAATTAACCATTAAGCAAAATAAATGTGCATAAATTATAGGACCAAGGGAGGGTTAGGGTTAGGGTTAGGGCACCACAGCAGATTTTCCCCTAGTGATCATGCCATTAACTATTTCACTTCCCTGCTCCAGTAGTTCTTTTTGTAATTGTCTTATTTGTCATCTTTAATCTGTATTGTTAAAAATGTTTTCTTTTGGCATGGTGAGTGATTAAATTTTAAAAAGTTTAATTTGAAGGCTTTGTTTCTATCTCATGGCATGAGATTTTCACTTCTGTTGAGGGACACCATTGTTGGGTTCTTCTTAGTGTACTAGTTGACCTTAATCTGGTCCTGGTAAAGTGCCATACATGCTTATAATCAGGGTACAAGAAATACAACACCATAGGTCCAATCTATAATGCACATATTGCTCTCTTCTTTGCACTCCTGATGTTTATTAAATAAAAATGCTTAATAATAGGAGTTATAATGTATATTTACATTTTTTAAAAAAGCTCCCATGTTTCTATTGAACACATTATTTAATGGAATATATATGCATGCATGCATGCATACATACATACACCAATTACTGTATTAACTTTTCATATGACTTGTGATGTCATAAATTCAGAGCTTATGAATGCCTAAAGGCAGGTTTTTAATCAATCCTCTATGTGTTTTGTCAAATTCATGCTTAGTGTGTGTACCAATAGGACTATAGGAAATAATCCTTCAAGATCAGGCAAATTTCCCATTTGGTCCACAATTCTGTGGCTAACCAGATGCATGAAGTCCACAACTATGAGCAGAAGAGTGATACTATTCACTGTTGCTCCCTACTAACTGGTGCTACTTGTGATTCCAAAAGTAGTAAGTAGCATCAGAACAAGTAGCTATTAATAACTCCATGAATTTGTCTAGTCTCTTGCTAAACCTTCCTAATTAATAACCATCACCAGACATAAAGAAATCCCACACTTTATGTATTGCACAAAAAATATTTCATTTATTATTAATAGAATTTCTGTGTATTCCATAAATAGTTTCAATAGATATTTCTCAAGTCCTGACTTCCCTGCATTTTTTCTCATAGCCTTTTCACATTTTCTCCAAGCTAAGGGCATGTAGGATTGATCATTATGAATAGTTCTATGGAGATGCTCCAATACTAATCAAATCAGGCTTCTTTAAGCATGACATTATGCCGGATCCTTGTGATGTACCCAAATCTAATTGGGACTGTCAGTAAACTATTTGAGATACAGTATGCTACTGAAGAAAACCATATGCTGTGTCTGATAAAATTAAACTACCTTTTGTTCTCTCAGACTAAGAAATCCAGGCTATCTGAGTAACTGTCTCACCCCCAATGGGACCCTGCTGGCAAAAGGGACATGCTGATGACCCTGGTTTGTCACAGTCAGCCAGATGTTCAGACTGGATTTGGTATTTTTGTCCACCTATTTGCATTTGGTTGGCATAGGCTTTTTACATAATCTTAATTTACATTGTTTTTGAACAGCATTGTATTCTTCCACCTTTAGTAAGAGTTTCCTTTAAGTCTTTCTTGCTTCTAGCCATCACAGTCATATTATCTTCATCATCTCTGAGGTTGCTGATTATTTTTCCCAGCATTTTTAATTCCAATTCTTCCTTCTGCTAATCCAGAAATTCTCAAGATATATTTTGTAACAAAGTTAAATAAATCAGGTAACAATGTACCCCTTCCTTAAAATAGAACACTTTGGAAGAGGGATGACATAACAGAGCCTGTAGTACAGTGGTTTAAAGCACCCTGTTATTAACATCTATTAACATCTGCTGCTTGCAATTACTGCAAGTTCGAATCCCACCAGGCTCAAGGTTGACTCAGCCTTCCATCCTTTCTAAGGTGGGTAAAATGAGGACCCAGATTGTGGGGGCAATAAACTGACTTTGTATAAATATACAAAAGTATGAAGGCTATTGCTTAACGCACTGTAAGCCGCCCTGAGTCTCCGGAGAAGGGTGGCATATAAATCAAATAAAAATTTAAAAAAATTTTAAAAAATTGTCTGTACAATGTAATTTGTGCTGAAAAATAAAAGATGCTGGTGTGAAGCTTTAAAAAACAAAACTCCAATACTCAATTTAAGAATGTGGCCAAAATGGACCATAACCAGCAAGCACAGCTGTCAGCAGTCTTTGAAGATGAGAAGTCTGAGCTCCCAGGGTAGGGGCTCACTACGCTGAGAGGAAAGCAGAGCAAAGGTACTCTATATAAGACTCCTTGCAAGAAAAGAGCCTCGGCCTTCACACGAGCAACAGTAGGGTTGCTTCTGTTTAAGAGCAGTGAGTTGAAGCTCTTCTCTTGGTAACAACTATTTATTTACCTAGACATTATGGGCTTTGACACCTGACTTGAAACCTTGTGACTTTGACTCTGGACTGGCTCATGAACTTTCTTCCATGTTTAGACATTGCTTGACCATTCTTGTGCCAGATATTTTGGGTTGGAACTCTTTTAAGGCAAGCTTACCAAACTTTGGAGGACTTATGTCTTTACTGTGTGTGTGTTTGTATTTGCACTTGCATTTCTTTTGCCACTTGTTTATTTCACAAAATGTACCAATAAAATTTGCAACCACCTCTCTACAGTATGTGTTTGTGTGTGACATGGGAAAGGACAATATCTATCCCAGGTCTGTACCATATCTATACCAACCTGAGAAAACTCAACCAAGATTTTTGTTCTTGTTTTGCTTCTGTCATTCAGTGATAGCAGTGTGATGAGAAAGTCCCTATGACATGAATTCCTTATAAAATCTTTGGCTTTTAACTAAAGCATATGAAATTAAGAAACCGCAGGTTATTGGAGACATGAGAAGAACAGGACATTTCACATATGTCCTTGGTAACCTGGTAACTAAGTACCAGAACAGTACATTTTCACTTATGATGATTTCTCTATAATTTCCTTCTGAGAAGCAAGAAAAGAATTTCTAAAGTAAAACCTTTTTCATTAAACCTAAAAAGAATCAGGTGCCCCCCCCAAGAGCAGCATTCCCAGTGTTAAGTTATATGCTACTAAAAATGTCTTTGTGACTCCCTGTCTGTACCCTAAAGCTAATCCAAATGTGCATTATGCTGCAACAATGTTTGAATCAAGGTACCTAGGTACCATCCACTAACAGTAAAAAGTTCAGGATCCTTTACTCCTGTAGAACTGAAATTTCAAGACCAGTTTTATTTGCAAAACTGTGGCCATTGCAGTGTCACGCCTGTGTTCCTTCCTTTTTTTGCCTGCCTGGGGCCATTCTACTTATCTGTTTAGGTAAGAAGATGCCGATTCCGGGCCAACACAATACACAATGTCTGTTCGATAAAACAATTATAGTATCCTCTTCCACAAAAACATGGAACAAAATTCTCTGTCAGGAACTAATAGAATTATGTGAAATAATGTTTCTTTGTCTCTTAATGTCCTAGTGTTTATGTTGCCATAATATCTATCATTCTTTGTTCATTATCCTTTGACGTGTGGCCTAGATGAAACCATTAATCTATTAGTAACAATATTGGCATTGCTTCTCTAAGCTCGATTGTTTATTACAGAAGTGAGATGAGCAAAATTTAGGGAGCTGGAAAATAGTCCCCAAAAAGTTAAATGTATGTCATGATATGTGGAATGTAATCTAGGTCAGCAATAGCAACTCGAGCAACAGCCAGCATGCTAATGATTTTGCATAGTTCCATTAACCCCCCACCCCAGGCAAGGAGTACAAGGGCACCAAACATAAATCTCTTGTGAGTTGCTCTTGATGTGGACAAGTGTACAAATCTCATACACAAGGTTAAAATCCATAGGAAAAAAGTCACACTTTCCTTTCAACCTGACAAGTGATAACTCCCCAAACAAGATCAGTTTTACTCCTTTTCTGTGGGTATCTTGGTCCAGCTGAAAGAAACTTCTCATCTGCATCTTCATCACCCCTAGCCATATTGGTGTGGGGATTCACATCTGTTTTTTATCTTTTTTATTACAGAAGGTGAATACAGAAGCAAAGGATGTATTTGGGTTCTCTGCAACCTCCATATCCTTTTGTTTACTCCAGGGATGGGCTGCCCCTGTTCGCATTGGTTCTATAGAACTGGTAGTAAAACCAGAGGGAGGCTTGCCCACCAACCCCGATGTCATGCACGCGCATGAGCGAAGCAAGTGCACACATACGGCCCCACTGTGAACTGATAGTAAAGGTAAGTAGAACCCACCCCTGGTTTACTCCTAAATATCTAAGATCCAAGTAGTTTTATGATTGTTTTTCAGCTTAAAAAAAGCCCAGCCCTTCCATGGGTAGGAGGAGCAGCACATCATATTCCATCTCTGGCATAGGGTCATCCTTGTTTCTGAAATCACTGAACCATCAAATCAACTAAGTCTGCATCAAAACTAGTGTGACCCCTTTAATCAATCACACAGCTTTTTTTCCTTAATTAGTCCTTTTTTTTTACTCTCCATATTCAGTCTATCATACATTATAACTCTTTTTCCTGCTCATATTTGTGAAACTTAGGCCCATCCTCTCTGTCCCCTTGATGGTTAATGAACATGTTCAGCCTTTTCCCTCTTTGCTCTGCCACTGTCATTCTGCAAGACTGTAATCTGTATCTTTTCAATTTATGCAGAGGGTCGCTATTTTCATTGTTATTGTTGCTACCTGAACATATTTGAAAAATGTTCATCAGTATAATGTGATAGGTTCCCCACTTGTTTAAACAGTGGCAGAAGGAGTGTGCAAATGTCTTGACTTTTATTGCACATTCATCTCTCCAGATGTCTGCAATCTCCCTGGCTTCCTCTATTTTGGTTAAAAATGGAAAAAATTATCCTTATATCAGGCTTTTTATTTGGTTTAGGAAATGATGTGTAATGTAAACCAACAATAGCACTCTCTGGTCCATCCATCCATCCATCAAGTCCAAAACACCACCAAGAGAAATGTATAATTTCTCAAGAATCCCAGGATCAGAGAAGAAAAATTAAAGGGAAGAAATCTTCAGAGGATTTGCAAAGCAGTTTTTGGTAGTAATTAGCACTAATTAGGTCATCAACCTCACTTTCCTATATCTATGCAATCTTTTTCCTTCAGCTCTTATAATGAAGTTTTAAGGATTGAAGCTAATTTAGTGATTATGCTTTCACAGACACTCCGGGGATTTCTCTTACTTGTTCCTCTGCCTCATTTCTCTTGATAATTCTGTGTTCTCCTTCTTGTCCTATAATTGAACTCTCTGCTTTGCACACAGATTCTCTCTTATTCCAACCTGACGCTCCTTCTCTGCTAACCAGGAAATGGCAGAGTCTTAATCCTCCTTTTCTTTCTCTTTTTTCCCTTTTTTAAAAAGAAGACTTTGTGCGCACTCCAGAACAAAGTTACAAGAGGCCAGTATTTCTTTTCCATAAATGGAAAAATAACATGACACTGCATTTGGGGAACTCTAGACTGTGGGGTTTCAGCTTTTTCCTTGTGGTGCCCTTTAAGTAATGGCAGTGTGAACACAGGTTGTGTGTCTAGTGAAGAGTGCAGAGCAAGTTACAAGTTACCAGACATGCTTAGAATAGCATTTTGCATTCCACACCTGAGTTTGCAAGCATTATAGGTGTCAACATTTTTAAGAAAACTGTCTAATCTGAATAAGTTTAATTGGATGTTGCCTGAAGGATGAAGAGATGTTATTTTCTCTATCTGCTTGATGGATTAAACACTTAACCAATTACTAAGGCAGTACAGGATAGTTTTCAGGGTTGTTCCTGCCTCCTAGAATGAGGAGTTCTTATTTAAGGAAAAAGTCCTTAAATAGTGAAAATGTCATTTTGTTCAAAATACCTACAATATTATTATTGTTGTTGTTGTTGTTAGTCATGAAGTTGTGTCTGACACATCGCAACCCCATGGACAATGTTCCTCCAGGCCTTCCTGTCCTCTATCATCCTCTGGAGTCCATTTAAGCTAATGCCGACTGCTTCAGTGACTCCATCCAAACACCTCATTCTCTGTCATCCCCTTCTTTTTTTGCCTTCAATCTTTCCCAGCATTAGGCTCTTCTCCAATGAGTCTTTCCTTCTCTTTAGGTGGCCAAAGTATTTGAGTTTCATCTTCAGGAGCTGGCCTTCTAGAGAGCAGTCAGGGTTGATCTCCTCTAGGACTGACCGGTTTGATTGCCTTGCTGTCCAAGGGACTTGCAGGAGTCTTCTCCAGCACCATAGTTCAAATGCCTCAATTCTTTGGCGCTCAGCCTTCCTTATGGTTCAATTTTCACAGCCATACATTGCAACTGTGAAAACCACAGCCTGGATGATACATACTTTTGTTGGCAGGGTGATGTCTCTGCCTTTTAGTATGCTGTCTAGATTTGCCATAGCTTTCCTCCCGAGGAGCAAGCGTCTTTTAATTTCTTGGCTGTAGTCACCATCTGCGGTGATCTTGGAGCCCAGGAAAATAAAGTCTGTCACTACCTTCATTTCTTCCCCATCTATTTTCCAGGAATTGAGAGGGCTGGATGACATGATCTTACTTTTCTTAATGTTAAGTTTCAAGCCAACATTTGCACTCTCCTCCTTCACCCGCATCAAGCGGCACTTTAGTTCCTATTCACTTTCTGCCATTAGAGTGGTATCATCTGCATATCTGAGGTTGTTGATATTTCTCCTGGCAATCTTAATTCCAACTTGTGATTCACTTAGCCCCATCTTTCTCATTATGTGCTCTGCATATGTTGCTGAACTCCTTTCTCCATCTTTGGAGCTTCTCCATCTTTGGCTGCAGAGTACATAGTCAATCTGATTTCTGTGTTGACTGTATGATGATGTTCCTGTGTAGAGTCATCTCTTGGGTTGTTGGAACAGAGTGTTTGCTATGACCATTGTATTCTCCTGACAAAATTCTACCAGCCTGTGCCATGCTTCATTTTGTACTTCAAGGCCAAACTTGCCTGTTATTCCGATTATCTTTTGGCTTTCTACTTTAGCATTCCATGATGATAAGGACATCATTTTTTGATGTTAATTCTATAAGGTGTTGTAGGGCTTCATAGAACCGGTCAACTTCATCCTCTTCAGCACCAGTGGTTGGTGACTTGGGTCATAGACTTGGACTACTGTGATGTTGAATGGTTTGCCTTGGATTCAAACTGAGAACATTCTGTCATTTTGTGGATTGTATCCCAGTACTGCTTTTCCTACTCTTTTATTGACTATGAAGGCTACTCCACTTCTGAGGGATTCTTGCCCGCAGTAGTATACCTGATGGTCATCTGAATTATTACAGATACAAATTACAGATACACATCTGTAATTTATTAGCAAGCATGCTACTGTGCATTAGCTACTCATAATTATATAAGATATTTCTCTAATGACAAACACATACATTATAGCATGACCTTCTGTAGTTTGCCATCCATTTCATCAGAGAAACAAAATGATGTGAATTAGAGCAAATATATGTATCCCAAGATAATGTTGCAGATCCAACCTGAGTCGATCATGAGAACTAGAGGTTTGTTCTTCCAAGCTTTTGGACTGAAGCCAGAGGTGGTATTCAGCAGATTCTGACCAGTTCTGGAGAACTGGTAGTGGAAATTTTAAGTAGTTCGAAGAACCAGTAAATACCACCCTGACTGGCCCCACCCCCATCTATTCTCTGCTTCCCCAGTCCCAGCTGATCGGGAGGAAATGGGGATTTTAAAGTAACCTTCCCCTGGAGTGAGGAGGGAATAGAGATTTTACAGTATCCTTCCCCTGCCAAGCCCACCAAGCCACACCCACCAAGCCATCCCATGCCCACCAAGCCACACCCACAGAACTGGTAGTAAAGGTTTTTGAATCCCACCACTGACTGGAGCCCATCCTCAATAAACTTCTCAATTTCCAGGATGTGTGCCTTTTCTCTTAATGTGGCGTTAGCTGTATTAAACCCATCATTGTGTTCAATGGCTTAATTCTTGCTGGCTTAATTGCTTGCTCAATAAATTATAGACCAAATTCATACAGGTTTGGAAGCATGGTTTTAACTTTTGAATTTTATCTTCCAACTGTTTCCTTTTCCTCACCTGTCTTTTTTTCACAAGGGTCCTAATAACATCCACTAGGTGGGTGATTAGCTCTTATTCAAGTTGTGATAGACAGTGCCCTTTATGTATATTAATAGCTGCTTTATACTTGCTCCAGACACATAATTTGGAGATTGAGACATTCTCTGAGGATGGGCTCCAGCATGAGTCTGAAAGCTGGGAAGAACGAACCTCTGGTCCCAGTGACAGACTCAGACTGGCTCCTGCAACAAAATGATGTGTTCAGATGCAAGCCCAGAGAACACGGGTGTGAAACTCACAGCATCATGTTGTTATCACGTGACATTTTGTGATGTTTTTCCTCTTCACATAGCTGGGGTGAGTGTGGCCTGCACATGACACAACTTGACTGTGGACTGTCAGTTTGACACCTCTGCCATAGAGGCACTCACATACTTACATCAACACGGCTGGAGTGGGAAGGGAATGATCAAGAGTGACATCAAGTAGAAATGAAACCCAAAAAATGCAGGGGGTGATAATTACTTTATTAACAATGACCAAAACCAATTATGGGGTTACATTTCAAAAAGATGACTGACTCAGAGGTGATCACTCTTGACGAAATGAAATTAAAAGAGTGCAAAGCAAAACAAATTAATTAAAATGATAAATTTTCTGTAGCTTCAAAGAGGGCAAAATTTGTGGTCTCTCATTGTAAATATGTGGCTTAAAAAGGAAACATGTGGTTTTTGAGTTGTTCAAATCGTTGACAAACATATATTTTTCTTATGCCTCAGAAGGAATGATTTTCCTCCCTACTCATGAATAGAGCTACTTATTACACCACAGGGGAATCTAAACAATGACCCAGTGTTGCATTAATATCTAGCTGTCCAAACTAAACATATGCATTGGCATATGTGGAATTTGCTTTTACAAAAAAGAGCTAGTAGAAATACTTTATATCTTTGCCTTTTCCCCCGCCATAGTTTTTTCCAAAGAATATTTGAGATCTTCCTCCCATTCTTAAATCAGCAGCATGGATATTGCTGGTCCTGGCACTGCTTGCTGATAGATGTTTGTTTGTTTGATAGATTTTACTTATCCATACAACCCTTACAAGCCTCCTTTAAGGCTCAAGGTGAAGGACAGGAGTCTTCTCTATCAATTTATTTTAATTAAATTGTCAGTGCAAAATAGAAGAATGCTCTGGAATGACGTGGAGTTGGTTTTACTTTATCTCCATCTCTACTAAGGTCAGTCTGTTTTTCAATTGCTGAGGCAAGGAAGTTAACACCCACACCTGTGCAGTACTTAAATCTTGTGTTTTTTAAGCCATGTCTTAAATGATAAAATAAAATCCTTTTAATTTGATAAGTTTTGTTCTTTAAATGTTAGTGGCCAGAATCTTGAGAACTAGGCTTCGATAAAGTTTTGCAGGAAAATAAGAAATTTCATTAATCATTGGTTTCTATATACATCCTCAGAACTCTGATCAAATCACCATCCTCAGGCCAAGAAGTGCTTCAGTGAGTTAGCTATAGGCAGAATATATACACATAAAGGACAACCGAGTTATTCAGGCATCTTTATTATTGTGAAGATAGTTGGTCTCATTTGAAGATCAGCATTATACTTCTGACTAACAAGGTCCAATACTATCCATCTATTATCTCTTCTTCTCTAGAGGTTCCATCAAAAAAGCTATGGCTTTTTTATTGTCGTATTACGTTTAAACACTTAGCTCTCCTTTTCAGGTTGCATTATACTGTATATTAGAAGATAAATGAAAATTAGGAGTCATACAATATATTTGACAAACTGTCTGAAAAAAACACAAACATACACATATAACCTAATTCTGCCTTCAAGAAACAGAAATGGTCTTACTTGTCTATTGTTCGTGGCAATACTTCAGAAGTTTCATATCACTTAGCAAATCACAAGTCCACAAAGATTTGTAAAAGAGAATAATATATGAGAAACCTCATTCAGCCGTGACAATGATGTGAACTCTTCCTTTATCTACAGGTGCTTTGATATTACTGCAGGCAAGGCTTATGTAATGATGACACTTTGCATGCTCAGATGACACAAAAGCTTATTTTGTTTCTTGCTTGCCAACAAAAATCAGATCAGCCATCCCAATAAGCTTGTTTTCTGCCAGTATTTGTCCATTAATTGTTGACAACAAATGCTTGTCCTGCTGTTGGCCTGTCTTTTTGCCAACAGGGAATATTTAAAGGAATTGTATTTTTGCTTGGATTCCCCCCCCCCCCCCCCAATTTGGAAATCAGGTTGTGTCAATTGACTTGACTCTATGTGATACTGATGCCCATATAAGACAAAATTCCACATACTGAATTAAAAATGTTAACTTCTTTCTTGGATATACTTGATGTATTAATGTTAAATCACCAGGAATTTTAATCAGAGACACTCTCAGACAAGTGCCTTTTCTTTTCAATCCCTTTGCAGAAACTGTAAAAAACAGACAGGAGATTTATCCTTCTGTTACCAGAATACAGAAGTCAGAAATCCAACGTTTTCAAATGGCAAAAGAGGAATGAAAGCAATTGTAGGCAACAAGGTTCAGCAAATACTACAGGTAACAGTAATTCTAAAGGATGGAGCAGGTGAACTTCCAGTAATACAGTATGGTAGTAGGAGATATAGCATAAACCCGCTATTCTTACTCCGGTGTGATAACTACTTTAGCTATATCATGAGACTGATAAATCTTTATGATTTTACAAAATGTAATTTTTAAAACAGTCTGTGGCTATTAAATTGTTAAAATAATATACACCGACATCATAGACAGATAAGAAGACCTCCATCATTTTGCTTGTAATTAATATTCAGTTTGGTTTTTGTGCCACAAATTTGCTTTCTTAAATGAACTATTGTTTATTTATTATAAGATCAAGCATATTATTGTTACCTTCTGATCTGTGCCTTACAATTAATTTTATTACACTTTTATTCATGGACTCCAATTCTAGACAAAAACCCTGTCAAGTGTAAAACCTGAAAGATGATCTGCATGAATGAAACTTTTGCTTTTAATGCCATATTCCTAGGTATAGCCAAATTTAGTATAACTCAGAATTTTTTTTCTCAGAATTTTCAAGTTTATGGATCCCGTTGTGAACTGGTAGTAAAGGTAAATAGAACCCACCTCTGACTGTATTGTATTGACATAAGAAAAGACTGAATGAAAGAACGAAACTGTGTGAAACAATATAGAAATTCTATGAAATATAAGATTAGTGATATTTATTATAACAATCAAGTGATTATAACCGATGTGATTAAGTGAAGGAATATTGATGTTAAGAGCTAAACTTAGATAATAATCTTTGTATATTATATAATATAATAAAACAAAAATATAAAGACAATACAACACAATACAAAGACAAACAAAGGTCCCACCACCTACAAACCCCACCTACACACACACACACACACACACACACACACACACACTTTGGTCATCAACAGAATATATTGTATTTTCCTTTACATATTTATAAAGAAGTGTTGTTGAATTCTTAGTTTTAGTACTTTAAGTTCAAAATATATTTATATCGTCACCTTATTCACCTTCTGTTATAATCTTGCATCCTAGTTTCATTAGTCTACAGTTGTGCTAATTTTCCTTTCCAGCCATTGATACCATTGGTGCCACACAAGATAGTAATCACTTTCTTCTTTATCCTGGAATTCCAGCGTCAATCTATCCATTTCGGCACATTCTGTTATCTTTGAGATAATTTTATCTGTAGTTGGGAGTTGGTCTGATTTCCAGTTTTGAGTGAACAGTAATCGTGCTGCTGTCAAAATGTGTATAATGAGGTTTTTCGTCTCTTTTGTGTGTTGTGATGTTATCATTCCAAGTAAAAAAAAAACCCTGGACTATCTTCTACGTGTGAGTTTATTATTTCCTCGATGATTTTTTTTATATCCTGCCAATATTGTTGGGCCTTCCTGCATTTCCACTGGGCGTGGTAATATGTCCCCTTTTTTGTTTTACACTTCCAACAGAGTGAGGGAGTGTTTGGATATATTTTAGCTAATCGGGCCAGTGGTAGGTGCCATCTGTAAAACATCTTGATAAGATTCTCTTTGTATGATGTGGCCCTTGTCATTTTAATATTTTGTTTCCATAGTTTCTCCCAGTTTGCCAGTTGAATGTTGTGTCCTATATCCCTGGCCCACACTATCATATTTTGTTTAACTGTTTCTTCTGCTAGTTTGTATCTAAGAAGATAGTTGTATATTTTCGTTATCATCTTTTGTTCTGTGCCTTGTAAAATCTTATCCAGTTCGTTCAAACTATTCGAGATTCCATATTGTGTTTTGTCTGCTGTATATCTTGAATATATTCGGGAATAGGGCCACCAGTCAATAATTATACCACAATCTTGAAGTTGATGTCTTGGGATAAGTTGGCCTTCCTGGTTTAATAGATCTTGATACCGCATCATCTTTCCTATCTCGAGGGTATTTCAATGCCTCCATCGGGGACCACCATTTTGGTATTGTGGTATAATGATTTTTTTTCGTTTCCTGCCAAATCTTGAATAATGAAGCCCGAATTATATGTCGTTGGAAATACCTGTGTCCTTTGTCCGGTCCGTCCCATAAGAAGGCGTGCCATCCTCTTGTTAAGTCAAAACCTTCTAAATATAAAGTTCTTTTATTATCCAATTTCATCCATTCTTTGCTCCAGGTCAGCCCTGATGCCTTGTAGTAAAGTTCCCAATCTGGTATTGCCAGGTCTCCTGTGTCCTGTGTATCCTGTAAAGCTTTAATCTTAATTCTGGCCTTCCTTCCCTGCCATAGATAGGTCATTATTGTTTTGTTAAGATTTTTGAAGAAATCTCTTCCCGGATGTATTGGTATTACCTGGTATAGGTATAATACTTTTGTAGCATGGTCATTTTTATTGACGTGATTCTGCCCATCAGCAACAATTGTAATCTATTCCAAATTTCCAAATCTGTTTTAATTTGTTTTAATAATTTGGTATAGTTGTCTTCTTTGATCGTAGTTGCTTTTGCCGTCAGCCTAAATATTTTATCTTCTTTACTATTTGGATTCCTAATTCCTCTTCTAATTTCAACCTCTGTGCTTGGGTCATATTTTTCATCAATACTTTCATTTTTTGTCTATTTATTTTGAGGCCCGCGACTTCCCCGTACTCCTCTATCATTGCCATTAGTCTTGGTCCGGATAATCTTGGATTTTCCAGGATGAAAATTACATCATCTGCAAAGGCAAGCAGTTTGTACTCCTCTCCCCGAATCTTGAGGCCTTTGATATCTTTCTCCTTCCTAATTTCATTTAGTAGAACTTCCAATGCTATTATGAATAATAGGGGGGACATAGGGCATCCTTGTCATCCTCCTTTCTGAATATCAAAAATTTGTGTCATATCACCATTTATTAAGATTTTTGCAGTTTGATGTGAATAATTTTTTTTTATCAGTTTGAGAAATTTCTCTCCACAATTCATCGACTCAAGTTGTATTATAAGAAAGGACCAATTTAAGTTATCGAAGGCCTTCTGGGCATTGAGCAAGATTAGAGCTACTTCTTTATGTATCTTTTGATCGTAATATTCCAAAATATTTATAATCGTCCTTAGATTGTTTTTAATCTGTCTCCTAGGTATGAAACCATTTTGGTCTTGATGTATGTATTTATGAATTATTGCTTTAAGTCTCTGTGCCAGTATTGACATAAATAGTTTATAATCCACATTGAGTAATGAAATTGGTCTATAATTTCTAACCTGGGTTGGCTCTGTATCTTCTTTGTGTATTAATGTGATAATGGTTTCTGTCCAGGATTTTGGAATTTCCGCTTTCAATAATGCTGCATTAAAAACTTGTAGTAATGTTTCATCTATTGATTGTTGACAATGTTTATAGAATTCGGTGGGAATTCCATCTAGTCCTGGGGTTTTATTGTTCTTTTGTTTTTTGAGAGCTTCGACCAATTCAAACATTGATATGGGCCGGTTCAGGATTTCTCTATGTTCTTCTTCAAAGTGTGTGATATTGGTTTTGTGAAGGTATTTTCTAATTTTGTCTTCCGGGACAGCATCCTGTCGATAGTTTTTGAAAAAATGTTTTAACTATGTTTTTCTTGTCTAAGTGTGTGTGATGTAAAGTTCCTGACTTGTCGTGAAGTTGATGAATAATTCTTTTTTCTGTTTGGTTTCTTAATTTGTAGGCTAATCAGCGTCCGGTTTTATTTGCGTGTTCAAAATTGGTCTGCTTTGCCATTCTTATTTTCTGTGCTAATTCCGTTTTTGTAGTTAAGTTCAATTTGTGTTTGGACAGATTAAATCTTTGATGCGCTGTCTTATTGTTGGGGTACTGTTGTAATCTAGTTTCCTCTATCTTAATTTCTTCCAGTAAATCGTTCCTAATTCTTTGTTTCTCTTTTTTCCTTTTCGCCACATATGCGATGGTTAGGCCTCTGATATAAGCTTTTGTCGTGTTCCATAGATTTTGTAACAACATTTGATCCTTTGTGTTGATTTGAAAAAATATCTTAATTTCCTTTTCTATCATTTGTAAGTACTCTTTTTCCTTTATTATATTTATATCCACTTTCCATCTTTTCTGTTTTCGGAAGCCTTTCCAAACTATTTTGATGGGGTTATGATCAGCCCATATACTAGGCATAATTTCTATATCGTATGTTTCTTTGCTTAATTGAGGTGTCATCCAGGCCATATCCAGCCTGGACCACGATTGATGGGGGGCAGAATAATATGTATATTGTTTTACTTTGGTATTTAATTCTCGCCAAGTGTCATGCAAACTCATTTCTTGTGCCAATTCTTTGAATGTTTGTGGCAATGTTTTCCTTTTAATTTTATTCTTCCTGTTACTGTGGTAGTCTTCTTGTGAATTTGCAATTGTGTTAAAATCACCAACAATACAAACATTTTCATAGTCCAACTCTTTTAACTTGTTGTGTAATTTTTTATAAAAATCAGTTTGGTTTCCATTTGGGGCATAAATAGCTGCTAGTAATATTATTTTTGTTTCCAATTTTAGTTCAGTCATTAACAATAGTTTCTCAGCCTTTTGGCTAAGATCTAGTGTAGTATCTGTTCTTATCAGTTTAATCTTTGTATATTATAAAATGATATCTATATTTATATATTTAAATCTATCTATATTTTTATTTACATACATATATATTTACTGTCAATTAATCTGTGCTAAAGTATCAAGGTATAAGAAGAAATTTATATTATAACAAGTATATTAATTATAGTAATTATAGTAATCTAAAATTGTATAACATATATATAATACATAAGTCTATAGATATCCTTGATATATTTATACAATGTTGAAGCTAATTAATTTTACATTAGTATAATGCTATATTTAGATATATAAGGTACTTTGGGAGTGTTAGAACTAATAACTAAACTTTAATCTTAAACTTAACTTTATTTGAGTTAAAATTGTATGTCATTGTATGTATGTGTATTCAACTACCACATCCAAGATAGGGAAAAAAACAGCTTCAAACCCGGCATCTGCAACGTCATCACCCTCGAACCAAAGATCAATAAAGAGTATGCTGGGGATGGAGAAAACAGGTTTGGCATTGAGTGTACAGAATATGCAAACAACCTTGCTAATGATTCAAGAAATGATGACTAAAACGCAAGAGGTGATAACAAACAATCATGAGGAAACGAAAAAACATCATGAAGAAATTAAGACTGAAATGGGAGAAATGAAAGGAGATATCAAGAGTATGGATGGCAAAATAGGGAGCATACAACAAGCTATTACAGAAAATGAACAGAGGATAAAATCAGTAGAAACAAAAATGGAACAAGTAGACTGAAAAATGGAAACAATGGAGCAAAAATGCATACTTGCAAATAGAGAGCTTGAAGAATCGATCGTCTTTCTCAAGATGGAAAAGGCATCTTATAAGTTGAGATTCCAAAATATCATGGAAGAAAAGGAAGAAGACCTGGATGAGAAAATGGCAAAGATTCTCGCAGAGAAGTTACAGAAAGACAAACAAGACGTAAGAAGAGACTTGGATGAAATATACAGAATGAACACTAATTATGCACGAAGACACAGACTAGCCAAAGAAGTATATGTAAGGTTTACTAAGAGAATGATAAGGGTTGAAATATATAAAAAACGAGGGAAGAACCGATAACATACAAGGGGAAAGAAATAATAACATTGAAACAAATACCACGAAGGGTGAGAAATCAAGGAAGACAATACCAGTTTCTAACAACTCAATTGTTAGACAAGGTTATGTATAGGTGGCTGGCGTCGGAAGGCATCCTGATCACATGGAAAGAAAAAAAAATCAAAATAGATACTCTGCATAAAGCACAAGAATTGTATGAACATCATTTCACAGCTGAAGAGGAATAACAGAATAGAGAAGAGGTGGAGAATAGAAGCCAGGAAGAAGATCAAATAGAGGAAAAAGAGAGAGAGAGAGAGAAGAAGAAGAAAGGACATAGGAAAGAGAATGAACAGAACGGGAAGGTGCAAGAGGGAGAGTACAGAGGGAGAAAAGAAACACAAGAAAATAATACAAGTAAAAAATGGAAGAAAAAATTAAAATGCTTTCTATAAACATAAACGGACTAAACTCAACAAGGAAAAGAATACAAAATTTGCAAAATTACGGAAATTAGATATTGATGTCATATCCTTACAAGAAGTACACATTAAGAAAGAACACAGTAAATTACTTGAAATCCAAAAATAGGAAAACTTTATACAACACTAACACATACAAAAAAAAGAGGAATCGCAACATATGTCAAAGAAAAAATAAAATCAAGACTAATATACGCAGATGAAGAGAGTAGAATTTTAATGATAGCATTAGAAACAGAGCCAAAGCAAATATTACTTACGATAATATATGCACCAAAAAATAACCAATGTGAATTTTATAAAAACATACATAACAAAATAACAGAAATGGAATATGCAAATATATGCATAATTGGTGACTTTAATGCAATAGCGGATATTAAAAAAGATTATAAAAGTAATAAGAAAAACAACAAGAAGAAAAACATACTACCAAAATTGTTCTTTGAAATGACATCAGAACTAAATTTACAGGATGCATGGAGAGAAATACATGCAGCCAATATACATTTTATTCAAATCCACACCAGTCTTAGTCAAGGATTGACATGGCATGGGTGACACCAGGATTGCAGAAAGAAATAGAAGAAATAGAAATAGAGAGCAATAACTGGATAGATCATAATCCAATAAAAATAACATGGAAAGGACAGATAAAGATAAAAATATGGACAATGAACCAAAACCTATTAAATGATAAAGAATACAGACAAATGTTAGAAAAAGAGCTGAGATTATTTTTTACGGTAAACAAAAAAGACACATTGCTACAAAATCTGTGGGACACCACAAAATCTTATATACGTGGACTAATAATAGCGTATACGACAAGAAAAAATAAGAAAAGGAAATATCAACAAGAGATGCTACAGGAAGAACTTAAAAAAGCAGAACTTGAATTACAGAAAGCTCCTCAAAATAATAAAACAAAAGAAAAAAGAGATTATATAAAACACAAACTCAACTTGATAATGCAAGAAGAAATGACGCAGAAAATTAGGATGGCTAAACAAAAAATTTTCGAGCATGCAAATAAATCAGGATGGTGGTTAGCATACAAATTAAAAAAAGAAAAAGAGAAGAGAATAATATACCAACTACAGGACGAGAAAGGAGCCATGCAACATAAAAGGGAAGAAATAAAGAATATAATACAAGAATTTTCTACAAAACTATATTCCCAAGATAATATTGCAGAAGACAAAGTCAAAAAATATCTAGACATACTGAGTATAAACCAAAGTACAGAAGAGCAAAGAGAGATGCTAAATGGAGCAATAACTACAACAGAACTAGAGGCGGCATTAAAGAAGCAAAAAAATAACAAATCACCAGGCCTGATGGAATTCCTGTTGAGTTATGTAAAAATACACAAGAAACGTTAGAATGGTTATTAGAAATATTTAATGAAGCACTTGAAGAAGCCAAATTACCATCAGCATGGACAGAAGCAGTTATTAACCTTATTCCAAAGGAAGATACAGATCGTCAACAAATCAAAAACTACAGACCCATCTCATAATTAAACATGGATTATAAAATATTTGCCTCAATTATATCAGAAAGAGTCAAAGGAGTCTTAAATGAACATATCCATTCAGACCAAAATGGTTTTTTACCAAGAG
Organism: Ptyas mucosa; assembly: GCA_012654045.1. NCBI lineage: Eukaryota > Metazoa > Chordata > Lepidosauria > Squamata > Colubridae > Ptyas > Ptyas mucosa. The sequence goes on from WNWU01013802.1 coordinate 15,593,316, forward strand.
GACAGATAAAATATAACATGAGAGCGATTATAAATTCACTGGAGTACTATGAGGTGCACCCAGAAAAACAAGCTGCCCTGGTTTTCCCAGATGCCCAGAAAGCATTTGATTTTAAATTGGAAATTCATTACTACACAATTAAAAACTATGAAATTCAGGGGAAAATTCGTAAAGATGGTAGAAAAAAATTTATTCAATGCAAATAGCAAAAGTGATAATGAATGGGGACATCACAAAAAAATTTGATATAACAAAAGGGGTAAGACAAGGTTGCCCGCCCTGTCCATTTCTACTTATTCTAACTTTAGACACACTTATAATAAAAATTAGAAAGGATAAAGATATAAAAGGCTTAAAAATTAAAAAGGTAGAGTACAAAGTCCAAGCATTCACGGATGATTTAGTATTTATTTTAGAAGAACTATTAGAATCGGGACCCAAATTAATCCAAAAAGTAGAAGAATTTGGCGAAGTAGCGGGGCTTAAAATTAATAAAAGTAAAACAAAAATAATAACAAAGAATCTTACAAAAAAACAAGATAGGAATTGGAAGAAAAAACAGGTATGCAAATAGCTATGAAAGTAAAATATTTAGGGATTTGGCTAACGGCTAAATGTGCCTTAATCAAGGAAGATAATTATGATAAACTACTACAACAAATAAAAAAAGACTTAGTAAATTGGAAAAATCTGCAACTGTCACTCACTGGAAGGATTGCATCTATTAATATGAACATATTACCAAGAGTACTATTTCTATTCCAAATTACACCAATAAAACCAGGGAAAACGTTTTTTGAAGATTTAAACAAATTAACCACAAAATACATTTGGAAAGGGAAAAAAAATCAAGGATTAAATTAAAATTATTGCAGGATAGCAAAGAGAAAGGAGGCTTCGGACTCTCAGATTGGAAATTGTACTATCAGGCAACAGTGTTAACATGGGTCAAAGACTGGATTGAAGGGCATGACCTACAATGAGGGTGGCATGTATTTTTATGGGATGAGAAGAATAAATCCCACAATTATTTTCCAAGACATCTAATTAGGAATGCCTTATTACAGGTCTGGCAAAAAATAAAAAAAAACCCAACTATACCAAAATACCAAACTGGTTATCCACAATGGAAGCAATGAAATACCCAAACTTAACAGGTATAGACAAATTAATAAGGTACAAGGATCTGATAAATGAACAAGGGAATTTGAAAACCAGACAAGAATTAAAAGATCAGGGTATAGATACAGATTGGTGGACATATACACAAATCCAGACCAGATATAATAAAGATATAAAAGTATACGAATTTCAAAAAGAACAACAGGAATTAGACAGGAATTTGCAAGGAACAGAAGAAAAGTTGTTTAGGAAAATATATAAATATTTACTGAGATATAAAATGGAAGAAGTGGTTAAAGAAACAATGATAAGATGGGCTTATTACTTTTCTTTAGGTCTTAATCACTACTATTTCATGCTACAGTGTGACAGTATGCCTCTGAATATACTTGGGAAAGTTGATTGATACCAATTAATTTATATGAAAATGCACTTTAGAGAAGCTAGGAAAAGAAACAGTTACAATAGAAACCTGTTTGGGAATATTCCTTCTTTCCCTTTTCTCTGTAGTAATCAAAAATATACTGGGAAAGCAAAGTTGAATCCTATAAGAGGTGAGAATTAGCCTTCTATTTTTCATTCAAATGCCCTCTAAACATCTCAAAACATGCAATTCTCATAAATGTTGCAAAGGTCTTATTCCTGGATGCTAGCAGCCCGCAGACCACCAGTTAAACAGGGATAAGATCCCATGAGGCTTATTTCAAAATTTGTGTATTATAAAGTTAGCCTGTGGTTTTTGTATGATATGTATCAACAGATATTTTGTACAAGGTTGGTGCTGTACCAACAAAACCACTGCACTTTTGACCTATTTATTTGTCCAAGAGAATCAGTTAATTTACTGGAGAGTTGATTTGAGAAGTCTTCCTTAATTTAGATATTCGTGTGTGTGTCTGTGTGTGTGTGTGTGTGTGTGTGTGTGTGTGTTTGTGTATTTGTTAGAACCAGCAGTTCGGCAGTTTGAGTCTCACCAAGCTCAAGGTTGACTCAGCCTTCCATCTATCCGAGGTCGGTAAAATGAGGACCCAGATTGTTGGGGACAATATGCTGACTCTCTAAACCGCTTAGAAAGGGTTGTAAAGTACCATAAAGTGGTACATAAGTCTAAGTGTTATTGCTATCTTAGTTAAAACACTAAAAATAAATATAAGCTGATAAAGCTTTGTCTCCCCTTGCCTGATTTTAATAATATGCAATAACATTTAATAGGATCCCAAGTGCTCCTTTTCATCCAAGCATGGAATCTAATATCATATGATGTTTCTTTTTTACTAGGGGTTTCCTGCATCCCCTCAAAATCTGCTCTCGTAGCCAGAATTGTTTAGGAGACCAATCAGTTCTGAATCAAGCATTCTGAAGGTACATAAGGAAACCCAGCTAGTGCTCCATCGTGAGATTCAGTCATTCCTTTATCAGATTCAGAACATAGAGAACCCCAATTGTATTGCAGTAACTAACCCTGGTGAACATTTCGAACTTCACAGGAAATTTTTGAGAAAGTTGGTGGGATTTTTGTGAATCTTCGTGACAAAACAAAAAGGGAAAAATTGGGAAAGATTATTACTATTCTCCCTACCAGAAACAGACCAAATGCAAGAATATAAAACAACTCAAAATTAATTGCTTTTAAATTAGCAAAACTTCAGTTGGAATTCTAAATGTGTACCTAAACTCTATTTAATCTGAACACCTGCACTAAAAAACAGTCTTTCAATATATAATTTCATGCATTGTGCAACTGAAATTCGAGTCTTCAAATTTCAAGTGTTTTACTAGCCAGAAGCAAGGTTATGGCCAAGATGTCTCCCTTAACTGCTTGGGGAATAGAGAAATGGTAATTACAATGTCAAATAACAGCCTCTGGTTGCATTACCACATTCACAAGGATGACCATTCCTTAACAAAAACCACTAATGCTGCTCAAAATAATGCAACTGAAGGTTCTGCTATTTGACCCTCATCTAGAAGGTCACTGAGAAAGTATAATATATTGTTCTAAACAACAAAGTTATGATCTTTATAGAGTATCGTTGAAAATTAGGAGAATCAGAGTTTAGCTTCGATATATAAAATCCCATGTTCACTTTTGTCATCTCCAAAGGCAATTGTGTCAGATTGCAGGAGTAGAAAAGATCCTCAGAGATTCTCCTATCTAGAGTTAAAAACTTTTGGTGGGTGGAAAGTAAATGAAGCAACTTAGCACAAGGCAGTTTTCTATCATTATAATGTAACATTTAAAAATGAAGAGCATTGGCTGCTCCTACGGTTTTACCCCAGTGATGTTACAGTCCTTCAACTTAACCATTAGGAAGCAAAGTAAGTTTACTTACGAAAAACCCAACTCAGCAGTCATTTCCAGAATCAATATGAAACATCTAAACATCAAACTTAGAGGAAAGAACAGTCTGACCCAAGGAACAGCCAAATTTAAAAACAAAAAAAACCTATTCATGCCCGGAAAGAAAACAGCATAGAATCTAGAAGTATTTAGCACAGTATGATTGTTTTAAAAATATGATACCCTAGAACTTTTCATTTTAGAAAGAACAAATACCTGTTCTTGGCCTCAGGAAAACACTGATGACCCTTACTGAGTATATTACTGACAATCATTTTCTGATTCATTATCAGAAGGCAATGCCTGTAGTTACCCTGTTCAAAAGAAAATAATTTTGTTCATGCTGTTATTAATGCTGCTATTAATGCTGCTATGTGAAATTACATCACCAACTTGATTTTTGTGGAGCTCAGTTAGAACTATATCTCAATTAGTCTCCTCTAGAAAAGTATAATTTAAATTCCTGAAGCTTGCACATTTCAGAATCTTTAGGAGTTAGAGTTTAGAGTTAGAGTTTATTTGATTTATATACTGCCCTACTCCCGAAGGACTCAGGGCGGTGAACAGCCATGAATTAAAACACATAGATACAACATTTAAAACAGACTAAAATCAAATTAAATAATTTGGCCATATACAAATTTTAAAAAAACCCAATAATTTAAAACAAATTAAAATTCATATTATTAAAAGAGGGAAAATTAGGCCAGGCCCGCCTGATGGAATAAAAAGATCTTAAGAGCATGGCAGAAGGTGCGTAGGTCCGGGATCCTCCATATCTCCGGGGGGAGCTCATTCCAGATAGTAGGTACCCCCACAGAGAAGGCTCTCCCCCTGGGGGCCGCCAGTCGACATTGTTTGGCCGATGGCACCCGGAGGAGTCCCTCTTTATGAGAGCATACCGGCCGGTGGGAGGCCACTGGTGGCAGCAGGCGATCTTGTAAATAACCAGGTCCTAAGCCATGGAGCGCTCTAAAGGTGGTAACCAAAACCTTGAAGTGCACCCGGAAGACCACTGGGAGCCAGTGCAGCTTGCGCAGGAGAGGTGTCACACAGGAACGCCATGTCGCTCCCATAACCACCCGTGCGGCCGCACTTTGCGCCAGTTGGAGCCTCCGGGTGCTCCTCAAGGGGATCCCCATGTAGAGAGCATTACAGTAGTCCAGGCGGGAAGTGACGAGGGTATGAGTGACCGTGTGTAAGGAAAAGTTTTTTCAAGTCCACGTGGATTTAATTTGAATCTATGCAGGTGGTAATAATCCTTTCTCTGTCCTTCGGTTAGTGTACATGTAAAAATAAAACTCTGTATAAAACTCTGAACTAGAAACTAGATTACAAGTATGTTCTAATTGCCCAGTATGTAGTCCTTCCTTCCTCTTGAAAAAATGAACTTGAAATTGAAATGGACAGTTCTCTCATCCCTAGTTCTAGTTCTATTTTATTTCAAATACTGTTGTTCAAGGGTACCCTATCAATTTGTTGGTATGATCGGAACTCCAATCATAGACAGGTAAGAAAATCTTTGCTTCAGAAAACAAACGGGTTTCTCTCATTTACTTGTTTGTGATATCCATCCAGAAGCAACTCAGTAGAAAAAATGGAAGAGTGCTTAATGATGCCAGGTAACCATGCAGAAACCTGCCTTTTTGAAGAGCCCCAAATGACTTCCCCACCTGGCATCTCTTACCTGCAATTCAGTTGCAGGTCTTAACCCCTTTTACCCTGGAAAAACCACTAGATTGGTAAAAATGTTCCTTCAACATTTTTCCTGATAACTCTCCATGGTTGCAACATTACATTTTATAGAACTATTTTTTTAACAAGGGGATTTCCAGAAATCCCCAACATTCCCAGCCAAATGCCCTTTAGCACTGGGATTATGACACCCATCATGGGTGAATTATGATACGATACAGCTGTTAAAGACATTATTTTTCCATTCTCGTTCTCTCTCTTAGCTATGCATCTGGGACATGGAAGATACAGATCTTTCAAAAAGATATAGATCTTTTTTACAAATATATAGATAAATTTATGTTTGAATTCTGCATCTGAACATATAAAGTTGTAATGAATTGCAAGTAAAAATATGTTTTATGCGTGCATGTATTTTCTTTTTGGTTTTTTTACATCTGAATTCCAACAAGAAGAGTGCAGCAATGTATTGCAGGTTATAACATTAAAAATACAGCTTCTCTTAAATAGTGTGATACACTGACGTGTGAAAATATAATGGAAGTGATTGAGAAGAAGTATATTTCCAAGGCAGCAAATATAGATTGGTGTTATAATCCTTATCCAGAAATTAGTAATAGACATTTTTTTTTAAAAAAGACTTATTTTACTCTTAACTTCCACTTCATTTGGGATCACCTAGTCCTGGCCATATTTGGTCTATTGGAAGTTGTTGAATGCACCAATGGGCCACCTGTGGAAACCAACACAGAATGAATGTATTTCAGATGGATGTGTAAGCAAAACAAACCAGCAAAGAAAAGGTATGTTCATCGCTCCCTTCTAAAAATAGATATGAAAGTAAAGGCATGGGTTTCTTTTTCAAAAAGTGTCCTAGCAACAAGAAGGAATATTATAGTGCATAGTAATTCTAGGAATGTGGGGAGAGTTGTGCCTCTTCTAAACTAGTTAAATGATAAACATTAGCAGTAAAGAAATGAGTGAAGGAAATTTTTTGCTTCTCTTAAGCCAGAGAAAGAAATCCACACAGGGACAAGTTTAAAGGCCTTTGGACAGATTCCATTAAGAACCATTTCACCTGTTCTAATAATCTTAAAATGAATAAAAATAACAATTAAGCCTTTGCCTGTGATTTTGGCATAACATAAATGTTAACTTTCCCACACAGATTTTTTTAAATGCATTTGATTCCAAAAAAGAACTTCAGAAAATAGGCCAAGTGTATCATAGATGTATTTCCTTCATTGCTTTTGTTTCTCATAAAACTTTAGGCTTGCTTGTTCATTATGAAGAGATTCTGTATATAACTTGCATAACCAGTATTTCCATTTATTTTTCAAACTACAGTTGCAGTGTTTTATATGCCCGGAAGAGAAATTGGGGGAAAAAACCCAGTTTGAAAAATATTTCTAGTATACTTCTCAGAAAAATGAGAATAAGTCACTTTTAAAAGAGAAATGAATAATCCAGTAATGGTAGTCCTCTATTTACAACTATTTATTTAGTAACCAGAGTTATAATGGCACTGAAAAATGAAACGAATGGCTGTTTTTTACAATCATGACAGTTGCAGCATCACCACAATCACATGACAGGGGCCGAGGTGGCGCAGGGGCCGAGGTGGCGCAGTGGTTAGAGTGCAGTACTGCAGCTACTTCAGCTGACTGCTAGTTCAGCAGATCAGCGGATCAAATCTCACCGGCTCAAGGTTGACTCAGCCTTCCCTCCTCCGAGGTGGGTAAAATGAGGACCCAGATTGTTGGGGGCAATATGCTATTTAGTATACTGTCTTTGGTGTGAACTACCCAGAGTCCTCGGAGAGTGGGCGGCATAGAAATATGACTAATAAATAAATAAATAAATGATCAAAATTCAGATGCTTGGCAACCGGTTCATATTGATGATGGTTGCAACATCCTGGGGTCATGTCATCACCTTTTGTGAACTTCTGACAAGCAAAGTCAATGGTGAACTGAGATTCACTTCACAATCCTGTTACTAACTTAACAATTGCATTGATTCGCTTAACAACTGTCGCAAAAAAGATCATAAAATGGGACAAAACTCACTTAACAACTGTCTCCACACACAGAAATGTTGGGCTCACTTGTGCTTCTAAGTTGAGGACTACCTGTATGCCAATTCATATATTCTCGTTACATTATTTGGATTGGAACAGAGATCGAATCTGAGATCCAGACTGGTTCCAGTATGTTCCCAAAATTGTAATGAAAAGAATTGTCTTCTCCTCTCTGCATGCATTCAGGTGTAAACACAGAGAAAAGCCGCCTGCCAAACCTTGTTGCTGAAGCGAGGCCAAGCTTGAAATAGAAAATCCATTAAACTCAGGGAAACTTACTTCTGCGTGGACTTGCATTTTTTGCAGATAAAATGCTATGTGATAGCAACAAAATAGGTGGTGAGGCATTCTTGACAATTTCCCCCCTTTTCTTTACAGAACCAGCTCTTGGCTTTGCTGATTTCAAATCTGTATTGAAGTGGTTTGAAATTACCTGCACAGTCTTATTAGTTTAAATCATTTCAGACACAAATCTCGGCATCTCTACAGATTTTGCATGAAGTTTAATCAAGATGCTCGTTAGTGAAAGCAAGCAAGTAGAATCCCAACAATAAAAAGAAGACGCTGATATATTCTGATCTAATCTTCCATAATAGATGTCTAGCTGGGAGGAGTAGCATCACAGCAGATCACACAGCAGAATCTAGTATAAGATATTTGATGTACATCAAATATTAACTTCTCATGCAAAGAAAAAAAATCCTTGAATGTATTGCAAGGGAATGGTTTTTATTTACCCTTTTCCCTTTGTATACTATTTTTCTCTGTGTTCATTTTTTTAAAAAAATTAAGTAAATAAAAAGGGATTATGAAAATAATTTTAAATATTTTAAAGAAAATGAAAGAAGTGTTTCCCCTCCCCCATGCAGAACCATAGTTTAAAGTGCCAACCTCCAATCCAATTTCTGACCTTAGTTTGACTTTCTAATCCATCAAGAAGTGGGCATTATTAGATAAAATTTCTAATCCGAAGATGGTTTGTAACTAGCCCTCTAGGGCAGAAGTTGCTTACTTGAGATTTCATGGCTAGAAGGGACTCCTGGCTCCCCCACTTCTGAGAAATAAAACATAGCAAAACAGGAAACCTCTATGTGATATCCTAAAATAGGCATAAATCAGATGAGGAAAATGTTTTGATTATGATTATGTGCCATTAATTCATTGTCAATTTCTAATGATCACATAGATCGGCTTTCTCCATGACAATTCTTCCATCCCATTCTTTCAAATATCCCAGCATTGCACTCATTGCCATTGCAACCGAGTCCACTCACCTTGTTACTACTTCTCGTCTTCTCTTTTCTCCCACCTTTCCCAGCATTAGTGTCTTCAGAGAAGTCTTTGAATAAGATCTCCAAAATGAAAAGCGCTAGTCTCACCCATATTAATGATTAACTCTGTCCACTTTTACTGTCATATCAGTCATGCAGTCCTTAGATTTTACAGATGTCCTCAGCCACTTCACAGTGTTCATCATTGATTTAAGAGAAACAGGATGCTATTTTCTTTCCTGAAATCCCATTTCTCATAGTCCTACTAACTTCTCTCTTTGTGGTTGTCAGATATATATTGATGGTCGTGCTCATTCGGTTCTATGAGGAAGTTATTTGGTCAATACAGCTTCAGGTTCAATTTTTTTATTATTATTATTTACAAATATACAATAATGAACAGGGCGTCCTGTTGCATTTGTTACCCTAACTGTATGACTCAGATGTTGAGAGGAGAGAGAAGTTCACGTGTTGTCTTGCTGAGAGATAGATGGGAAGAAGCAGGGAAGATATCCAATTGATTTCTGGGTAAGAATCCAATAAGAAAGTTCATTGGCTGATACAGTCACATGTGATGTCTGTAAAGACTTAACCCCTTCTGGTCCCTGGTGCATCATACGCAGGCAATATCTGACAGTGGTTATTTCTTATTGTTCAGTTAGATAACAGGAAATTAGCTAGCCATCCCAGCTTGGTTTAACAACACTGTAGAACCATCTTACATAAAACTACAACCCCTTCTCACCTATCATCTGTCATACTGGCCACTCCGAAACCCCACATTGGCCCTGACTGCAATAGCTTTTCTTTGATATGTGTTCCAGCTACTTCTATTTAGCAATAGCTCAGTGAAATCTTTATGGATTGGTCTGAGTACCTTTTAAGATTGTATAACTATCAATATAACTTGATTGGCATATGCCATAAAATTAATAATATATTGGAATAAGTTATAAGTTATTCAATTCATTTGTATGGGAGCAGAATTAATAGCCAATCAATAGCTGGAAGTGAATTCCCCTCCGCAATTAAAAAAAATCCTATAAGAGAAAAGGCCTAGCTGCCTAATACATTTTGTGAACATAATATGGGCTTATGAGCAAGATAACTATGTTTTCCAGGTTCAGAGAATGAGCAATCCATAAAACTTCATGTCAGGTATGCCTCCTTTCACAACTCAAGAAAGAAAACCCCCCGACTCCATTTTCACAGAGAAAGGTACTTTTACTGAGTATGAACTGAATGCAACCAAAGAAAAGCAAGGTCTGAGGCAATAGATGCGAAAATCACATATAGAAAGCATCCCCAAAACCCTCCTCCCCAAGGGTCCAGTCAGGATTATCCAATCCACATCCCCCCAAGGTGTCATGTGGGGTACAGCTTCAGATGGCTCCATCCTTCTGGTATGCCAGGACAGTTGACTTTGACTGGTTATCAGCACGCCTTCCAGCTGCAGAGAAAACACTGAGACAAACTTTCTCTAATTCACTCCCTGTTACGAGGCATTTCCACCAGCTCGCTTCCCCCCTCCCAACTACCAGACAGCTCCCCCCTCTCCCCGTTACAATGGCAGATGTAGCAGGCAAGCAATATAGAAGCGGAGGCTGACACTTTGTTTTAATCTACTTCTTTGCATCAAATGTTTTAAATCATTGGAACTACAGTATTTCCTATTTTACTTGCCATAAGATAGACATTGATGAGGATGGTCTGATTATAACTTGTAAGTTTAAATGAATAAAATCTTTTTCATTGTTTGGGGTAAGAGACAAAGAAGAAATGGCTGTCTAGGAGAGTTTTCCAAAGTGTGAGTTGTTTGTCCTTTGGGAAGGAGTAATCAGAGAACACGAGATGAGCGAAGAACCTTTTAGTTACATTGTTATAAATAAATCTACCTTTCTGAAAGGTTTACTGCATTGTTTATTTGTATTCATTTTGGTCTTTTAGGGGAGGTGTATACATTAAGATTACACTAAAGGGAGGTTTGATGATAAAAACTTTAGAAATCCCTGGGCTGCAAGGTTAAAAGCCACAAGCTTCCTGGCTTATACTATAGTAACACTTCTTCCTTTACCACGTCTTGATTTTCTATGCCTTTTTCCCATTTTTGCTCAATTTATAGTACACATTTCTTCATAGAAGCAATTGGTAAGAATAATCTCATATAAAAATCATGCTTTATCCTGGACATGTATTGCACTTGTGAACTTGAATTCATGTTAACTGTATTCATGTTCATTGAATATGAACATGGCACTAAGAGTAGTTAACCTAATCTTGCGAATCTAATCTTCTTCTCCAGTAATATTGTACTGCAAACTAGAGCATACAAAACCTTTGCTAGACCAATTCTTGAATACAGTTCATCTGCCTGGAACTCGCAATGTACATTAACAATGTACATTAACAATGTACAATCGACATTAATAACAATTGAGCAAGTCCAGAGGTATTTCATGAGAAGAGTACTCCATTCCTCTGCTCACAGCAGAATACCTTATTATTATAAGAATACACCAGACTTGAAATTTTGGGCTTAGACAACTTAGAACTATGCCGCCTTCGGTCTGACCTAAGCATGGTACATAAAATTATCTGCTACAATGTCCTACCTGTCAATGACTACTTTAGCTTCAATTGCAATAATACACGAGCACACAATAGATACAAACTTAAGGTAAACCACTCCAAACTCGATTGCAGAAAATACAACTTCAACAACAGATTGGTGAATGCCTGGAATGCACTACTGACTCTGTGGTTACATCCCCAAACCCCCATAACTTTAACCTTAGACCAGTGATGACGAACCTTTTTGACATTGCGTGCCAAAAGTCTAAGTGCACGTGTGCTGTCGCTCTCCCGCGTGCCGGAACCCATAATGCAATGCGCGCCCCCATTTACGCATGTGTGCATGACAACTCCCACGCTCCCTCTACACATGCGCCCACACTGTGCATGCATGCCCCTCCAATGCGCCCTCCACACTTTTTCCAAGTGGGCCGGCATACCTCTTACCAGAGGACAACTAGGTACCGGCCGTTCCCTGGTGAGACAGCTGTTCCCTGCCTGGTGCATGGTGCTGCCAAGATGGCTTGGCTAATGATCAGGCAACTCCAAAGTTTCCTGCTAAACGTGTTCGTTCTTGAGCCGCGCTTGTAGGGGGGAGAGATCTGGCTAAAGAGCTGTGCTTTAGCTGTGCTAAAGAGCTGCCTCCTGCCTTCCATAATCTCCAAAGTTCCTCTCCCCATGGAATCCTAGCGTTTTCCTGCCTTCCACGATCTCCAAAGTTCCTCTCCCCATGGAATCCTAGTGTTTTCCTGCCTTCCATGATCTCCAAAGTTCCTCTCCCCATGGAATCCTAATGTTTCCCTGCCTTCCAGGATCTCCAAAGTTCCTCCCCCCATGGAATCCTAGCGTTTTCCTGCCTTCCACGATCTCCAAAGTTCCTCTCCCCATGGAATCCTAGCATTTTCCTGCCTTCCAGGATCTCCAAAGTTCCTCTCCTGATTGAGTGCCTCCTGCCTTCCGTGCCTCCTCAGATTTTTGCAGTTTCTCCCCCCATCGCATGCTAGCTTTCTCCTACTTTTCTGCCACGGAGAGGCAGAACCTGCAGAGATCGGGGAAGGCCCTGCTTCTGTTCATCCACGGCAGAGACCAGAAGACTAGCTGGCTGATTGGAGGTGCGCGCATGTGTGGTGGACCTGGGGTGGGCTGACAGCTGGCGTGCCGGCAGAAAGGGCTCTGTGTGCCACCTGTGGCACGCGTGCCATAAGTTCGCCATCACGGCCTTAGACTGTCTACTGTTGACCTCACCCCATTCCAAAGAGTTCTGTAAGGGGCGTGCATAAGCGCACCAAGGTGCCTACCGTCCCTTTCCTACTGTCCCCATTTATTCGTGCTCATTTCCTGTATTCATAATATGTGTTTATCTGTTATCTTATACATGCTTGACAAATAAATAAATAAGTAAAAATGTATTTGTATCACGGGCTAGGCATTGTGCTAGTAATGTAATAGACTACAGCAGTCTACTATAGTTTGATTAGTTATCTTGCCAATTAGTTGTAGAACAGTCTACTGGCCTTCTCTAGTATTTTGTTATTGCAAAGTCTAACGTTCCTAAACAGAATGGTCACCAGAATTAAAATCATAGTCCCTATAAATCTGAACTGTCCCAGGTTTGGGAAATCTGTTATACCTATTTTTTTTCAATGTACTGTATTCTTATTCAGCTTATTTTAGTTCAAGCAATTACATTTCTTGGGGTAAAATTGTTGTAGTTAATTGCTTGAATTTATAATGATCCTAATGTTGATAAAGTCTAATTACCATTATGCTGAATGTAAATAAGTTAATTTGAAAATTAACCTATTTACTTCACATTTTAAAATTGGATGTTGGTTCTCACATCTATTATTAAAAAGTTCTAAGAATTTGAATACTGTACTGGATTTTCTCACATAGAATTAATTAAACAAAACAATTAGGTAGTTATCAAATACATTAGTATTTATATTAACTGAAATGCGGGCTCATTTTTTCTTATTCCAAAATAAAAATGGTTTACAACAAGTCAATTCAAGCATAGCATCAAATAGAATGTTAATGGATGAAACCTAACCATTATCTACCTATATTTGATTATGCAAAAACTTAAAACTTGGAGACAAGTTAATAAAAAAAAGCTTGATGCACAGTGTGCTTCAAGGACTTTTTACAAAGAATGATGATATTATTTAGGTTGGGTAATGAAACATCTGTAAGAAAACAACCAAGGTCAGAGAGAACACCTCATTTTATTTATTTTATAATGGTTGCAGTGTCCCTGGGTCATGTGACACTTTTGCAACCTTCTGACAAGCAAAGTCAAGGAAGGAAGCCAGATTCATTTAACAATTGTGTTTACTAATTAACAACAGAAGTAATTCACTTAACAAATGTGGCAAGGAAAGTCGTAAAGTGGGACAAAACTCACTTAACAAATTTCTCACTTCACAACATAAATTCTGGGCTCAACTCTGGTCATAAATCAAGGACTACCTGTACTCTCTTTTATTGGCCTTTTTACAAGTGTTATAGAAAGTGAAGAAATGCAATGCAAACAGAAGCAAATGTTGCAAAGGAAAGTTACCAGAATTAAAAGGAAGGAAGTGGCTGTAAATCAAGGAGCACTATGAAATCTTTCTCTAAAGGATTCTGGAACCTGGACAAAGGAAAGAAGAGAGGAACCAGGATGCAAAGGAGCCTGCACTTCAGTCCACTGGCCTTGTTCACAGCATTTTTTTCCCAGCAGACTGAAAGGCAAAAAAATTGGAATGGTCTAATTTACAGATGGTTATTAAAATGCATATATGAAGAGCTGAAACAAAGGATAGTACTTCAACACATTTAGTAACACCAGGTCATAAAAATTATCCTTTTTGGAATGGCTGCAGTTCATAGTAAAGTATTGACTGTCCATGAACTAAAATCTTGGAATTTTCTACGATTCAGTTATTTAATTTTCCCAAGAATGTTAGGGAAAACCCCTGTCAGAAAGTAGTAGTGTAAATCAGTGTGAAAATATGTTAGCACATTAATGAATAGACTAAGAAAAATAAAAGTTTGCAGTAACAGTCCAAGGTAAATTTTAAATAAAAATTAAGGCTTGTATTGTTGTTTAATTTATGGAGTACAGATTTGTTCATTTTCTGAGGGATATATTGCGAACACTAAATTCAATTTAGCATCTCCAGTTTTTAAATTCTAGTAAACCTATTTAGTGGTCTGTTGTGTACCACTTTACAGACTTTCATAGCAATAACGTATGAAAATAATTATTAATGAGAAATTAGATAATAGTTGCAGTCGAACAGATGCATGTAAACAAGACTTTGTGAACACTATTGAAGTTATCAAAACTTGGTATGGACCTCAGAAAATAGAAAGACAGAAAGCACAAATAAAATGATATAAATATATTTACTTTGATATTATAAACCAGTCCTAAGTATTGCCAAAAAAAAAAAAAAGGCTAGATCCAAGATAAGGATAATCTGCCTTTGTTCAGACCCTAAGTAACTGTCAATAGTGGTATCATTAAGAAATTTTAGACCTTGGGATTAAGGAGTATTAATCCTATAAGAACCCCTATGTTTGACTTGATATGTCAGTCAAAGCTTTGATGCTTGGCCTGTTTGCTGATAATCTGATCACTTGGGAATTTCCTAATCTCCAGGAATCTGGCTATTGTCCTGAAGTAGTTTTTAGTTTAGTGACTGGTTGTCAGTTATTGTAGACTGCATTGGATTATATGAAAAATAGTCTAACAACTACCTTGTTTTATTTAAGAGATAAATACAGCTGTTAAACTATACAATCTCATGAGATAGTTTCAACTCATATAGAGTCAACAATGAGATTTATAGTTAAATCTGAGTCTTCCCATTACAAGTCCAATGCATTAATCACTTCATTATATTAGTTTATGCCACTTCCTATAACCCACATTAATGAATATTGAGATATCCCTGAGAACTCATAATGAGATCCTCTATGATTGATGAGCTTGTATACAGCTATAAGAATGAGAGACAATGTGGTGCAGTTTTTTAACTACTGCACCAGAACCTGGGATGTGGTAAGTTCTACATTCCAGTAGAAAAAAATTCCATGAGGATGGGCTCCAACACGAGTCCAAAAGCTCTAAAATAAACCTCTGGTCCCAATGGCCAACCCAGATTGGATCTTGCAACATTATCCTGGGGCATGTATATTTGCCTTCATTCATGGTAAGTTCTTTCTTGTCACAGGTACAGAGCCAGTCATACTTCCTCAGCCCCAGGAAGAAGGCAATGGCAAGTCACTTTAGCACATATTGCCAAAAAAAGTACATGGACTAACCCAGGCAATCGGCAGGCGTGAAGTCACAAAAATAAATACAACTACAGCATCAGTGGTGGGTTGCCCCCGGTTTGCACCAGCTCCATAGAACTGGTGGTAAGTAGAACCCACCCCTATACAGCATAAAATGCAGATTTGAAAGATAGGAGGGAATAAGAGGAATCATCTATCCTGGTATATTTCACAATTCAAATGCTTGGTCCAAATTTGCAGGAGTAAGCAAGAAGGTAATGGGTGTGGGGGGCGGAGGGGAACTGGAGAAAATGCTAGAATTTTCAACTCTGACACAAACTGAGGTCTATCCATAGACATATGCCTCTACATATGCATGGGTTTGCTTCTGTGGTTGCTCCCTTAGTAGATAAAAGAAGATCAAGAAACAATGCAGGTGAATAAATGTAGATATGATTATAATCCAAAACAGTTCCAGCAGACCACATGAATATATCCAAATAGTTTGGCAACAGAATGAAAGTGGTTCATCACAGTCTTCTTCCAGGATGCTTTTTGATTTCCCAGTCTAGCATATAAATCTGCTGGTCTCTCATTCAAGTACTAAGTAGACTGCCCTACTTAATTTTCAAGCCCAATCAAGCTCCTATGTCACATACTGTATATGTTGATGAAACACCAGGTCCCTTCAAAAATATCCATGAAGTTATTTGCTATCTCACTTCACATTCTTACATATACATATATAATATCTTGGAATTAATGTTTATACCATGTAATGTATGTATTTGTGTATGCTAAGAATGTGTATTATGGGTACAGTTGTTTATGCCAAGAGCATATGTGAAGAGCTTTTATAAGATTCATAATCTATTTCTATGGTAAAAGAGATGTCTACAAAATTCAACTTATTGCTAAAGGAATCAAAATCCACTAGCAGAAAAACCATATGAAAACTTACATTGTTGGAGACCATAAAGAAAATGTATAAGAAATTCATAAAAATGCTAGTTATAAAGAAACATTTGTGGGAAGAATTCCTATAATGTTAATATGACCTTGCCCAATTTCAAGTAAAAAAGTGAATAAGAAATGCTGAGTTCTCATACGACTTTTTAATGATAAGCAAGACTTTCACAAAAGTAATAAATATAGTGTAGTTATGCAGATTAACACTGTATTTAATTTTGAATTAATTCCAAATATCCTGTCTTCCAAATATCCTGTCTTCCAAATATCCAAATTCCAAATATCCTTTCTGGAATTGAATTAATTCCAAATATCCTGTATTTTCATGTACAAGAAAATACAGAATTTTAAAAAATAAAATTAAAAGTATAACAGCGTATTTAATTAAATTACCAAGGTTTTGATTTGAAGAAAAATATATTGCAGAAATTGCTCATAAGAGAAGAGCCATTGGGAAAAAATAAACCTTCATATTATACTCTACCTGAGTTATCCATATTACAAAAACTGTGAGTATTTTGCTGGCAGAAGTAAACCAAAAGCATTTTAGCTTGAAATGGTACAACATATAGACAGATTTAACCATAGTTTCAATTGGGAAAATGTGACAATCCATTTTTGGCCAGGTCCAAAAATGCCAGAGAATTTCTAGAAGCCTGGCACTCTGGCAAATCAGCCACCAATAGACACATAGACATTAACAACATCTATAGACTACGCAAAAGACACAACCAACCAGCACCCAGTAACCAGCACCCAGATCAACACAAATTAACTTCAAGGTTAACTTCAGACCAACAATCAAGTAAACAATACCCAGATCAAGAAACTGCCAAAGAGCCACCAGTAAACAAGCCAACCAAAGAATATACAAGACCACCTGCACTCATACAGAAAGGTAAGACACCAGAACATAAACTCCTTACTAGCAAAAAGCACTCCTTACTAGCACTGATGATGTTATGTAGTTAGGATAATGAAACATCTGCAAGAAAACAAGCAAGCTCAGAGAGCACCAAGGACTCCTCAAATAGTACTTTATCAGCTGATATTTGAATGGATACTAGATAGTTATTTCACATCATTAACCAGTTAAAATTATTTTTTCTTTCATTCCTAAGATGTTTACGGAATACAGGGAGTATACCTTGGAATGCTGTAAATATGTTTCTTGTGTTTTTGTACTAGCAGGTTAATTCAAAATAGCTTTAAAAAAAACCAGAAAATAGAACCTACTATCCATAGAATCAAGTCTTGAAGGAAGCTTTCGGGAAGAGTCCACCAAAATAAAAATAGATAGCCATGGAATATGAGAATGATAAACCAAACAAAACTTGAACTTGTCAAGTAGAAATGATGTATACTAAGCTGCATATTTTAGGAATAAGTAAACTTGAGAGGACCAAAATAGGCAACTTTATTTCATATGATTAAGTACTGAAGAATGAGTTTGTATGAAGAACTAGAATAGTAATGAGGCTCACAAATTCCTACATATAATCTCAGATGCATTATTTTTAACATTCAGTGTTTATTTTAACAATATAAAGACCATTTTGATAAAATTAGTACAAAAAAAGTATTGGAATCACAGGAAGTTTTGGATTGGATAAAGGAAATGGGTTAATATAGTTTTCTGAAGATAATTCTTTGTTTATTTTGAACATCAGCTTCAAGCAATATAAACTTAGGCCTATAGATAGATATCACTGGATGAATGACCAGAAATCCAAAGGAAACAGGTGACAATGAAGTGCAATCGAGTGAAGTGTTCATTGTGGAATAAATGATGAAATATGAATTATGATGAATTACTAGTGTTAAATAAAAAATAAGTGCTCCAGAAAAGTATAACTTGGAAGACATACAATCAGGATAGAAGATCAACTTTAAGAACAGTTTTAGTAAGCTTAATTTTGTAAAAGAAAATCTGAAAAATTATTGGAGCTATTTGTGATGTAAGACATAAAAAACAGTAAAAAAATGAAATGTTCAGAGAGAAAGAGAACTAAGAAAAAGACAATAGCAATAGCAATAGCACTTAGACTTATATACCGCTTCACAGTGCTTTACAACCCTCTCTAAATGGTTTACAGAGTCAGCATATTGCCTCCAACCATCTGGGGCCTCATTTTACTTGCCTTGGAAGGATGGAAAGCTGAGTCAACCTTGAACCTAATCAGATTCGATCTGCCAAACTGCTGGCAGCTGGTGATCAGCAGAAGTAGCCTGCAGTACTGCACTCTAACCACTGCACCACTGTGACTCTTGAAGGATGGAAACCTTGGGAAATAAGAAGGGTGTATGACAACTGTAGCAGATGTCTCATTTTCTTCTGGAAGCTCTCTGGGTCTTCATATTTTGGGCCCACCTCCAGTTTTGGCATAACAACTTGACTGATTACCTGCTTCCAGGTGGCATCTTACCTGTCATCTACTCCCTAACAAGGGAAAGAGATGTAACCATCACATTCCATGTTGCATTTCAATGAAAAAGATAAAAAGAAAAAATCAGAAAGAGGGAGAGAGAAAAAAAGAAGAGAAACAATTTCAAATTCAATGCAATGCATTGCATCTTAGAAGTATGTGACTTGGTTATTTAGTTCTTTCTTTCCTCTTTGGGAAACAGTCCAATCTCACCAGAAATATATATAAGCAAGGCAAAAAAAAGTTAAAGGAATCCCTGCAGATTTTACTCCATTAAATTGTTGCCAACTATGGGGATGTGTGCTCATCACTGTTTCAAGGCCATTGACACAGTGCTGTCCAAAGACATTTCCGCAGTCATGTGGCCAGCATGACATCACAGAGCACTGTTACCTTCCACTGAAGTGGTGCCCATTTATCTACTTGCATTTGCAATCTTTCGAACTGCTAGGTTGGCAGGAGCTGGAGCAAAGACAAAAGCTCACTCTGTTGCATGGCACTCGGGTCTTGAACCTGGACTATCGGATTTCCAGCTGAAAAGCCTAGCATCTTAACCACTGCGCCACTGTGCTGTCTTTTATATATAACCAAATTGTATATAAAAGAATGGAAAAATAGAAAACTCCTTGTTAACTCTGAGATATAAGAGAAACTATTAAAAGACATACCCACTAGTCAGAAAAAATGACTGTGCTATTGGCTACAATATTATTCACTGGATTCAGAATTCAATAAATGTATCATTTATTGAACTATATATATTTATATAGTTCTATTTGAAAAACAATTATTTATCCATAGCAATATTTTTGTCTAAAAGAAACTACTTGAAAAATGTGATTAAAAGACAATCAAGTAGTAGTACTTGGACACAGATGCTATGATATTCAGAGATTATTCAGAAAGGTCCTGAAATTCTAGTGTTCAACAACTTTTTCCTCAAAAATCTTAAAGAAGCTGTCTAAAGTAGAAAGAGTCAAAGTGGTTTCTCTAGCTGGAGTAAAATATTATTTGATATTTCTATTCTTGATATGAAGAAATTTCATGATACCAGGAATAGGCAATCATTAATGCAAATAATAAACAGAAAACTGCATGGTGTAAATTAA
The DNA here is from genome assembly GCA_012654045.1 of Ptyas mucosa. Lineage (NCBI taxonomy): Eukaryota > Metazoa > Chordata > Lepidosauria > Squamata > Colubridae > Ptyas > Ptyas mucosa. Next base: position 15,613,166 of record WNWU01013802.1, read on the forward strand.
TGATCTTATGTTTGGAGTACGAAATATGGCCTTGAATTTTTATTGGCAATCATTAAATTGTGAAAAATCATCTTCAATTAATTATACATAATGTAATTTTTTTCCTGGCTCAGACAATTCTTCATCTTTGCGATGAAAGGTGTTATATTTAAGCATACAGATGAAAAGAAGAATCCAGAAAAGAATTGATCTAGTTCTTCGAAGAGCAAAGCCTTCAAAGAAAAGGATAGGTCTCTGCAATTTATATAATTCTATTATTGTATTGTAAAGCAACCTATTGTTTTTGATTTGGAATCTCCGGCCTATTTAAAGAGAACAAACAGTCCTTCTCAATTTTTGGAGTTCAGCCTACTTCTTGAAGGCCAGGCACCATCCTTGATTTGAAAAAGTAGAGCCAAGGTAACATCTGTGAGGATTATATCCTTGATGTCATAATTTAAACAAATAATAATAACCTATCACCTTGAATGTGATGTTGTTGAGCAAAATAAGGAAAATGGTGCCAAAATGAAGTAAATAAGGAAGTGTTCTAAATCAATCAAATGAATATAAATATCTGGCAAGGTGACTCTCATTTGTATCTGTGTGTACTTATTTAAAGATGTTGAAAATGTTGGTTTCAAGTGTGTATCAAACTTAATGCTTTTGTTTAAAGACAATAAATAGTCCTGCATTTGAAAAATGGTATTTGATGTTTTTTAATCCTTTCAAATATTGTTTCATGATTGCACATAGGTCTAGATAGGAATATGTAATATTTAAAGCAGCACAGAAAAACCTCCTTTCCCTTGGTAAATCTAAGCTGCTTTAATTTTTTTTTTTTGGTTTGTCGGAAAGATTTTTTTCCAAGTACTTGCCATCAGCCCCAATACATTGTTGACGGATGGAAGAAAAGGGTATGAATAATTAATATATATTAAAAAAGAAAATACTTTTTGTTATGTATGTATCTATTTAAGCAGGAGATTTGAATTGGGAACTGTTCGGGATTGGTTAACAGTTGTTGCTGAACTATATATAAGGAAGGCTGTTTATTTATTTATTTTTATTTATTTATTTATTTAATTTGTATACCGCCCTTCTCCAGCTGGACTCAGGGCGGTGAACAGCCAAAATAAAATAGAGCATACAAAATTAAAAAACAATTTAAAATAATTAAATAGTTTTGGCCCACAATTTAAAACAACCGAGTTAAAACCAATTTATAATTTAAAACCAAAACAATAGGGTCAAGCCAGGCCGGCTAGATGAAATAAATGTGTTTTCAGGGCTCGTCGGAAAGCCCGGAGGTCAGGTATCATGCGTATCTCTGGGGGTAGGTCATTCCACAGGGCGGGTGCCGCTACAGAAAAGGCTCTCCCTCTGGGGGTCGCCAGCCGGCATTGTCTGGCGGACGGCACCCTAAGGAGGCCCTCTCTGTGCGAACGTACTGGCCGGTGGGAGGCTATTGGCGGCAGAAGGCGATCTCGTAAGTACCCTGGCCCTAAGCCATGGAGCGCTTTAAAGGTGGTCACCAACACCTTGAAGCGCACCCGGAAGACCACAGGAAGCCAGTGCAGCTCACGCAGGAGAGGTGTCACATGGGAGCGTCCCGTTGCTCCCATAATCCCCCGCGCGGCCGCATTCTGGACCAACTGGAGCCTCCGGATGCACCTCAAGGGGAGCCCCATGTAGAGAGCATTATGTTGCCTATGCTTTTTGGCTGAAGTCTCACCCTGAATTAAAGAGCTGTTGTCACTAGCTTGCTTGTGCCTCTCGTTATTCCCATGCTATAACATTGGCGACGAAGGTGGGATAGAGGCCACAAGAAGCAAAACAAAAGAGCTTGGAGTTTCAGCAAGGGTGATGAGCGGGCAACGGAAAACGTACAGCGATGTCTGCCTATGTACCACCAAAACCATTCGACCCGACCCGGGAGAAATGGGGGTCATATTTAACCAGGTTCAAGTGTTCCCTGGAAACTAGCGAGATGCAGGGTCTCTCAGTGAATTGTAAGAGAGCTCTCTTCTTGAGCCACTGCGGGCCAGACAGTGAGATGGCTGAGTCCCTCTGAGAACCAACACCAGTCCAGACCATTCCCTGGGACGTGCTTCAAGCTACTCTCAGAGCTCACTACACTCCAGTTCCTTCAAAATTTGTGCAACACTACGAGTTCCGGCAACGGGTACAAAAAGAAGGAGAACTGGTTAGCACTTATATAACAAATCTACTGAAAGCCGCAACTCACTGCGATTACCGAGAACCTCAAAGACGCGCTCCTAGAGCAACTAATTTGTGGCATTAGAGATACGCAGTTACAGAGACGACTACTCGTGAAACCAGACCTAACCCTAGCTGGCGCTCTAGACGAAGCACGGGCACACGAATCATCCACGAAGGCTGCCGAAACTCTACAACGTCCACTACTGATAAAGGACATTCCAAAATCAACGCCTGTATACCGAGAGGAAGAGCAGACCAGTACAGAGGAAGAGTCAGACGAGGATGTCTTCCACACCGAAAGAAAGAAAAGCGGACAAAGTAGCTGCCGAGGAAGCTGTTCAGGCTGTGGAGGGGCTCACAAAAGACAGACCTGTAAATACAGAGATGCCATTTGCAGGCGCTGTGAGAAAAAAGGACATTTGGCAAGGGTCTGTAGAGCTCAATTCCTGAGAAGTAACAAGTCACGTGACTACAACAACCAATCAGAGCCAACGCGCTCCAAACAACCAACTAGAGGTGGCGGCATGGAAAAACGGCGCGAGAATCAAAAGTGGGAGACCTACAGCACGAGAATCGGCCAAGCCAGCATGTCTGCAGATGAAAAAGTCTACACCAGCATAGAAATTGAAGGGAGGCCATGCAAAATGGAGATCGATATCGGGTCTGCTCTATCAATCATGTCCTGGACAACACTAAAGACTCTTATTTCGAGAATTAAGAAAAGCCAGCTGTTACAACAACAAGTTCGCCTCCTCGACTATCAAGGAAACTAAGTTCCTGTAGAAGGCGTGGGCACGTTCCGGATCACCTACAGCGAGTTTCAAGAAAAGCTACCCCTGACAATCGTCAGCAAGCCGCTACCAAGTCTCCTGGGCCTTGGGTGGTTCCGAGCCCTTGGCATGGGGTTCACGGGTGTTCACAGCCTCAGCGGACCATCTCTCAAGGACAGCCTCCTGCACGAATTCCAGGACATTTTAGGAGAGGCGCTTGGCAAGTATGTGGGGACCCCTATTTCATTTAATCTAGACCCTCAGGTAGCCCAAATTAGACTTAAATCAAGACAGGTGCCACTTGCTTTGAAACCCAAAATAGACGCAGAGCTTGATAAACTTATCAAACAGGGGATACTGGTCCCAGTAGATCACACTAAGTGGGAGACCCCAATAGTCACACCAGTCAAGCCGGATGGATCTATAAGGATCTGTGCCGACTATAAGTGTACAATTAACAAGGCGCTCCAACAGAGCGCGTATCCAGTCCCAATTGTACACCATTTACTTCATTCCCTGGGGCCCGGCAAAATATTCGCGAAATTAGACCTTGTGCAGGCGTACCAGCAGCTGCCGGTGGATGACGCTACCGCAGAAGCGCAAACTATTGTAACTCACAGAGGGGCATTCAAATGCACCAGACTTCAGTTTGGGTTTAGCATAGCACCAGGGCTATTTCAAAGCCCCATGGAGTGACTGCTACAAGGACTTCCGGGGGTGGTTCCCTATTTTGACAATGTCCTCATTAGTGCCCAAAATGAGTCACAACTAAGAGATAGAGTAAGACAAGTACTCACTAAATTTAGAGAAGCAGGACTGCGAGTTAAGAAAAACAAATGTATGATCGCAGTTCCTTCCGTAGAATTTTTGGGTTACTGAGTAGATGCTTCAGGCATCCACCCCACAGAAAGCAAAGTTAAGGCTATCCAAAGCGTGCCCACACCAGCTTCCAAAGTTGAACTGCAGGCATTTCTGGGACTTTTGAACTTTTATTCGATGTTCCTTAAAGACAAGGCAACTGTAGCAGAACCCCTACACAGACTGCTTGGGAAAAACATTCCATGGGTTTGGGGCAAGGCAGAAGCAGCCGCATTTAAAGCCATCAAAAAACTTTTGTCGGAGGACAGTTTCCTAATACAGTACAATTCCAAATTACCGCTTGTTCTTGTTTGCGACGCGTTCCCTTTTGGAGTGGGCGCTGTGCTGAGCCATAGACTACCGAATGGGCTAGAGGCACCCATTGTGTATTACTCTCGCACCCTGTCCAGCGCAGAACGGAATAACAGCCAGCTGGATGGGGAAGCATTAGCGGCTATTGTGGGAGTTAAAAAATTTCACGAATATTTATTTGGTCGGACTTTTGAACTTGTGACAGACACCCAGCCTCTGTTGGGACTCTTAGCTGGAGACAAACCTACTCCCGCCGCACTATCCCCCCGGATGACTAGGTGGGCTATTTTCCTGGCCGCCTATTCTTATCGATTAGTACACCGGCTGGGAAGAACTCTGGGCCACGCAGATGCCCTCAGTCGCTGCCCCCTTCCTGAATTGTTGGAGAATCCCACGCCTGAAGCCTCTGTATTATTACTCGATGTTGTGACTTTGGGTCCACTCATGTCCGGCGAGGTGGCGAGGGCATCTACCAAAGACACTGTTTTTCGTACTGTCATGGGTTGGCTCATGAGGGGATGACCAACCAAGGTGGAAAATGGGGATTTTCAAGGTTTTTTTTTAATAAGAAAAACAAATTGTCTATGCAAGGGGGTTGTCTGTTGTGGGGCGATAGGGTGGTCATTCCCTTACGGTTATGGCATAGGGTTCTGGAACTCTTGCATGAGGGGCACCCTGGTATAATCCTTTCGGATGAAAGGATTAGCAGGAAGTTATGTGTGGTGGCCGCATCTGGATCAGGATATCACTGAATGGGTAGGCAAGTGTAGGCCATGCCAGGAATCCCGGCCGGATGCCTATTCAGGCCCTGTCAAGGAGTGGGAAAGACCAAAAGGGCCATGGGGGAGGATTCACATAGATTTTGCAGGACCTTTTCATGGACAGAATTTTCTAATAATTGTTGATGCTTTCTCTAAATGGCTGGAAATAGCTTTAATGCCGTCCACCACATCTGAGGCAGTAATCAAGGTCCTCAGGAAACTCTTTGCAACCCACGGGTTGCCTGATACTCTGGTATCAGACAACGGGCCCCAATTCACGGCAACAGAATTTGAAAGCTATTTGGCAGAGTTAGGAATTAGACATGCCTTTTCAGCACCGTTTCATCTAATGGCCTTGCTGAAAGATTTGTAAGATCAACCAAAGAAGCCCTCTCCTGACTCGATGCAGGAGATTGGCAAGCTAGGATCGACTAGTTCCTAGCAATACAACATGCCACCCCATGCACTGCCACAGGGCGCAGTCCAGCAGAACTCCTAATGGGCCGGAAACTTAGATGTATCCTAAACCGATTACATCCAAACTACTCCCAAGACAATTTTAAAGGGGAGGGAATAGGACTACAACAATTTCAAATAGGAACCACAGTGTTTGCAAGAAATTACTCTAATGGACCACTTTGGGTTGCTAGAACAATTGTGGGAATTACCGGTCCAAAATCATATACAGTAGATATAGGGCAAGGGAAAATTTGGAGAAGGCATATAGACCAGTTGTGGAAACGTTTAGATTGTAAGGTCTCTGAATATCAAAATATTGTTGAACCTGATTTTCAAAGTTTTCCCAACACAGCTATCTCAAGCCCGAGTAAGACGGATTACTTATCTGGTAAACCTAGGTTCCAGCACCACCCCGACGAGCTGACACTCCCAGCCAGGGAAGACCACGCCTCAGAAAAAATCCAGGAGGTTCCATTGGCGGAGCCAGGAGAGGCAACAGGCCTCTCTGACCAGCTCAATGCTTCGCCAACAACTGAACTGTGCAGGTCAACCAGAGTGAGAACACGCCCTGGTCACCTGCATGATTTTGTATGTAAATATGTAAATTAGTAGCATAAGTGTTTTCTGGGAATGGAGGGGTGTTATGTATGTATCTATTTAAGCGGGAGATTTAAATTGGGAACTGTTTGGGATTGGTTAACAGTTGTTGCTGAACTGTATATAAGGAAGGCTGTTGCCTGTGCTTCTTGGCTGAAGTCTCACCCTGAATTAAAGAGCTGTTGTCACTAGCTTGCTTGTGCCTCTTATTATTCCCGCGCTATAACACTTTTGAAACAGGTGCAGATATGCACAACCAGACTAGCTTCACTATAAAATCATTCCTTTTGCTCTGAGCTAAAAGCCAAAATCTATTGAGATGACAGAAGTAGCATCATATGAGATTATCTGGAAAGTTTCTGAGTCTGTGACTGTCAAGTCAATATAAAGAATTGTGTGAAACTTCAATTGTAAATTGGGGGCCTGTCCTACTGGGCTGGTTAAAGGAACTAGGGAGATTCTGGAGACTGAATCCAGACTGTAGTCAATGCTTCTTTCAAGGAAGGTGAAGCCACAACAGTTCTAAAAGACATACTTGATGAGCACTTGAATTTATACACTAGGGCAATGATGGCTAACCTTTTTTAGCCATCGCATGTCAGGAAAGGGGGGATGGGGGAGGTTCGCGAGTGTGCATGTGCCCACACCCATAATTCTATGCGCCCTGCCCTGTGCATGCATGCATGACCCCCCCTCCCTGCCCCCCGCTCCTGGCACACAATGGCCTGGTAGGCCCATTTTTCTTTCTCACCTGGCTCCAGAACCTCTCTATGTATCTGGTGAGGGCAAAAACAGCCTTCCCCACCCACTTGGAGGCCCGAAATGGCCCGTTTCCCAACTTCCGGTTGGACACGAAGTGACTTTTTTTTGTTGTCCCCAGCCTCCAGAGACTCCTCGAGAGGCTGAGCTGGCATGCCAGATGACATGGCTCTGTGTGCCACCTGTGGCACGCGTGCCATAGGTTCGCCATCATGGCACTAGGGCTTTTCTTAGATTATTATATAAGAATCAATGCAATGCATTCCACTCATCTTTTCTTCACAAAAGTTGCTGCACTATACTATCCTTTCTCTCACTTTCTTTTGAATTCTGTGCTTGATTCCCACTTTTATGAATCATTTTAAAGTTTCTTTCATAAAACTAATTTAATTTCTTGTCATAAAGTGGCATCTTCCTTTGATTATGTGGTAAATGGTAATAATAAATAAAGGCCAGTTTAAATGCTGCAGATGGTGACACGTAGCTGTGACTCATTGATGCTATGTGAAATTCACATGAGTAATTATTTCCTTCAAGCAAATATACTAGACCCATACAGTCTTTTAGGGCAACTACTTGAGAACAATTTCCACTCCTCCAAACTTTAATAAACTTATATGAGTTTCTCCACCGGGAGGATATACCAGTCTGTTGTGCTTTACTTTTTTTAATCAATTAATTCCAGGCTTCCTGAGTGAGCACATTTCCTGAAAAGGCAAAAGATCAGCTTATAATTATGACAGATTATGCTGGGTAATTCTATAGAAAGTTTCTTAGTGTTTCTTGTGAATTTTTAGTTAAAGTATTTCAATATTTGAATCCATTTGGGATGTTAGAAAGGGTGGCATGACAGGTAATTAGTTGCATAGTCTTTAAAAATGGCATATTTTAGTGAGCAGTGCTTCCTAATATTGCATGAGCTGTTTTCCTGTGTACCTTTACTTTTTCTGATTGCAAAAGAAAAATTGTCATTTGGAATATGCGTGCCAAAAAACTCTGACAACCCAATTTAGTGGGGCTTTCACAAGTGGCAGTAAAAATGTTCTCTACCTCAACAGACAAAACTGTACATGAATTAAGTGCAGAAGTGTGTCCCATTTACTTTGACTCAGCTCACATTCAGATATAAGTGAGTAAAAGATTATAGCATTAATGGGGTGTACTATTTTCCCTGTTCTCTAAGCTATGGTGAAATCCAATGGTCCATATTAATGTACTCCTCTAGTATATCTATCCTGTTATTTTTTTAAAAATGGTAAAACATTAATGTATTGCATATATTCAGATAGAGTTGATCTTTTAACTAAGTCATAGGATTTGAAATCAGATCCACTAATGAAAACTGGCTAAAATCAGATATAGGACTAACAAGGGAAAAATATGTATGTGCCTTACTGGCAAGTAAACAGGAAAAAAAAACTGATGGAAGGAAATAAATGTGATAGCATCATCTTCCAGCCCACTCAAATTAAGGTGTGTGGTAAGGAAATCAGATCCTCCCCCCCCACTTTTTTGCAGGGAGATAGACCATTATTACAAGCAATTTATAAAATAATGTTTTATTTTAAAAAAAAAGAAAAAGAAAAGAGAGAATGTTGAGAAACATTTTAAACTTAGTGTTGCTGTGTTCTTATTTTTGTGTGGGCTTTGTTTCATACCATATTACATTGCTCCAGGGGTGAAATCGATTTATGTTCCCTACCAGTTCAGAAGTGTGTGCTCCGCATGCGTCACACGCAATTTTGGACCCTCTGTGCATGTGCAAAGCCTTCTGTGCATGCACAGAGGGTAAAAAATAGGTTACTTCCCTACGTCCGGGTGGCTGGGTGGGTGGAACCTCGCACTGCCACCCCTAACTGGTTCTCCGAACCACCTATTGCTGCTGCGGCCAAACCGGTAGCATTTCACCCCTGAGTTGCTCCGCAAACCACAGATAGCATGATTGAATAACCTGCAACAAGGAAAACAACCAAAAAAGACAAGGTTCTAAGATCTCATGAAGCAACTTGTAACAAAGAAATACCAGTATTTGCACAAAACACAAAAGGAAAAAGCTTGTACATAGAAATGATAACATATAGATCTTTGAAAAAAATATTACACTTAACACTGTTCCTAGATTTTTCTTATTCTTATACAGCCCTTGGAATGGATCACTTTTGTACCAATTTGTTACATGAAAAATATTTATTTCTGGGATACTAGTGGGGAATGGTGTATTGACACCCACAAACCACAGATTACAAAAGGCATCACATCCAAAAGTCAGCTAGATATTGAATCCAGACTGCTGAAATTTCTCTCCAGATGAAGGACGAGGTAATTTTGAGATTACCCATATGGACTCTGGGCAGCTGTTTATGGTGAGTAAATGGCAGAAACTGACATTTTTGCAGTCACTTGCAATCAACTGGGAGTCATGGAATTCATGAATCCTCTGAGCTGTTAATGTAGTCTTTTTTGGGGACTCAAAGTCTGACCAAACCTCATCTTTTTAAACATTTTGGAGTTTTATTTTATTTTTACTGTTTATTAAAAATGGAAAAACTTGAGAACTGAAAGAGTTTTTTTTCACTGGGTGAGGTTTGTTTGTTTGTTTGTTTGTTTATATATCATGTCTTTTTAATTTTCAAAAATTAGTTCAGGAGTCAAAACATATTATTTTTTTCAATCCATTTAGAAAGACAGACATTTCTATGCCTACAATTTTGTAAGGACTTAGGGTTTTTTTTGTAATATACAGCCAAAGAGTTACTATAGTGTTGATTTTAGAAAGTACTTTTAAATGGATTAAGGGTCGTGATGAATCTGAATTAAAGCAAGACATTGAAGTTAATTAGAAGGATCCTCTCTCATGGGAAGAATTTCTTTCTATTATAAACTGGTAACAAGACCTTGAGGTTTGGATACTAGAAGCATCAAGCTACTTTAAAGGAGCTGTTTGGCACTTGGGTTCAAGCTGTTCTTGAGCTATTTAACTCTATAATTGTGGTGGAATATAGTCTGGATTCCCAAGAGGAAGAGGCTGCATTCTAGAGCTAGGGAAGCATGGAAAGTTTGATTGGGAGAAAGAGTTTAAATGGCTCCTTCCTAGAAATTCTCAAATATATATCTATTGTAACACAAATAATTGCCTTAGTTTGGCAAGATTTCTATTTATACTTGAGGAGCAATAAATGAAACTATTTAGAACTAACTACATGTGTCTTTCTGGATTCTGGGTACTCTGATAATAATGGAACTAAAAGGTACTATGGAAGAGGAAAAAGCCTCATTAAATAAAATCAAAATGAATTTTAAGATGATTAAAAACTGCAACTCATTAGAAAAAGAGGGGAGTACTAGATTTACAAATGAAATTGGATTATGATTTATACATTTATAAATGCACACAAATAATAAGTCAAAAGAATGAAGTGGATTATTTTTATATTTTTGGTTTTTGAATTATTACTTGCTCAGTATAATTCTTCATAAAATAATTGCAAAAAGGGACGGAAAATTGTTCTCTGTACATTATAATTTTAATAAGAGATTGGGCAATAATTTTACTGTGTTTCTCCGAAAATAAGACCCTGTTTTATATTTTTTTGAACCCTGAAATAAGCGCTTGGCCTTATTGCCATGCGCTCAAAAGCCCGATTGGGTTTACTATCAGGGGATTTTTATTTTGGGGGAAACAGGGTACATCTCTCTTCCTCACTCCACTTTAGCAGATAACATTTTCATACTTTCCCTCTGAGTTCTGACCACAGTTTTCAAAAGGAAAAGTTTTTCCTTTATAACAAACAAAGAAAGGATTGGATTGTCTGCTTTTGAGAGTGAAGCTGGGTAGCATGCAACTGTACCTTGTGCAGATGTAGACTCCATATCTGAGATGAGTGAATGTGAGTTTAGTGTGAATTTGAGTTTATCTCACAAAAATCACTGATTAGGACATTGAACTCTTATACACCAGTCCAGCTATTGAATATATAAAGGTGTGTGTGTGTGTGTGTTTCTCTCTGTGTGTACATGTGATTAGCCTGAATCAATCCACTGCTGGAGGAAGACTACTTTATTGAAGATTATGGATATAATCTACCATACTGATCTAGTGCAAATGGGTAGATAAACATTTTTGATTTTCCTGTCTAAGACTCAGGACTGAATGACTGGCAGAAATGTTGTGCCTATAAGGGAGAAATAGAATTCGTAGTTTCCCAGTTCTAATCCGGTGTCTTTAATTCCTGCACACATTCCTGGTGTATGTGTGTGCATATGTGCAGACACACCCACCAAGCCATCCATGCACCCTCTCTCACTCATTCCTTCTTTGTAGGGATATTAGAGAGATTTTGAAATCCTTTTATATTACCGTATTTTTCGGAGTATAAGACGCTCCGGAGTATAAGACGTACCTACCTGTTTTGAGGAGGAAAACAAGAAAAAAAATCTGCCTCTGCCTCCCAGCATTCATCCAGTATTCATCTGGCCCGTTTGCCACGGCCTGTTTGCTGCAGCCTATTTGTTGCGGCCCATTTGCCACCACCCATTCACTGCTGTGGCCTGTTCACCATGTCCTGTTTGCTGCCACTGCCGCCTGTTCACTGCTGCCATGGCCTGTTCGCTGCCACTCATTTGCTGCCGCCACAGCCCATTCACCACTGCTGTGGCCCGTTCGGTGCTGCCGTGGCCTTGTTTGGTGTGGCCCGTTCAGCACAGCCCATTCGCCACTGCCATGGCCTGTTCAGCATGGCCCGTTTTGCCACCATTGTGGCCCATTTGCTGCAGCCTGTTTGCCGCAGCCCATTCGCCGCCACCGCTGTGGAAAGCTACAACTTATACTTTCTCCTCAGACTGACTCTTTTGGATGTGAACATCCAGCAATACCTGAAGGATTGGAGATTGGCTACTTTAGTTTGGATTCCAATGTCTTCTACTTTCAGCAGAAAGCACTTAGCAAGTTTCTGAGCATTATATCATTTCATTTTCATTTAATTGTTTTTCTAAAAAGAATGTGATGGATTTGTTAATTATCTTTTTATGAAGCAACTCAGATCTGAAATTAAAGGAGCTTTCATTGCAAAAAATGGTCTTCAATTCATTTAAGCTGCTTACTTTTTTCGCTTGCTTTATATTAACCTGTGGATATATCTTCACATACCTGTGAAGAGCATAATCTTTTTATAATTTTCATGAGCCTGGGCCTAAGCTAAAGAGTATAATAAAACTATTTACTTCAGGCAAACTTCTCATTTAAAGAAGGGTGGTCCTCCTTCCCAACAATAATGCAGAAAGTTTCATTATCTAGCCAATCTTGTATAACACATTATGCATGAATGTAGAAACTCATAATAATTCCTCCGGTAAGCAATCTGGTAATCAAATATAGCAAAAAAGGTGTTGGCAGTGGTCATATGTAGGAGGTACTCTTAATTGTTTTTCCAAAGTAGACTTGTATATTATAATTAAAAGAAGAAAGTCTTTACAGATGGCAAAAATAAATCCTTTGAAATGAGTCTATGATTCTATTAGCCTCAAGGTCAGAGCCTGAAGGAAAAATCCATAGTTTGCACACTGCAAATATTTTTTATGATTATATTAGGCCACCTGATCCTCCAAGTAGTTTCCTGGCACAGGTCCCGGAAGAGGCTGTGGAGGGAATTGGAATATTATTTTCAATTCTGTTCATGGAAAGAATTGCATAAACATGATGGAAGCTTTATTTTAAAGTGAAAAGACTTGTATTGTCCAAGATGAAAGTCATTCTTATAATTGGCCAATATCTGAGAAATATCTTACCTTGTCTAAAAGCTTACAGATTCATTTTTCATGGATATGTTTGATATCTACAACCAAGTCAGCTTTTTCTGGCGATGGTCCCATATTACAGGACAAATAACCACATCAAATGAAACAAACACCTACCTTATTACGATATAGGATGGCATTCAAAAGTCACTTATTTTCATATGCGTTCCATGCTACTGTTCAGCTTTTGTATTATGGTTCGTTGCATAGCCAGCCAGATGTTAAATAGTGGATTTGACATTTTTATCCACCTATTGAATCCTTCCCAAGGACCTCGGATAGGCAGATGTGGATGTCTATGATGATGTTAAAGGTATCATCACAGGATGTAAGCTGTTCCGAGTAAAGCTCAAGTGGGCTCCATTGGTTTTGGGATTGCACGCAAGGTGCCTATTATATTGGTACCACTTTTGCTTTCTTTTGCCATAGATGTCCTATTTCTATTTGTAGCTCTTTGTCTCTTGTTATTTTCTTTACTTCTTTCTCTTCTCTTCTGCTGTCTCCAGGTATTATCATGTCCACCATCCAGACTTTTTTTTTTTTTTGTCTTTTTATTGACAATTGTTAATTCTGGGCAGGGATGAAATCCAGCAGGTTCTAACAAGTTCTGGAGAACCGGTAGTGGAAATTTTGAGCAGTTCGGAGAACCAGCATATACCACCTCTGGCTGGCCCCAGAGTGGGGTGGGAATGGAGTTTTTACAATATCCTTCCCCCAGGAGTGGGGAGGGAATGGGGATTTTGCAGAATCCTTCCCCTGTAGTAGGGTGGGAATAGAGATTTTGCAGTATCTTTCCCCTGGAATAGGGTGGGAATGGAGATTTTGCAGTATCCTTCCCCTGCCACGCCCACCAAGCCACACCCACCAAGCCAACCACATCCACCAAGCCACACCCACCGAACCGGTAGTAAAAAAAATTGGATTTCACCACTGATTCTGGGGTATTATGTGGCAGATGCCTGTCATATTATTATTATAGCTTGTCACATAGTTCAGATGTTCATGCTGGATTTGGCATTTTTGTCCACCTATTGGGTTCTTCTCAACACCTGGGATGGTAGATGTGGATGTTTGCTGGTGTTCAAAGTATCATCACATGATGTAAACTATTATTATGGTTTGTTACACAGTCAGCAAGATATTCAGACTAGATTTGGCATTTTTGTCTACCTATTGGTCCTTTCCAAGGACTGAGATAGGCAGATCTGAATGTTTGATGTTATTACAGATATTGTCATAGGATGTAAACTGTTCCAAGTAAAGCTGCCTTTTACAATTGACTGATGGTGAATTTGTCAATGCTGATGATGTCTAAGTGATGCTCCAGATATTTTGGGATTACACCCAAGGTGCCTATTACTACTAACTTTGCTAGTTTTTGCCACATTCGTTCTATTTCTATTTGTAGGTCTTTCTATTTTGTTGACTCCTCCAGTTATTGGCTATTTTGTTGACTCCTCCAGTTATTTCTCTTCTATTCTGCTGTCTCCAGGTACTGTCATGCCCACTATTAAGACTTTTCTGCATTTCTTATTGACAATTGTTAAGCTAGGGTGTTATATGACAAGTGCCTGTCTTTTTTTAAAATTTATTTATATGCCGCCCTTCTCCGGAGACTCAGGGCGGCTTACAATACGTTAAGCAATAGCCTTCATACTTTTGTATATTTTATACAAAGTCAGCTTATTGCCCCCACAACCGGGTCCTCATTTTACCCACCTTAGAAAGAATGGAAGACTGAGTCAACCTTCAGCCTGGTGAGAATTGAACTCGCAGTAATTGCAGGCAGCTGGATGTTAAATGCTGCCTTAGTAGGAGGCATTAGCCTCCTATGCCACTCAGACTCCTTTTGAATTCTAAAGCCCTGGAGCAATATAGCTTCTTCATTTTCTATGACTTTCTCTATTTTATGGTCTCACCAGTTCTTGCTTGCAGTCAAATGATATTTCTTGCAGATCTTCCAGTGCAGTACTGTTGCTACTTTGTCATGCCATTGCTTGTAGTCAGTCTGGGCATTCTTCTTGCTGCAGCTAACCAGGTTTCAGCTTCTTTGCAGAGACAGCATGCACTATCTGTTGCTGTCTTCTCAATTCTGGCTTTGTATGCATTTTTTCTTAAATGTTGGTCTTGTGCAGCCTGAATTAGTCCATCTATCTCTTTCTACAACTTTCCGACTCTTTTTTTCTGGTCTTCCTGTCCAGCCCTTAGTTCTGCTTGAATCTACTCCACTATTCCAGCAGTGACTAGAATTGCCCAGGTATTGATTGCCTTGATGGTATTTCCATCAAGTTTGGATTTTAAGATCTTCTTGATGCATTCATTTCTAACCTTTTTCTTTACTTCATTGTACTTGGTGTCAGCTTGAAGGATGTTCAGGTAGTTATAACGATTATCTTCATCCAGATTCTTGATATTATTTCCATAGGGCATCTTGATTCTGTCAGTTTTCACTATTTTCCCTTGTTCCATGGCAAGCATGGCACATTTGTCCAGTCCAAACTCCATTGCAATAGCTTGGCTGTAGATATGGACAATATTGATTCTTTCTCCCTTGATAGTGGAGACAGCAGCCAGACGTGGGTTATGCTCATTGGTCAGAAAGAAGGACTGAGCTTGTCAAATCAATTACGTACCGCCCCTGTTGCTAGGAGCTCCAGCTTTTTGCTCAGTCTGTCAGACTGGATGGTTGTGTGGATTGTTTGCTCTAACACATTTTCTCATGTTTGAGTGCTTATTCCCTATCTGAATTTCTGGTTTTGATCTTGGTCTGTTTATTGTTTATTGACCATTCTTCTGTCTATTCTGGATTGGTTTGGTTTGGCTGTTTTCAAATTTTTGCCTCAGAAGGCTTCCTTCAAGGTTTCTTCTGCTCTTCGCTTCCATCTTGCCCTCCTCTCCTGTTCTCGTTAGTATTTCTGCTGGTGGAGCTTGCCCCCTGGGGGGGGGGGTGACTTCATGCCATAAGGCATTGCCTGCTGGATTGGCCCCTGATTTAAATTGCCTCCTTCGGTGGAGTTTCGTGCTCCCTCTTTTCTCGGGGCGACTGTTTTCTGCTTTTTTTCCATCTTCAGGGTTGGCGGAGATGTGCGCTCCCTGTTTGCTGACGTTTTTATCGGCTGGCAGGCGTTCGACGCGTGTGGCATGCCTCACTCGGCCGTTACCTCCTACGGCCGCCGATTGCCCCACCAGACGCCTGAGCGCACTACAGCTGACTGGCACTCCTTTGATCGTCGAAGCGGAGCTTCGCGCTCCCTGTGCCTTGCCGCTTGCCGGCATTTCCCTGGAAAAGCCCCTGCTGACTGCTGCTGCCTCTAGCGAATTCAAAGTGTTCAATTGGGGTGTTCCCGGCCAGCAGTTCAGCTTTATTGAGGCAGGCGGTGTGACCTACTTTAGAGCTTCGCACTATATCAGCTTTGCTCCGGCCGCCATTTTGATTGCTGCCAGGCGGTCCGTTGAGCTTGGGCCACCATTTTGTTTTGGAGTACCTCTCTTTCAGGGCCTCCAGGCTTTTAGTCTGTGCCCAGATACTCCTTGTCTCTGTATTCGAGACTTGTTGTAGGACCTGTGGCCTTGGGGTCCTGCCCCCTTGTCTGGTCCCATTCCTCTCTTTGTGGCACTTGAACGGTCTTCCTCCCATTAATCAAGGGTTATTGCAGGACTTGTAACCTGCTTCTGTTGTCCACATTATGCCTAAGGCGCATGCCAAATCCAGGCATGGCCATAAAGCCACTGTTAGGGAGCAATCTGTGGCTTCCATTAGGGAGGACCAACCTCCTGTCCTAGGCGAGGGTGCTCGCTCTCAGTCTCGATCTTCCAATGAAGGGGATCTCGTTTTACCTGCAGCGCCTACTGAGGTTCATTGCAGACCTTCTAAGGGGTCTCGAAAAAAACACATTGACACGGGGGTCACACAGGCCAAAGTCAACAGGATTTCAACAAATGAACGTGAGCACACTCTGATCTCGGATCAGATGTCGTTACAGGATTATCACGTATCAGTGGATTCTTCCACGGTATGGGGTTCAGTCCCTTCTGGGGAGAGACATTTGAGGGTGGAGTCTAGCGCTCCCGTGCCTGAGGCGGTTTCGCCGTTTCCTCCTTCTGTCCCGGCCCATGCCTCTACGGAAGCCGGTCCGGCCCGGGGTCAGCTTCCTGACACTTGGAAGCCTGAGGATATTCAACGCATGATTGCAGTGGCAGTGCAACAGTCGCTTCCCTTTCGATTGTTTCCCGGTGATAAGCCGGTCCCCACTCCATTACCTTGCTCGGGGCGAGCGACATCTCCTGACCAGTTTGATATGGAAGATGTCATTTTGCTGACTGGCTCTGACTCTCCATCCTTATCCGGTGCCAGTGACCATCCTATGGAGGCAGACACAGAGCTCCTTGAGCCGGAATTGTCAGAGGATGAAGGTCTTCCACCTGACCAATCGGCATTTACGGGCCTTTTCCCTCAGGCTCTCTTTAAATCGCTCCTTTTCAAGGTGGTAAATACCGCCCAACTTGGCGCACCTCAACCTCCTGAGCCCCCTTCTACTGGTGGTTCTTTGAACCCATTGTTTGCAGAACTGTCTAAGCTGGTGACTTCTATTCCTACGCCACCTCTTTTCCTGGATGTAATCCAAAGGCAGTGGGCTTCCCCTACTTCAGCTCCTGTCCCATCTTCCTCGGACAAAAACAATTTTTCTGTCTCCTCTGCATTGGATTCCCTCTTCCAGGTGCCATCTGTCGACGCTCCAGTAGCTGCCTTGATGGCCTCCTCGTACATTCCAGGGGATCCAGAGGAGGGTCTTCGGCCTGATGAACGTAGACCGGAGCAGGTACTTCAGAGGGCCCATCTTGGGGCAGCCTGGGCCATCAAGTCTGCTACCACTGCTTCTTTCTTTAATCATTCTATGCTTTTGTGGCTTCACCAGATCCAGGAGAAGTTGTCTCCGGAGGACTCGAGACTTAGACAAGACTTGAATAAGATTGTGGCTGCTGTGCAGTTCTCCGCAGACGCCACTCTGAATGCGGCCTGTTTCGCCTCTAAATCTTTGGCATCTTCCATCGCAGCCTGCCATTTTGTGTGGCTTCGCCATTGGCAGGCCGACGACAGACACAAATGGCGTTTGGCGTCTGTCCCTTTTTCGGGTGCAAAGCTGTTTGGTGAGCATTTGGAGAAGTTTCTTATAGACACCAAGGATAAGAGGAAGATATTGCCTGCACTGTTTCGTAGGGAAGAACCTCAGTTCACCCCTTATGGTCCTTGACACCATTACTGGCCATCGGAGGGTGGTTTCTCTTCTTCTCGTAGCACGGGTAATTTTGTCCCTAGGCAGAGGGGTTTTCAGGAACGTCCTCCTCGGGGGAGGAATTTTGGTGCCTGGAGGCCCTTTCGAGGGGGAGGGGGTCACTCCATCCGCCATCACCGTTAGTAGTGCTGGGGAACTTCCCATTGGTGGACAATTGATTTTTTTTGCCAACGTTTGGGAGGGCACTACTTCGGACTGCAGGGTCCTTGCCTCTATTCGATCGGGGCTGGCCATAGAATTTGTCTCCACCCCCCCCCCTTTGTCTTTCATTCGCTGTCCTCTGTCTCAGGTTGCTGAACATCGCTCCCAGGTGGAGGCAGCAATTTCCCATCTTTTAGCCATTAACGCTATTCAACCTGTGCCCAGTGATCAGGCTGGACAGGGGTTTTATTCTCGGGTCTTTTTGGTCCCAAAGTCATCGGGTGAGTGGAGACCTATTCTAGACCTTAAATGTCTGAACAGGTTCGTCATCTATCGAAAGTTCAAAATGCAATCCTTACGATCAATTCTGGACGGCGTATGGAGGGGCGATCTCCTCTGCTCCATAGATCTCATGGAGGCTTACCTCCATATCCCCATTAGACTTCCCATAGGAAATTCCTTCGTTTTTGCTATAAGGGGATTCACTATCAGTATAGGGCCTTACCATTCGGCCTTTCCTCTGCTCCCCATAGCTTCACCAAGATATTGGCGACTTTAGCTGCTCATCTCCGACTCCGGGCCATTTGTCTCCAGTGTTACCTGGATGACATCTTGGTTATGTCTAGCTCTCTTGAGCAGGCCCTTGCAGATCTCCAACTTACCATTCAAACCTTAGCAGCTTATGGCTTCTCGTTTAATATTGGGAAGAGCCACTTGGAACCCTCTACTAGAATTCTCCACTTGGGAACTGTCATTGATTCTGTGGAAGGTCGAGTGTTTCTCTCTCCTGATAGGCAGGTTGGGTTGCGATCTCTTGCTACCAAGGTCTTGAAAAGAGAAGGGCTTCTCCATTATTACTCTCGAAATTGTTGGGCAAGATGGTTTCGGCCATCTCTATTGTTCCCTGGGCCAGGTTACACCTTAGAGACCTTCAATGGTTTATCTTGCCTTTACAGAAGGCAGGCAGGGGGTCTTTGTCGACCAGAGTGGCTGTTCCGAGAGAGGTCCTTGCGTCTCTCCGCTGGTGGCGCTCCTCAGTGATTTCCAAGGGCTGCCTCTTCCTGGAGCCTCAGTGGGTTGTGGTCACCACCGATGCCAGCAAGTTCAGTTGGGGAGCTCATTGCAAGTCACAAGTCGCTCAGGGCATCTGGTCCACCACGGAAGTTTCCCACAGCATCAATTGGTTAGAACTTTGGGCGATTTCGCTGGCACTACGAGCCTTCTGTCATCTAGTGGCGGGCACCCATGTATTGGTGCAGACCAACAATACCTCAGCCAAGGCTCATGTCAATCGCCAAGGTGGCACCAGGTCCCGTTCCCTGATGCTGGAGGCCAAACGTCTGTGTCTTTGGGCGGAGCACCATCTGGCTTCATTGAAGGCCGACCACATTTCGGGGAGGTGAATGTGGCAGCAGATTGGCTGAGCCGCCAACAAATAGATCATGCGGAGTGGAGTCTCTACCCTTCAGTTTTTCAGATGGTGTTGGATCGATTCGGCATAACTTAAGTAGACCTTTTCGCCTCCCGACTGAATGCCAAACTGCCTCGTTTCCTTGCCCGCTTTCCTTCTCACCAGGCAGAAGCTGTGGATGCCCTGTGCTCCCCTTGGTCTCAAGGCCTGTTATACGCCTTCCCGCCTATTCTCCTCATTCCGAGGGTACTCCAAAAAATGTTGGTAGAATGGGCAGAACTCATTCTGATAGCTCCGCATTGGCCGAGGAGGTCATGGTTTGCGGACCTCATGACCCTGGCAGTGTCACCTCTTGGAGGATTCCATGCA
The DNA here is from genome assembly GCA_012654045.1 of Ptyas mucosa. NCBI lineage: Eukaryota > Metazoa > Chordata > Lepidosauria > Squamata > Colubridae > Ptyas > Ptyas mucosa. The sequence goes on from WNWU01013802.1 coordinate 15,632,892, forward strand.
CGCCGGACTGCCTGACTCAAGGAGTGATAGTTCACCCCGATCCACAGTGGCTACAAATTCAGTGGGAGGCACTGAGACGGGATCACTTCCCCGAGCCGCTGATTCGTACCATCCTGGCTTCGTGGTGGCCTTCCACGGAATGGATTTATGTGGCCACTTGGTGGGCATTTGTGGCTTGGTGTGATCAACATGATGTTTCCGCTCTCCGAGCTTCCGAACTGCAGGTCCTGAGGTTTCTCCAAGCTGGGTTGGACACCCAACACCCTTTGTCGACAGGTGGCAGCAATTGCATCTGTCCTTACGTACAATTCCAATCATTCCTTGTCCCAACAGCCCCTGATTCATCGTTTTCTGCGTGGGGCGATGAATCTCTGTCCACCTGTTTTACATCGATACCCGACCTGGAACCTTTCCCTCGTCTTGGAGTCCTTGATGGCATCCCCGTATGAGCCGCTCGTTTCTGCCAGTCTTCATCTTCTGTCCCAGAAAGTGGCCTTCCTGGTCGCTATTACCTTGGCACGTCGTATTTCGGAGATCGCTGCCTTGTCTATTAAGGACGATTTATGCGTGTTCCATGCGGACCAAGTGGTCCTTTAGCTGGATCCGACATTTGTGCTCAAGATTAACTCTCCCTTCCATCGTTTACAGGAGCTGATTCTTCCAGATTTCTTCCCGCATCCTTCGAATCCAATGGAGACCCAGTTGCACATGTTGGATGTCCGGCGGGCGCTTCAGATATATCTCAACTGGACAGCTGGGTTTCGTCGAACTGAATCATTATTTGTCTCCTTTCTCTCGACCGCCTTAGGGCACAAAGTGACGCCTTCTACGATTGGCCGTTGGATCTGGGCAGTGATTAATACCGCGTATGAACTGCAGTCCTTAACACCTCCTCCTCAGGTAACTGACCATTCTACTAGAAGTGCTGTGATGACGACAACTGCATGGGCCTCTCGAGCTTCACTACTTGAGATCTGCAGGGCGGCCATGTGGACTTCTCTTTCGCCCTTTATGAGACACTATAAACTTGATAAATTTGCCACTGAGGAGGCTGATTTTGGGAGGAGAGTGTTACAGGGTGTCGATTTGCGAGAGGGGTATTGTTCCCAGACTGATCCCTCCCGTTAGCTGGGACACGGAACTTTGGTATGTCCCACGTCTGGCTGCTGTCTCCACTATCAAGGGAGAAGGGGCATTGGTCCTACCTGATACGCCCCTTCTCGTTGAGTGGAGACAGCAGCCAGCCCCACCCTTTTTCAGTCTGAGATTGCTGTTGTGGTTTTGTGGTTCTCTTCTGCTTACTTGTTGTTTTCCTTTTTTGTCTGTATTCCACACTATGAGTCTGTCTTTCTTCGAAAAAAGCTGGAGCTCCTAGCAACAGGGGCAGTACATAATTGATTTGACAGGCTCAGTCCTTCTTTCTGACCAATGAGCATAACCCACGTCTGGCTGGTGTCTCCACTCAACAAGAAGGGGCGTATCAGGTAGGTCCAATGCCCCATTTCAGATGGTGGTGTTATTGTTGTCGTGGTGGTGGTAGTGGTGGTTTTTGTCCTTATTTTCATTTTTAAAAATATTTTTTACTGTACAATAGAAGCTACCCAGAACTGGTAAAACAGTAGTTACCTCTTTAATTTTCCCCCATCAATTGACCATCTTTTCCTGGCCATCCTCTTTCCATTAATGAATTTACTTTATTCACAAATCATCAAATAGGAGTATGAAGTTTGCACAAAGGGACTTTGCATGCAGGTCGTATTTTATTATATGTCCAGTCTTCCCAATTCCCATATGGCAATAAAGGCAATATTGTTTTTGATAGTAGAGTTTTTAATCTAAGGCAAATTCTTCCTCTTTTTGTTCTCATTTTCAATTTTAAGATCATCTCCTCTCATAGTATTATACTTTTAAAAATTATTTGTGAACTGCCCAGAATAATACATTTGAGATGGGCAGCTATATAAATTGAATTTATAAATTGATTTATAAATTTATAAAGAAATAAATGATTGTTCGGAAATAAGTTTTATAGACTAACTTTTGTGTAAATGCCTTAGAACAATTGAGACACCAATGGAGAGGAAAAGGAAGAAACTATTATAAAGATACTATTATTTGATGGTATTCATAGCACTTGTAACTGACAGTTATAAAAAGTCAAAATGAAAGAGACTTCCGGTCTGCAAAGGCTTTTCAAAGAAAATCACAATAAACATTTGATACTAAAATATTTCTTGGTGTTTCAATGAAAAAAAAGAAAAGAAGGAAAAGACAAATGAAACTTTGATTAAAACCAGGTTTATAGAATTCTTAATGCCACAATAAGGCAAACATATGGGGGAATCTTAGCACGTTCTCTAACAGGAATTTCATTGTCCAATCAGGCAAACATCAGTGAATAATCTGTTGGATCGTTTTGCAATACTGCTAAAATACATAAGAATCTTTCTACTACTTTTACAAATCATGCTATAAAAATTGTTTAATAAACAAAGGGCTTTTAGAACATTGTAAACTAAAGTTTAAGACCACATTGACTTTTGTGAACCATATCTGTTTATATGAAAACAAAATTGGTTAACTTTTAAAGTGCCATACAACTCTATTTTGTCTTGGAAAATAGTAACTTGTAAATATATTAAGCTAGGTTTATGACTTATAAATTGTTTGTATGATGATTATTTATGTCATTTATTCATAAATATGATCTACCTCCTTCTCTCTGAAGGATGCTTTAAATGGAGTCAGGACCATTCACCTTCATGAGTGTCTAATAGGGGTGTTTGTTCTATCCTGTCCTGAAACTGAAATTTCTAGTTCTAATTCTACCTTAGGCATGAAGCCATTTGGATGAATTTGAGCCAGTCACATCCTCTCAGCCTTAAGAACATGGCAATGGTAAACCACTTCCACTTTTCCAACTTCCATCTTCCCAAAATACAAGAACATGTCTCGGCAGTCACTAGGAATGACTCAAAATATCAGAGCCAATGGATAGACCAAATAAATATATCTGGAAATATACATTATGGAAAAATTATGTTCCTAAACTGCAACAGCCATTATATGATGTTCTGATTCTTGCTACAAGTAGATATAAAAAAGCAGAAGAATCAGCAGATGAAAGAATCAAAGAAACAACAGCAGGATGATAGGCATATGAACAAGTGGAAATGATAAGGAAAGTGATTTGAAGAACTGCTTTCAAAGGTGAAAGCAATTTCAGGAATAAAGGCCTGAAAGGATACGAGGAGGTGGTGTAAACAAGTGGTCTTCATGGTGTGAGGCCAGGAGAGTCAGCAGCAGAGTGGTGGCAGTGACAACTGTGAGGGGAAGCAAAAGGCCATGTGGGGCATTTTCAGAAGAACGAGACCCAAGCAGAGTCAGCAGCAGCTCCAAGCACAGAAGAAAAGAAAGAAATACGTTCTTAAAGAAGGTGGAAGTCATGGCTAGGAGAGCAAGGACAGCTAGGAGAGCCTTTGCACAATTTTATGTTGTGAGTCAGTTGCGGTCTTTCCTGGATTGGCTCAGTCATTTAAGCCCTGGTCATCCCATGTCTGGACTATTGCAATTCATGCTAAATGGGGCTTTCTTGAACAACATTCAGAAGCTTCAAGTGGTATAGAGTGCATAGTGTAGGTTGTTCTTAGCCCATGTTACATCATCTGTGAGCTGCATTGGTTGCTGGTTTGCTACCGGGGACAATTCAAGGTGTTGGCTATTACCTCTAAAGCCTGTATGGTATAAGTCCAGATTATTTGTGCACCATCTGTGGTGGCGCCCACCCTCTGGAACAATCTACCCCCAGAGATACGGGTGATCCCAGACCTCCGGACTTTTCATCGGGCCCTAAAAACTCACCTTTCTCAGTTAGCCAGGCTGGCCTGATTTTATCTTGGTTTTAAAATTTGATATTGATTTTAAATCGAAATATTTTAAATTAGTGGGCCAAATTCTATTTAATTTATTTTAAATTATTTTAACTTTTGTGTATAAATGTTTTTATTCTGGCTGTTCACTGCCCTGAGTCTGAAAGGAGAAGGGCGGTATAAAAGTTCAAATAAATACTTCAGGAACTGTCTGGGACTGGCCCACCCTACCCACGCCAGCAGAGAAGGCATGCCATGGCTCCTGCCCTCTGGAACATGTTACTCCCTGTGATGAGATTGGATCCCATCTTTCTGACCTTCCAAGAGAGCCTGAAGACATGGCTCTGCCAGACAGGTTGGGGCCCTAACAGAGGAGCAGCACACTGGAGGTAGTTGATGACTTAAGAGGCAATCCCACCTCCCTCCCCCCACTCCATGCATCCTTCTTCCTCCCTCCCCATTTTTAAACTATTTTTTAAAATTTTTAATTATAGTTCCATTTTTATCATTTTAGAAATATTTATCTTATGGTTTTAATACTTTTAATGCTGTAAGCTACCCAGAGTCACCTTGAAATAAACAAACCAACCAACCAACCAACAAACAAATAATATTTGAACTAATAGTTTCAGGAAAATATTAGGTATCACAACATAAGCATTATAGGTTGGTTATTGTATCATAAAATAAGCATAAATCTGTATCCATTCAATTTTGCAAACTTCTATTTATAGACAGAAAGTCAGGGAGCTTGAAAAATAGGCAGAATGTTAAGTTAACATAGAATATTTCGCTGGTGTGTCTGCTAAATCCTGGAACAATACAAAGTGCCCTAAGAAAAGAACAGGCAACCTCTCATGCCTGGGCCAAGGCTCTATGGTAAAAATCATCTCTCTTAGCGTGTTGCATGAAGTCAGAGGCAGAAACAGGTGTATAGAAAGAAGAAAGTGTCAGAAAAAAGGTATGACAGAAAACAAAAATAACAGGGAAAAAGAATCAGAACTGTTGTCCAACCTACAATAGGTGGGTTTGCTGATGGGTTTGCTGATCACATACCTGGCTCCCTGCCATGTGACAGCAGCCCTGCCCGAGCTCCTCGAGGTTACCACCACGGTGGCGGTTGACACCCCGAGGCTTATGGTCATGGGAGACTTCAACCTGCCGTCCGTGGGTGAGACATTGGAGGTGGCTCGGGAGTTCATGGCTTCCATGATAGCTATGGACCTGACCCAGCTAATTCATGGCCCTACCCACACAGGGGGAAACACACTGGACCTGGTTTTTGTCTCTGGACAGTGGTTGAGTGATCTTGAGATAGGAGACATAGTCACCGAGCCCTTGTCATGGTCAGATCACTCTCTCCTTCGCCTTGACCTTCAAACCGCTATAACACACCGCAGGGAGGCAGAGCCGGTAAGATGGTTCCGCCCCAGGTGCCTGATGGAACCTGATAGGTTCCAGATGGAGCTTGGGCCATTTCCTGAGGCTCTGGCACACGCCTCGACTAGTGATCTAGTGGCCGCCTGGGATAGGATGGCCACTGGAGGTCTGGATCGGGTTGTGCCTTTGAGGCCTCTGACCCGGCACCGTTCTCACCTAGCTCCTTGGTTTACCGAGGAGCTGAGGGAGATGAAGTGCCGGAAAAGACGCCTAGAGAGTAGTTGGAGGGCCAGTCTTGTTGAATCCGACCGGACACTGGTAAGATCTCATATTAAGAATTACCTAGTGACAATAAAAGCAGCAAAACGTACATATTTTGCTGCTCTTATTGCACCATCAGATAATCGCCTGGCCGCCCTATTTAGGGTGACCCGCTCCCTGCTCCACCAGGAAGCACAGGAGAACCCCTTGGAGGGTAGAGCCGAGGATTTTGTTCAATATCTGTATGACAAAATCACTCAGATTCGGGAAGACTTGGATTCCGACTGGGTAGTTTTGGGGGAATGTCTGAGGCAGGTCTTGAGAATGTTATCTGGGATGAGTTTGATCCCATGACCCCTGACAACGTGGACAGGATTCTGGGTGGACTGAATGCGACCACATATTTATTGGACCCGTGCCCCTCCTGGCTAGTGCTGGCTTCCTGGGAGGTGACGCGAGGCAGGCTCCAAGGGATTATAAATGCTTCGTTGGGTGAGGGTGACTTCCCTGCCGCCTTGAAAGAGGCGGTGGTGAGGCCTCTCCTCAAGAAGCCTTCCCTGGACCCGGCAGTGTTGGCTAATTATTGTCCGGTCTCCAACCTTTGTTTTGTTGCAAAGGTTGTTGAGAGTGTGGTTGCGCGACAGCTCCCCCAGTACCTGGATAAAACGACGTATCTAGATCCGTTCCAGTCGGGCTTCAGGCCTGGGCACAGCATGGAAACGGCATTGGTCACGTTGGTTGATGATCTCTGGAGGGCTCGGGACAGGGGTTGCTCCCCTGTCCTGGTCCTATTAGACCTCTCAGCGGCTTTTGATACCATCAACCATGGTATCATGCTGTACCGGTTGGAAGTGCTGGGGGTGGGAGGTACCGTATTGCAGTGGTTCTCCTCCTTTCTTTCCAACCGGTTGCAGTCTGTGTTGGCAGGGGAGCAGAGGTCGACCCCGAGGCGCCTCATATGTGGGATGCCACAAGGGTCGGTCCTCTCACCCCTTTTGTTAAACATTTATGTAAAGCCGTTGGGTGAGATCATCCGTGGTTTCGGGGTGAAATACCACCAGTATGCTGATGACACCCAGCTGTACATTTCCACCCCGGACCACCCCAATGATTCCCTTGAAGTGATGTCCCGGTGTCTGGAGGCCGTGCGGATCTGAATGGGGAGAAACAGGCTCAGGCTCAACCCATCTAAGACGGAGTGGCTGTGGTTTCTGACATCCTGATATAGTCAGCTGGTGCCATCGCTGACTATTGGGGGCGAATCATTGGCCCCCACGGAGAGGGCTCGCAACTTGGGTGTCCTCCTGGATTCACGGCTGTCTTTAGAAGAGCATTTGACGGCCATGACCGGGAGGATTTTTCATCAGGTTCTCCTGATTCGCCAGTTGCGTCCCTTTCTGGATCGGGACTCCCTAACACAGTCACTCATGCCCTTGTCAAAATATTACGTGTTAGATTTTGGAAAAAAAATCATTCCAAATGAATTTACCTGTGGACTTTTGCACAACAAATTATGTAGAAAGGAATGACAGAAGTCCAGTCCATTGAAGACTGACTTTTTGAAGTACCTGTGAGAAAAGATCTTTTGAAATAGCTTTTGATTATGGTTTAGCTACATTATTTAAATCCTTTTCATTAAAATACCCATTAAAGAGCTCAAGGTCAAGGTTAACATCTGAATAGGTTGATTGTGTTGTTTTAAAGACAAGCTTTAAAAAGAGACTGCAAACCCCTAGAGAGATGATTATAAGATGAAAGTTTAATTTCACACATACTTCTTAACTAAAGCAATACCCCTTTGAAAAAAAAATGAAAACAATTTTTATTCTTCTATTTTTATTCTTATTCTGGACTGAATAAGAATGATTGAAAAAAAAAATCCTGAACAAATTTTTCACACAGCTCTAATATAAACTTTTGTAAGAATAGCCATCTATAGCAGCAGCAGCCATTTTAGTTACTTGGTCCAAATTGAGATTTTGGCACTTACCTTTCAAACTTTGAATGATCTGCCAGGTACCTGGAGTCTTGAAGGAGCACTTCTCCCAATACTAGTCAGCTTTTATTAAGTGATTTCATTAGAGGCCTGATGGATGCCAACGAAACCCTTGGCTTTTGTGATGTTCAAATGAGACATGTCTTGCCTATAGACAAAATGTGTTTGTAGTTAGACTACAGAACATATTCATTATTAGAAATGAATACACCACCACAAACAAAGAGGAAATATCTTTTTAAAAAATATATTATGTTCTTATTTATAGAACCATATAATTGTACAAGCTGTTACAGATGGATTATAATATTAGAGTGTCTTTATAATCTAATTGTTCTCAGATGCCAATGTGTTGTGTGGTACCAAATGGCTAGTCATCCATGGAGGCTAAAATCTATCTCTCACCAATACTTTTCAGACAGGATTGTTGTGGCCTTTAAACGGCCTGTCATAAAGTGCCATTTGTCCAAGATGAGCAGCCTTAAATATACAATATGGATTAAACAAAAAATTCAGTTCAAAGGGGAAAAAAAGTATGCTATTGTAAAACCTCTGAGAATTAGTGTGTAATGTTGTAACATTTTCCTCATGTGTGCACAAACATGCATGTGATCAGCTGGCTGCATTGATTTCTACAAACATTACTCCCTAAGGCTTCCTCTCACAATTCCTAGACTTGAAACTTCACACATTTGGGAGAGAGGTCTGTTCATAGGTGGTTACCATCACTTTATGGGGCAAAATTTCCTCTGTTGGACAACTTTACTGATTAGTCTTGTAGAAACTGGCATACATAAAGATATATTTATTTATTTGTTGCATTCTGAAAGACTCATAGTAAAGCAAAATTCCAGTAAAGCAATATAACTAAACAATCAATACAAAAGCTTAAGAGTGGCGCAAAGAGCGTCACTTGTCGGCATTGCAAGACAAGATAGAAATACCTGCACATGGATTAGAGGACAAACAAAAGTATACATGAAAAGAATAAAAGAATTGAAATGGAAATGGGCTGGTCACATAGCAAGAAGAACTGATGGCAGGGGGGACCAAGGCAGTCATAGAATGGATCCTACTTAATAGAAAGCGTCCACGAAAGAGATCTAAAACAAGATGGATTAACAACATCAGTAAGTATTGCAGGCCCAATTGGCAAAAGAAAGCTCAGTACCATATTGGTTGGAAACATGAGGAAGAGGCCTTCATCCTGCAGTGGATAGATAATGGCTAAAATGATGATGAATATAACTAAACAAATACAGTAACTCTGTAACAAACCCATCCTAAAATACTACCAGCTCAGCCAAAAAACTGATGGATGCCCTCTTTACTTGCTTTCAGAATGCAAGGAATGTTAGAACCACATGGACATAGAGAGAGGGAGGAACTACTTGTGAAAATTGCCTCTTGTCTATCCCTCCTGCCCTGTCCCCCCTCCTATCTCTGTAATAGGAGGATGTTCTTATCAGGCTCTATTTTTTATTTATTTATTTGAACTTTTATACGGCTCTTCTCCTTTCGGAATCAGGGCGGTGAACAGCCAGAATAAAAACATTTATACACAAAAGTTAAAATAATTTTAAAATAAATTAAATAGAATTTTGCCCACTAATTTAAAAAATTTTGATTTAAAATCAATATCAATTTTAAAACCAAGATAAAATCAGGCCAGCCCGGCTAACTGAAAAAGGTGAGTTTTTAGGGCCTGACGAAAAGTCCGGAGGTCTGGGATCACCCGTATGTCTGGGGGTAGGTCGTTCCAGAGGGTGGGCGCCACCACAGAGAAGGCTCTCCCCCTGGGGGTCGCCAGCCGGCATTGTCTGGCTGACGGCACCCTGAGGAGGCCTTCTCTGTGGGAGCGAACTGGCCGGTGGGAGGCAATTGGTGGCAGAAGGCAGTCCCGTAGATACCCCGGCCCTAAGCCATGGAGCACTTTAAAGGTGATCACCAACACCTTAAACAACCTCTAGATATTGTTGTTGTTGTTGTTGTTGTGTGTGTGTGTATAGATGAGAGAGAGTGAGAGCAAGAGAGAGAGAGAGAGAGAGAGAGAAAGAGAAAGAGAGAGAGAGAGAGAGAGAGAGAACATTTACTGATGAAGTGAAATGCTGTAGCCTATGCTCTAAAATTTGGCCCATAGCAAGAAGTAGGTTGCAAAAGAAGAAAAAAGACGTGTTTGATTAAATATAATTGTTATCACCATGTTTTCCCGAAAATAAGAGCCTTATTATCGGGGGGGGGGCTTATCCCTAAACCTTGGCCCCAGAGCGCCGATCGGCTGCTTCACCGGTGCTGCTCAGGCTGCTGCCTCAAGCAATCTTCCCGTGCAAACAGCACAAGGTGAGGAGGCAAGGGTGTGTGTGAAGGGAGGGAACATGTCCCTCACACACCTGTCATCAGCGGGTTGCAACAAGCGGGTTTTCTGGTCTTGGGAATGCTGGGGTGAACAAAGGCAGAATTGGGATTAAGGCATAAAGTTCAGGCAGGGGGGAAAGAGGACAGCAGCCGGATCTCCCTCGGCAATCCTCACAGGTGCCGAATCGAGGCCGCCCTTCGGCCGGGGAGCAGGGGCACTTCCTCCTCTTCCTCCTTCTGGAGAAGGGAAGCCTTCTCCGGCTTCTGCTCATCAGGGATTGCCTGTCTAAATCGGAGTGGCTGCCCTGGGGCCTCTGGCATCCCGGCATTGTTGTTGGCATCATCGTCGTGGCTGCCTTCTCCCCCCCACCTCTTTCCACCACCTGAGCGGTGGATGGCAGGGGTACGTGGGGCATGTTCCTCCTCCCTTTCCCCCATCTCCAGCCTTGCCACCTCATGTTGTGTTGTTTGTGTGGCAGCTGCACATGCGTCTAAGTATTTGGGGGGAGGTTATTTTTTGGGGGGGGCTTATTTTAGCACATGCACTCAAAAGCCCAATTGGGCTTATTATCGGGACATGTCTTAGTTTCAGGGAAACAGTAGTTAAACTGAATTAATGTTTAATGCAGTCCCCTTCTACTGTATTGTCAACACATTTTTAGAGTCGCTTTTAGTGTCACAGGTTGTTTTCCTTTATCATTTATAATGACATATTTAGAAAGATTTGCTATATCAAGAAAACATTGACTTGAATATTTCTATAGCTGAGATTATGTTCCTTCTAACAGATGCTAGAATCATGGAGCATATATAGGAGGACAGTTGCATTGATCCAACACTTTTCCACAAATGCTTGGCAACAGTGTGTAATTCTAGCAGACAATGCTGATTTCTATACATTTATGCACATGGGGAGACAAGGCTATATTGGGAATCTCAATGACAATTCTGATAAAATTTTTGTGCAAAATTGGGTTCATTTTGGGGCAAATTAAAATATTTTAATTTTTGTACAGAAAAATAAAGTGAAATGCAAATATTTAATTGAAATTAATTTAAAGACTTGTAAAGTTTTAAAGGCGCCGTGGTGGCGCCATGGTTAAAATAAAATATTGCAGGCTAATTCTGTCGACTACCAGCAGGTTGATTCTCACCAGCTCAAGGTTGACTCAGCCTTCCATCCTTCTGAGGTCGGTAAAATGAGGACCCAGATGATTGGGGGCAATAGGCTTACTCTGTAAACCACCTAGAGAGAGCTGTAAAGCAGTATGAAATGGTACTGTATATAAGCAGTGGTGGGATTCAATTTTTTTACTATCAGTTCTATGGGTGTGGCTTGGTGGGTGTGCCATGGCTTGGTGGGCGTGGCTTGGTGGGCATGTCAGGGGAAGAATACTGTAAAATCTCCATTCCCTCCCCACTCCAGGGAAAATTACAAAACAAGGAAATGTGATATTCATGTTTCTAATAAAATTATATTTGGAACACAATACAGTTCTTGGCATGTAAGAAAAAGAAAACAATGACGAATTTGAAGGAGTTCAGAAAACTTACAAAAACATAATTGTCTTGCTTGAGGCAGAACTGATTTTTGAAAGTAGATTTAAATATATTGTTTATTCAAAAGTTGGTTACAGAAGGAGACAAAAAGATTAAGGGTTGGCTTAGGACAGCAAATTGTTTTGCATGTTTGGATTAAGGGAGTTTGTTGTGTAGACAAAAACTGAGTTCCGTTACAAAAAAACCCCTCTAGCAATATAAGGAAACCAATTTAAAAACTCTTTTAAGTTGGCGATTTTGATAGAAGTACAGACAGCAATTGGGGAAGTAAGAAGCCATCTGGACACCAGAGAACAATAAAAATGATTAGAAGGGAAAGAAAGAAAAGCCATTGTGCCTACTTTAAGGAAGCTCAAAATGTCAGGCAGACCGTAGCCTGAAGTTCTTGACTAAAATACCAGGGTGAAGTATTTTCCCCTGTTACTCACTACTTCCTATTATCTTCTTCAGTCAGCATATTTCTGTGTTTATTTGATTTTATTTTGCTTATTAATTTGTTTGTTTTTCATGAAAAGCTCTAAGTGGGACAGACCCAAGATTGAAATAACAACTCAAAGACCCAGGAGGATGTATATTGCACTGAAAATAAACTTGTCCTCTGCTATTCTTGCAGTCTACTACTACATCTTTTCAAACAGAAGTCCTTTTGTGTTTGGGACAAATGTGAAAAGTAGGATTAATGAACATTAAATTCAGTAATAAAAGCAGAAGAAAATGGTACCAGATAGAGTGGTTTGTGGCCTACAATAGTTTCATCTGTCTCTAAGGAAATCTCAGCATGTTCAGCTATCAAAACTGGCCAGGCCAAAAAGGAATATAAAGCTAGTTTCTGAATGGGTCACAGATTGTTTGGATGTCTGCAGTGTCAACATCCTGGCACCAAGCAGCCATCTTGGCACCTGATTTTCCCCTTCCTATATACGTGCTAAGCAAGATGTTCTTAATGTATTGTGAAAGGGGGGCAATGGGTTGAAACTAAACCCTGGCAAGACTGAATGGCTCTGGGTTTGGGGTTCATTGGATCAGGGAGAATTGCCACCTTTGGTCTTGGATGGGGTGGCACTATCCCAAACAGACCCTGTGCATAATCTGGGGGTTCTCATGGACTCACGACTCCTGCTCCAAGAGCAGGTCACAGTCGTGGCCAGGAGGGCCTTTGTACAATTGCAGGTTGTGCACCAGTTATGCCCTTTCCTGAACCAACAATCCCTATTCACAGTCACTCATGTCCTAGTCACTTCACGTCTTGACTATTGCAACATGCTTTACATGGGGCTGCCTTTGAAGAGCATCCAGTTGGTGCAAAATGCAGCGGCCTGCATGGTTTTGTGCAGATCCCGGTGTGCACATGTATCACCTCTCCTGCAGGAGCTGCATTGGTTGCCAATTTGCTTCCAGGTACAATTCAAGGTGCTGGTTATCACCTTTAAAGTCCTTCATGGCTTGGGACCAAGTTATCTGAGGGACTGTCTCTTGCCGGTCACATCTACCTGACCCAGTAGTGGGTTTCTACCGGTTCGCACTGGTTCGGGTGAACTGGTAGTGATAATTTGGCCTGGGTCACTGAACCATTAGTGACCGCTGACTGGCCATGCCCCCGAACCGATAGCCCGGTCACCACTCACTTGCCCCAACCACCCACCTGCCTGACTGCCAGGAAGCGGCTCTCAAAGAGGCGGTGGCTGGGAGGCTTCTCACAGTTGCACTGAAAAAGAAAAAGCCTCCCAGTTAAGTTGCTGCAGTGGCTGGGCGCAGGCCACCAAAAACTACAGGAGGGTGCAAAAAACCCCACTCCTGTTGCCACCCTGTTCTTCGCGCTGGCTGCACATGCGCATCTCATTGCCTGCTGTGTCCCACTCAGACTAACACAGCAGGTAATGGGATGCGATGGCAGAGGCTTTTTCTTTTTCAATACGACTGCGAGAAGCCTCCCAGCCACCGCCTCTTTGAGAAGCACTTTCCAGCAGTGGCGGCTGGCTGGAGGCCACCGAAAACTACCAAAGGTTAGCTTGACTTCCGGACTCCGGAAGCAGCCTGAAGAAAGAGGCAGTGGTGGGGGAGGAAGCAGGACTAGGGCCGGGCTGCTTAAGGAGGGGAAATGGGGTGACACATGTGACTGATGAAGGGAGGGTGGGGCAGCATGCAGGAGGAAGCCTTTGATAGATTAGGCCAGGCCTGGGCAGAAAATAAGTATATAGGTAGAAATTCAAAAATATTTCCTACCTTTTTCTGTTGGCTAGGTGGCTAGGTGGGGTGGTCATGTGACTGAGTGGCCATGGTTGTGAGTGACATCAAGTTGGCCATGCCCACTCAGTCACATGACTACCAAGCCATGCCCACCAAACAAGCCATGCCCACAGAACCGGTAGTAGAAAAATTTGAAACCCTCCACTGACCTGAACCATCAGAGCAGGGAGGCAGGGAATGCTGTGGGTCCCCACCCCATGGATGGGGTGGGACCCAGAAGAAGGGCCTTCTCCGTGGTGGTTCCTTCTCTCTGGAACATCATCCCCCCAGAGATTAGAACGATCCCCACTCTAATACTCTTCTGGAAGGCGCTGAAGATCTGGTTCTGCCAGTGGGCCTGCGGAACCCAGAACTGGATAGAGCCCATTAAATGGCTTGTGTGATCTGCTGTTGCCAGGGCAAGGGGCTGCGGGTGGGAGGTGATTTTATTATATTAATTTATTTGATTCTTTTTATTAGTTTTATTGTTTTAAATGAGGTTTTATATTCTGTAAGCTGTCTTGAGTTGCCATGGGTGAATAGGCAGCAATATAAAATAAATAAATAAATAAATAAATAAATAAATAAATAAATAAATAAATAAATAAATAAATAAATAGTTTCTTTCATAGATGTTCTAGCAAAGCATACATGGTTTTATGTAGCTTTCAATATCTTTTAATATTCACTTTCTGATTCATCCTAGGAAAAATCTTTACTCTAGCTATTAGTTGATAGTTTAATGTATTGTGTTTTACTGAGTTTCTTACTGTTCTTTTATCTAAATTACATATTTCCTACTTACTACTAATAAAAGACAGTTCATAAATATCCCTAATAATAAATAAATTAATGGGAGAGTAGGGCCAAGACATTTTAATCTTTTCTTTATTTGTAATATCCAATGTTATTTATAATATCCAATGTTATAACAAAATGTTCTTGATAGCTTATGCTTTTCAGTAGCATTTTAAAAGATTTTCCACTATTAGGGGTATTTTGCCTGTCAAATAGTTTTCCTCAGACAAAGTGCCTTCTTCTGTTTCCTGAAAGTGATATTAATACTTGCATACATTTTGAAATGCTGGTCTTCTTGATGTATGGGAGATCAAACAGCAGATCTTAAAAAGAAACCCTGCACACAAGGGAGGCAGATTACTTTTTCTTTGTAATACATTTACATTTTGTTATTCAGATGTTCAATACCAAGGCTATACTTGTCCCTGTCAAAATACTATTTTGTCCCAGAATCTCCTGTGAAGCGTTTACCTGGATAAGTATTTTTCTTCAACTAATAATCATGTTAAGGTAGTGAGTGTTCTGTGAATAATGATTTTGATACCTAATGGAGTAACAACTCATTTGTATTTCTCCATATCGATTCTTTTTAGATTGTCATATAATAAAAATGAAGAAGTTCTACTGCAATTCTGCCTCACTGCTTAAGCAGTTATCTAAAGAGTAATTAAATCTGATAAAGAGTAGCTTATGCTAAATTTCTCCTGAATCTCTCTCACTGTGCTCAAATTTTTAAATTCTAAATATTTAAACAAAGGAATCAAGTACTTGCTTTCATTTATCCCATTAGTATCAATGAAACTTTGGCCAAATGATATTCAATGTCTGGATACACGGCTTTGCAAATTACCGTGGATGGGTTCAAATCAGTGGTGGGTTGCTACCAGTTCAGCCTGGATCGGGCGAACCGGTAGCGGTGGTGGGAGGATCCACCCACCCGCCTGGATGCTTCTGTGCATGCGCGGAAGCATTGTGCCTGCACACGAGTGTGCACGCACCCACAAGCGAACCAATAGCAACGGGATTTGAAACCCACTACTGGTTCATACACATGCTAAGCCAAAACTAAACCCATCATACAATAGTGTGCAATTATCCATGAACATTGTCATTATGTTTGTGTAGAGTATTGAAATTTCAGAGAAATAATTTGGTTATATTAGTTGATATTCTTTGGATGACATTCTTGGCTGTTAACATATGTACAGTAGATTTTTCTGGACAGCCAGGGATAGTTTCCACTGCATGCTAATGGCAAAAAATGCTCTTTTGAATTAACACACAAATTAATGCCAGACATAGAAAATCTGCATTTCTTTGATCAGTTGTCAATCAGTCTGACGGGTATTGTTTTAGAGATTATTTCAAAGAAGAGAATTTGACTTAGTGATCTCTCTATTGATCTGCAGCACTCATGAGTTTCAATTTCATTTAAAGAAATCATGATGGAATTCCTCCTATTGGGCTTTTTAATAATGCTACTATTACTACAAAGGAGGAATCTGATTCTTGAGATTGTGGGATAATTTCTCCATCTAATTTGTCTAGTCATAAATTTAATTAAGAGTATTAAAAGACCATTTGTGTTTATTTTGGGTTGATTTTTATTTAATATTTACTCAAAGGTAAATTCAAGTGAGTTTAC
The DNA here is from genome assembly GCA_012654045.1 of Ptyas mucosa. Lineage (NCBI taxonomy): Eukaryota > Metazoa > Chordata > Lepidosauria > Squamata > Colubridae > Ptyas > Ptyas mucosa. Next base: position 15,648,982 of record WNWU01013802.1, read on the forward strand.
TAAGATTTGCACTTAATACTAGAACACAATACCAGCCTTAGCTAAGCTTTTTTATTTTAATATAACATCAGATAAATTGCAATATTACAGATTGCTTTTATCAATTTAAGAGATTTCAAACATGTTTCACATTGAGATTATATCCTTCCATTTGTTGACATGTAATAGGAAAATCATCAGCATTCAGGTATTCATATGATAGAAAAATCTCCTTGTTTACCGGATTTCTTCTCTAGACCTCTTCTAAGCCTTCTCTAGTCCTCTATTTGGTACAACATGAAATCTAATTTACAGTCATAATATTCAATGGTTGCATTATATGTTCATTGCAGCCTTCAGGAGTGTTCCTATATTGAGATAACAGGGAAAATACCATTAGATACTACAGTGCAGTAAGATTAAAGGGTGCACACCTGATGTAATTTTCCTTTCTCAGGAACCCTTACAGAAAATATAATTATAGTTTCAGAAGAACAAAAATAGCTTTGCTCTCTCATTACTGTTTTCTTGAAACTGACGTTTAGAGATTGCTGCACTAATCCAAAAGCAACACCGAGTCCTTAAGACCAATAAATATTGATACTCTAGTCCTACATGAATTTGCTCAATCTCCTTTGAAAGTCACCCAAGTTCTGACCCCTTTCTTAAGAATGGAAAGAAAATTTGTATCTGTGCATTTTCTCTGTGTCATGCATGATTTCAGACAGCTTGATCATTCCCTAACATGTAACTTTTTCCCAAGGTAAAAAATCCCAAATGTTATAATATTTTCTTATAAGAAACTCTTTCTAGCTGCCTAATCATTTTGGTTGACCTCTTCTGCACTTTGTTTAGCTGTACTATACCAATTTTAAATTGATAACAATATTCCACATGTGAACATCAGATTTCTACAACAATATAACACTCCTGGTGATTTTGATTTTCTTTTTTAAAAATGATATTTCATTGCACATTTTTGAGAAAGGTAAAAAGTAAATAAAAAAGACAAACTTGAAAAAAGATTTTAAAAAACCCACAAAACACAAAGTAAAAAAACCAAGATATTTACTAGCCTCATAGAATTAGATTTTTTTAAAAATCAGTATTTCATTAATTAGTTTTAAATAACTGAATTTATTATAGTATTTAAATAAAAACCTTCACATCATTGTTAAAATATAAGCAATATATAAATGGTAGTAGCAGTAATCATCTGCGGAAGGATCTGCGTACCTTCCGCCATGCGTTAAGACCCTCCTATTCCAGCAAGCCGGCCTGGCCTAATTTTCTCCCCTTTTCTTTTAAATATCTTTTACATTTTCTAAAATGAAATTTTAATTCGTTTTAAATTATTGGGATTTTTAACTGTCGCGGGCTAAATTGTTTAATTTGGTTTAATTATGTTTTAACTTTTGTATTGATGTATTTTATCTTGTGCCTGTTCACCGCCCTGAGTCCTTCGGGAGTAGGGCGGTATATAAATCTAATTAAATGAAATGAAAAATGAAATGAAATCAGCAAAATGTAAATCATAAAATGAATGTAGGAGTTAAATTGATATCTAAGCAGGTTAACATTTATTCTCACTTAACAGGTAAATTAAGGTTACAATATTAAATTATTATGTAAGAAAACCCAAATGTTAGATGTGGTACAAGCCACATTATATAAATAAATATGAACTATATGGAACTATAAATGATTTCCAGTGTCACTTTGGACAGTGAAATGGGCAGTATATAAACTTAATAAATAAATAAATGTATTAAATTAAATTCTGGGACAGAATTCTGTGCACATCAAGCTGTACAACTTAAATAACCATTCCTTTGCAGAAGAAATTGTATGTACTTTTTAATACAAATGTAGAATGTTCTTGCAGCAGTTGGTATTAATCCCTTAATTAATTATTGCCAGCACTGAATTTGATGTTTTTTCACAGCTGCAACATACTAAATTAACATCTTCATTATAATTCCAGGATTTTTTTTTTGGCTAGTTACCTGGCAAATTGAGGCATCTAATACTTGTTAAGATTATCCTATAATTATTATTGTGGTCCTGATTCATATAAAGACAGTGATGATTATATTTCACAGCTTTATTCTTCCTTCTAACCTGTTCCACTACTTTCACTTAGATTTAATCCTTACTTATTTTAACTGGATCGCAAGGAACTTTTCTTTTTTCACTGCTTTCAAGAAATAAGCTATACTAACATACTAAGCTACAGCTAAATGGGTTTGATTCTTGATTTGTTTCACATTATGCTAGCTACCACAGAGATTTTTTAAAAAAAGGAACAGCAAATGTGTTCATTTTTTTAGTCACCACGTTTTTTTTTCCAGAGTTGGAATAAAAAAAGGAAGAGATTCCACTTTAGCTTTCAACCTGAATGGGTGGTAACTTCCTCATCCACTCTTTATCTGGAGACTAAAGCAAGTATGTCATTGCCTTATTTCCTTCCTGCTGTGAAGAAGGATCTGAGGTCATTCCTTAGACAGGCACATTTCTAATCACAGAATGCTACCATTTTTCCAGGGCATATTCAAACTTTTCTGAACAGCTCCTCTGCCAAAGTACATAATTCGGTAGCCAACTCTACTGAATGTAAATAAATGTATGCTTTGATAGGACTTTGCAAAGTTTCTTTCTTTTTTTTAAAGAAAAGATGGTATCACAATGTTATACATATATGTCTTCTCCAATGGAAGGTTCTCTGATACATTGAGTCTATGAATCCCAGAATTCTATGCTGCTAACCCTACTGGGTGCTGTAATTCCAAGTATAGAGTAGCGGAGCCTGGTTTAGCTCAGCAGACTAAAAGCATAGTGATTTAAACCAGCTGTCTGCAATTACTGTAAGTTCGAATCTCACCAGGCTCAAGGTTGACTCAACCTTCCATCCTTTCTAAGGTAGGTTAAATGAGGACCCAGTTTGTTGGGGCAATAAGATGACTTTGTATAAATATACAAAAGTATGAAGACTATTGCTTAATGCATTGTAAGCCGCCCTGAGTCTCCGGAGAAGGGCGGCATATAAATCAAATTAAAAAAAAAAATTAGGATCAGTGGTGGGTTGCCCCCGGTTTGCATCAGTTCTATAGAATCGGTAGTAATCCGCCCACCGACCCCAACATCATTCTGCTTGCACAGAAGAGTGCGGTGTGCACGGGTGAAGCAAGCGCGCGCGTGCGGTTCCGCTGCAAACCGATAGTAAAGGTAAGTAGAACCCACCCCTGATTAGGATATACAGAAAAAAGCATGCTGATCTGCCATAATCCTGAACAAATAAATGTGGGTAAATTAGGAAAGGAAATTATCCTGTGGTACACCTATCAAAACTTAAAGTAATTTACCATACACTTAGAATATACTGTACAACATATGCCAATGCAGTAATACAGTATTGGATATTAAAAAGCTTGCTACAATTCTCATTTCAAATATGTGGAGAGACTGGTAAATAAATCAGGAAGCACTAATTGATAATACCTGAATCAGTATTTGCATGTATGGTTTCTGTACTATAAATATAACACCGTTGCAATGGTTTACACATACACTTCAAAAGGCAAGTAGCGATTTGATTTATTATAGAGAAACTACGTATGAACATGAGGACTTCATCTGAGCAAACTTTGCTACAACTTTAATTTTTACAAAAATGATTGACTCTAGTTAACTGAAGATTTTAATTTGCTTCCCCCATTTTTTTAAAAAAAGAACATAATACCATCCTGGAAAGAAAATCCTTAAAAATCTAAAATTGCCTATAATAATTTTAAGTAAATTTAAAATTACTTTAAATCATAGTTGGTCTTTGTAAATGTAGCATAATGATCAACTAAAATGATTTTACATCTGATTTGAAATGTTATCTTCCTTTTCCAGTTCCAAAAAATAAAAATAAAATCATTAGAATCGTTAAGAACATGTGTGATTTGTAGCTTTGACATTGTCAGCTATGAAAATAATTCCTGAAACTCAAAATGTGTGTAAGTCATGTAATGGTAGACAGGAAAATATAACTTTATATTATATCCCTTCAGTGTGGCTCAGGTTTTATATATGAAGCATGAGGGCAAAAGAGGAAGGCTATATATAAAACAAGCAAGTACGTTTGTAGAGCTGTAGGTGATTTTTCTGCATTAACGCATAGTTGTGCTAATTGGCACTATCATTGGGCAGCATTAAACAACTAGTTCTGTTGGCAGAGACTGGGTAGGAAGAAAGAAATAGGGGCAACTAAGGTTAACCTATTTGAATCTTCTAAAACAGGGTGCTCTTACATGATGTATTGTATAGAAGATATATTTTTTTATGTTTGCATTTATGTCCTGCCTGAGAGCTCAAGGTAGAGGCTCCTTCTCATTTTCTCCTCACATCAACTCCATAAAGGAGGCTGTATTGAGACAGAATGATTGACCCCATATCACTAAGCTACATGACCAAGTGAGAACTTGAATCTGGGTCTTCCAGTTCAGAATTATGCTTTCATAGCTACAAGCAAACAGGCCAATATTTTTATCCCTACACTTACTTCTAGGCAACACATTAAGAAACAGACTGTAATATGTATGCACAGTGTTCTTCACAGAAGTTCTGGTCCCTTTGCCCAACTCTTATACACATGCATGAAAGGACTGGTAACAATGTGGAAAGAAAGAAAGAAAGAAAGAAAGAAAGAAAGAAAGAAAGAAAGAAAGAAAGAGGGAGGGAGGGAGGGAGGGAGGGAGGGAGGGAGGAAGGAAGGAAGGAAGGAAGGAAGGAAGGAAGGAAGGAAGGAAGGAAGGCAAGCCCCCACATTGATAGCCAGCGATAGCAGGAGTTGAGAAATCCTTCGTGCCATCCCATTTTCACAAGGTATATCTAGAATTAGGATCTCCCACCGCTTTTGTTTTCCTAATTAGCAGCAGCAGGGGGTAGGGAAGGTCATTTTCATTAGAATAAGAGAGAGCTTCCTGCCCTCTGAGTGGGTGCCATATTGCTTATTCTCAGATCCCCCCCACCAAGCTGCTAATTAATAAGACAAAAAGTCTGTTCTACCCAGTCTGTTCCTTAGAAATGTGTGAATTATATCACTAGGTGCATACAGAGATGAAAATTAAAAGAAAATATTGGTTGAAACTCCAGGGGCTGTATGTGAGTTTTGACATTTAGAAGGGGGAAAAAAAGAAATGCACCATCTTTATTTCTTTAAGACTGCTGTCAAAGAGTCGTCACAAATAAGTGCCAGGAGGACAGGCAATGACCTGGTATAAATCATTAATTTTTTCCCCACACTAGAATGCAGAGAAATGTTACTACTATAGTCAACATCAACACTCAAATAAATGTTTGGGGCAAGAAATGGAACCCTAATTTTTAGTAGATACCTAAGTATTACCTGTGCTACTGTGCGCTAGAGATTTCAACTAGAGACACAACTATTTCAATGTCTTCAAGGCTAAGAACAAATAAATTTCTATAAGAAATCTTAAAGAATTCGTTATCAAAATATCCCTTCCTCATATAGTTTGGAAGACTAAACCAGGTTTTCAGCCAAAAATGTAGATATGGTTGGAATCCAGTTTCATCATCTTCACTGGCAAAGCATTTAACAATGTCTGGGAGGGCTATATTTACCATTTATGCATTCAGGTATTCACATGATTTGGAATCTCTATGAACATGAAAAAGAATAACATTTTAAAAATCTGTTTTTTAAAAAAAACGTTTTAAGTGAAATAAACAAAGCTAGTGAAAAATGGAAAATATCTAAAATAAAAAAAAATAAAAAAATAAAGAACAAAAACCCTGGAATATACACATGAATAGGTATATAAACTGATTGGAAGGAAAAACACACATTTTAAATAAGTTATATTCTACTATTAGTCAGAAGGACATTTGTACAGGTGTATATTATCTTGGGAAAAAATGTTGTTGGTGTATCAAATAAATGGTGATATGTACTTATTCCCCAAGAATATTTTTGTTCTACACTTCTAAATTCAAGGAAAGATGGACTTCACATTTACAGAAATTTGCCGTAACAAAGAGTAACTTCAAGAACTGATTAAATTTTAGACATAACATCATCATAACATCTTAGGAAAAGTAGACAATAAGCCAACAACAGGAAACATTGTTGAAGGTAATTGGGAATAATAACAGAATAAAGAGTTGGAAGGGACCTTGGCAGTCTTCTAATCTAACCCCCTGCTCAAGCAGAAAACCCTATACCATTTCAGACAAATATTTGAATAATACCACAGGTGAACATTGTGTCTTTTTCATTATTGTCCACAAGCTTATTCCTAGCTTAAATGGTGTGAAATGTTCTACAGCTTGACTCCCTTTAGTGTTCATAGTTTACCATTCTTGACAAAGGATGACCATGTGAATTATACTGAGCAGTGACCTCATATTGTTATCCTTATCTTATTTTAGATATGTAGAAGGTCAGCAAACTTCAAGATATCTTTTAGTTATGCATTATGAAAAGCTCTGCTTTGAAGTCAAAGCATCTTCAATTCATTTTGAGACACTTGAGGATTGTAGTATTTCAGGTTTCTAAAGGTTCAGGTTTGACACATACAATGTTACCTATTTTCAACTTTTTCCATACTGGACAAAATTTTGTTTTTCACCCTAATTTCATTTTGACAATTATTACGAATAAAAGCCAGTTTTTATGCAAAAATACAAAATAATCTGCCTTCTTCAGTTAAGTAGTAAAGTTGCTTTCAAAAAAAGGTATTTGTGTATATCAATAAGATAGAGACATATAATTCTGAAATTATAGAATTTCAGAATTCTGAAAAGGAACCTCAATAATATTTCTTTTGATCTGTAGACCAATTATTTCTTCAATCTTTTTAATAATTTATGGATCAACAGTTCCTAATGTCAAACCCAGGTTATATAAAGCGGGTTATCTACAGTATAGTGCAAACAGACATTTAATTTGAAGGATGATATTTTCATTTCCAAAATGGGTCTAAAATTGATAATTTATTGATAATCCTTAATTTTTTTATTAAAAATAGAATGAAAAATAAACATAAGAAACATTAAAGTTGCTTACTATATAAGATTAAATCTGACCACTCAGATTAATGTAGGTCCCCATAAAAATCATACAAAATTGTAGATAATAAAATTCAACAAATCTGCAAATAATTGACAATATTTTTTTAAATGAAGCAAGTTTCCCAGACCATAAATATGTTATTAAATTCAAGAATGTGTATTTATAATACAATTGTGCATTACAAAAATTATTATGTACATATTTATTCTCTAGTCAAGATGTAGCAGAAAGACATAGTATCGTTCACATCAGTCGGAAATTCCAAAATGGATAGTAGTTTAATAGCTAAAGCATGAAATTAGGTCAGTCTGTAGGTTGTTTGATGTTTCAATGACTGGCTCAGTTCATTAACTTGTAGTTGAATGGCATTTTAACTCATGGTGAAATTTGGTGTCCTTATGAAACCAATGCTATCAATAATCTAAACAAACAAATGAAATGTGCCACCAATACAAAAGTAGTTTGTTAATTGTTTAGAACCAGATAGATAGATGATAGATAACAGACAGACAGATAGATGATAGATATAAATAGATAGATAGATAGATAGATAGATAGATAGATAGATAGATAGATAGATAGATTCATCTGATGAGAGGGGGGGGGGAGGGAGAGAGGGAGAGAGAGTGAACTAAATACACTCCATGTCCAGCCCTAGATGCCACAAGACTAGGTGGTGAATGATATGGAATGAAAACATAAGAGGAATATTGAACAAAATGAAAAACATGGGAATATGGAAGCAGGCTCCCTTATATATTACTAGAAACCTCAGACTAATAAAAGCTGTTGAACAAATTGCTTTAGAAAAAGTCTCTTTTGCTGCAGATATCTAAACAGATATTAAATAGTTATCAAATTGTCATTGTAACCTGCGTTAAACTGAGAGATGGATTATATGACCTCAGGTATCTTCCAACACATTCTATGGTTGTTCATATTCCCAGAAAAGACACAGTCCAAAATCAATTAATGCGATATATTTATATCATATTTATAATATGCTATATATTATAAAAATGTAAGTGTATATTTTAAAAATTCATCTTCAGTCTCACCACTGACAACCATGAGAACAAACATGTTGCTGTGTGTTCTTGTTTGCTTAAAGCCTTTTTATAGGTATGAAACTGATACGATGCAAATACTCGGCTCTAGGGGCCTTTCAAATCCAGCACTGCTTTTCTAAAAGTTTTATGCTTACAATATATTTTGGTCAATGATGAGTCAGGTTTTCTTATAGCACTTATACTTAACTTGACCCTGTAATGTGTTAGTTTGATAGAATCTAAAATGTGCCATATGGAACATTTTTTTCAGATACATAGAGGGAGAGAAGGAGATACAAAATGTGAACACACAAATAGAAGAAAGAAAACAAATTAGGCAATTTACCTAACAGCTTTGATGAAAAGTAAGATAACTAGAGGTTAAGACCTCCATCCATCTATTTACTAGGCAACAATAGACTACAAATGCTAGGCCTACTTAGGTTTCATCTCACTCTCTCTTCCAACTTTGGTAACCTGTTGTGCCCATAGTGTTATCTGTAACCTTTATCTAGAGTCTTCAGAGGTTCTAGTCTTACCTACAAAGGGTCATCCAGTACAAGTCCTATTTAAAAGTGAGAGGAGGAAAGTGAGAAAGAGGTGAGGAATATGCAGAATACAGCTCATCTGGCTATAGTTTTGCTTAGGTGATCCCACCTAATTGGATAATGAATTGTCTGTAAATGAACAATTAAACTCAGAGACTCCATAGTTCAACCATGACATGCATATATTCTCCTCTAATAGAGTATATATTTCATTTAAATTATAGTAATTATTTTTAGTATTATTGGAAGACCTAAAGGACAAGGATGTAGATCGGTTCTCCTAGAGAACATCTATCTATATGGTCACTTACAGTCAACACCAATTTGATGGCACATAATCAGTTATTTTTAATTTCTACACAGGCATAAAAATTAACACATGAAAAGGCTGTACAGATTTGTGTATTTGTTATGATTTTGTTCATCAGGATGATAATTTTGGGGTGGAATGCATCAATGCCTTTGCTCTTTTATTTAAGCCACTTGATCTCTTCCCACAAAATAAAACTATTCTTAGGAATATTTCTGTTTCTCCTCAAGGATTGTGAAATGCATCAAAACAGGAATCACATTTTTAATTACTGGAGATTCATAAATGTCTGCAGAAATTAAGATATGGAACTGAACAGATGGCAATTATGAAGAATAATGAAGAATAAAGTACTGAGAACCCTATTGAATGGCGTGTTATTACAGTGCTATAGCTTCACATTAGTCAATTTGGAATAATTCTGTGCTAAGATAAAAACCCAACATGGTGCAAAACATAGGACAGTTGCAAAGGAAATAATTTCTGCTTCAAACAGAGCAATCTATATTAATTTTTTTATCTGTGCATAAGATTTGTCTGGATAAAAAAATTAGCCTGAAAACCACACAGGTTTGCTGTCATGTAACCAAATATGCTTTTCGCTCTTCATTTGGTTCCTTTTAACAGCAGGAACAAGGTTTTTTTGTTTTTGTTTTAAATTTGATTTATATGCCGCCCTTCTCCGGAGACTCAGGGCGGCTTACAATGCGTTAAGCAAGAGCCCTGGTAGCGCAGCAGACTAAAGTTAAAAAAAAAGGGGGGGCATCCCCATTCATGTTTTCTGTATTATATCCAGAAACAGATGATTTCTCTGGCTTACCTCCTAGAAATCAGAATGAATGACTCATCTGTCTTGTGATTTATTATTATTATTTGGTAGGGGACGGGGATCAGGGACATCCACTGTTTAAATGTTGCTTCTACTTTTTGGATTTGTGGAGAATTCCAATCAAGTTTTGCCACTGTCAAATTCCCATGTGATTCATAATAAATTAAAGTTCTTAACTTTGCTAATCATATTAGTTGAAACTGGTTCTTTATTTCCCTCCTGGAAAGGTATACTTTGATCCAAACAATTCCTTTCTTCTGTCTGCATTGCAGTTGCACAGCAGGACATCTTTGGCAGTTTCTGGTTTTGGTTTTGTGCTTTTTCCCCTCTGCTTTTCTTGGATGCCAAGAATTACAAATTGATATCCAGTTCAATTGCTGAGTGAGTGTGATGAAGGGTTATGAAAAATTGCTTTAAAATAGTATAAGTACAAGCAGGTGTATACTGTGTTATTCTTTTATTTATAATTGCATTTCTTCTCCCTTTTTTCATTTGATTCTCTTTTTCTCTCAATTTGTCCTGTTCATTAGTTTGCCTATTTATGTCTGATGCTTGGCATAAATTTTCTCCAAAAGCAGGATTTCCATATGATTATGATGCTGTGTCAGAGCAACCTATTGCTCAGATCAGCATAATTGTGCTATTTAATACATTTGCTAATCAGTTCTAACAAAGCTTGTCAAATTTATCATCAAATGGCTTTCTTGGATGTGAGACTAAAAAACATTTTAGAAGAAAGTGAAGTCTATTTTTACTGAATCCAGAGTAAGAAAAAATGCTGTTGGTTGACTAATCTAACACAATTCCCCACATTGTCCTATCTCTGTATATTTTTGGGTAAACCTTTCTAATTAATTGACCAATCAAATTAAAAGCTTGCATTTCAGATTTTAAGGGCTTTTCAGCCAAATGAGAAAAGGACTACCTTTGTGGAAAATATTATTTTTATGCTATCAGAAGAGAGAAAAAGAAATGCTAAAATATTTAAATGCGTACCAGAAATGTCAGTGCCATATGATGTAGATATCCTGAATATTTACTGCCTAGAGTTACTGTTGTGATATGGGCAGCTGTTGATATTATATGAATAAATAAGTAAATCAATAAATAATAAATTTATAAATTTGAACTAGATAAATTTTCTGTTGACTTAGTTAAAATGATCAAATCATTCTGATAGATAGTCACTAGCAGAAGATGGAGACATGACCAGATCCCACCATATTTCCCCTACAATTGGTATTTGAAGCCATGAGGTAATTCTGACATAAAGGTAATACTGATTTTTAAAGACAAATATTCTGTTTTTAGAATTTATCTAGACTTTCAAAGGAAATTATAATTAGAATTTGTGGTAATGATTGTTATCCTTCAATCAACTGGATTAGCCTGGTCCTATGTTTTCTTCTATCTTATTTTTGCCTTCTACTTTCTCCATGCCATACATAATTTTAGATTCCCTTAGATGTCTTACTCAATTGCCTCCTACTAGTCTTTCTCAGAATGTATCTGATCCATCTGATCATTTTGGTTGACTTCTGCATTTTTTTCAACTAAATTTGTCAAGTGCAATAATCAGAACTGCCCAGTGTTCTAAATGGGTATATATCATAAATTTATATAAGGAAATTAATAAGTTAGCACACGGCTGAAATTCAGCCGGTTCTATCCGGCTTGGGCAAACCGGTAGTGGTGGCTGTGGGAGGTTCCGCCCACCCATGCGGACGTCATGATGTTGCTTTTTTATGATGATTTTAGACCTCTGTGCACGTGCAGAAGACTTTGCGCATATGCAGAAGGCTTTGCGCTATCACAGAAGGCTTTGTGCATGCATGGATGACAGTGTGTGCCAATGAAGTGAGCATGCGCATGGCGTGCACACATTTACGAACCGGTAGGGAAGGTAAGTGAATTTTATCCCGGGTTAGCAGTTTTAAAATAGAATATGCTTTTTCACCAAAGATGTACACCGAAAGTACATATCTTCATTTAATTGACCACTATGATTGCCTATATTTTCCCTGATTGGTTTCAAACAGCTTAGAAACTGTCAGGGAGGAAATAAAATTAGATATATTTTGCTCCAATTTGTAACATTTTATCCTTACTTAATTTGAACTATATTTGCCATTTGACTGACCATTCACCCAGTTTCAAACTTTATGAACACATTTGTTTTTCACCACTCTTAGTAGCTTGTTATCATTTACAAACATGCCAGCCATTGTTTATTCTAAGCCAATATTATCTATGAATTAATTTAAAAAGAACCAGCCCCAGTTCACATCCTTGATGGATTCACTTTTCTTTACCTCCATTGAGAAAATTGCCCATTCATTCCTACAATTTGTTTTCTGATTTTTAACAATGAATGCCCACTGCTATTTTGTAGAAGCCTATTTAGGGGGAGGATGATTTGAGGGCATATTAAAGTATGAAATCAGTCTTGCTGAAGGCGAAAGTTGGTAATAAGCCCTGAAGCATGCATAGCAGTCCAACGAAGGAAGATGACATTTGGATTATTGTTCTCTGTGACCCCAGGGTTTCACTTTATCAGTTGTACCTGCACACATCTCTGCCTCTTTAGCAAACAGGAATACACAGTTTTCTGTTACTATTTCAGGCATCATAAAAAACATCATACGTTTTTCTAATGAGAGGTCACCCCTAAATCATACCAATGCCACTTTGAAACTGTCTCATTGCAGTTACATTCAGCTTTCTATATCCTGGCACCCTCCCAGCTTAACATGGCACTTAGTCATTTCTCTGAAATTGTTTTTTTCTTTTTTTATCCTGACCAAAGAGTGCTTTTAATCAAACTTACTTCATCATGAGTATTTTTTCACATCAAACATTTAGAGGAAGAAGAGAGGTACTCTAATTCCAAAGAGGAAATGTAATTGTGGCTGTATTCAAACTCCCATAGCTCCCTTTCCCCATAATAAATACACTTTAGACCTATGACTATGATTAGTAGTGCGTTAGTAGTCCATTTCTTCTTTTGTCTTGTGGGTTGTGGAAGGGGCTCTTACTTGTGCTTATTTTCCAAGAATATGGCATCTGTCTTCAACTTTCCCTATGTACTATCTTACACATAATAGAACGGAACAGAACGGAACAGAACAGAACAGAACACTTTATTGGTCAAGTGTGATAGACACACAAGGAATTTGTTTTTGGTGCATAAGCGCTCAGTGTACATGCAAAACAACAAAGTAATAATAATCATAATATAAACATCTGCTTTAGATGGATGTCAATTTTCCAAATTTTACTTTCATTATTTTAGCTTCTAGTAATTAACTCAATGGGCACTCTAATAGTTCTTTATGCAAAGAAGAAAAGAATAATAATCACCGAATAGAAGTCAAAAGATAATGCTTGAAATTCATGACTCCCACCAACCTCTGTAGAGGAAATGGCCGCATAGGTTGATATGCTCCAAATGGTTTCTAGAGCAGGGGTCTCCAACCTTGGTAACTTTAAGACTTGTGGACTTCAACTCCCAGAGCTGGCTGAGGAATTCTGGGAGTTGAAGTCCACAAGTCTTAAAGTTGCCAAGGTTGGAGACCCCTGTTCTAGATGGTGCTTGTTAACAGATTGTTCCATAGTGGTACTTACTTGAGTTCCAGACTACTGAAGCAACAAATACAATATGCTTGCTATAGTTGTTCCTGAGTGATATATCCTTGTGTGATGAATTCAGGAAGTCCTGAATTAATAAGTTTAATAAGAGCTCTGGAGAATAAAACACCTGGAATATATCTGGATTGATGCTGAGAGGACAAGAAGAGTGAAGATGACTGGATGCAGGTATGAACCAAGATTTGAACCTACACTGTGTTAGTAAAAGGGGCAACACATCCTTGCACATTACATCTACAGTCTCAGGTAGCAGCATTATTTAAGGTGACCTCTTGCCTTTTGTACACTAGAAAAACCTGCTGACATTAAGGATCAAATTGCTCATCTCTGCACCAAGTTAACTGCTGGGTGGATATGATCTTATGAAATGACAGAAGTATACCCTGTGGGGCCATCTAACATTCTTATAAGCCTATGATGCCTCAGGAAGATCCTCTGTGGGATGAGGCACCTGTAAATTAGAATCACACTTCTTCTGGCTGATATGTGCAGGCAGAAGGACACAATAGCCTGGGTATAGAAAGCTGTTGAATGCTGTTGCCAATCAAACTATTCACAGCACACCCTTTCTTTAAAGTGATCTCTCAACCCAGCTGCCCAGAACAATTAATTCACTCTTTTTAAGTAAGGTTGTTGAGGTGGTGGTTGGGTTATAACTGCAAGCAATCCTGGATGAAATAGATTAACTGGATCCCTTCCAGTCAGAGTTCAGGACTGGGTATAGGATGAAAACCAAACTGGTCACTCTTGTGGGTGACCTACAGCAGGATTGGATAAGCATTGTGCAACCCTCCTTGATCTGTTAGATTTCATAGCAGCATTCAATGCCACTATTGATGTTTCTTTAGCTGATTGTAAGAGTTGGCATAAAAAACACTATTCTGTTTCCACTCTACCTGAATAGGTGGTTCTACTTGATACTGATGGGGGTATAGAGGTCAGGCTCATAATGGAGATGAATTGTGTGTCTGTTAGATGTTGACATGCTCATTTGAACATATCAAGGCTTGATTTTTCTTGTTATTTATCTTTAAACAGAAATTGGAATAGAAGACCCATTAAATGGAGAATAGATACCAAGTGAACCTATGTAGCTCACCAGTTTAGTACTTTAAAATCTAGTTGTCACAATTTTGTTCAAAAAAATTGTTACCTAGAAATTCAATCAATTTGCACATTAAAGTTCAGGTTGTCCTTTGAAATTATTAGCCTAGTTTAATTTACAGGACACCTCACTCTCACATGCTTCCCCCCCCCCCCCCAGGATTTGTCTCCCTCCCTCTATCTATCTGTCTGACCCCTACTCCCCTCCTTCCTTCCTTCCTTCCTTCCTTCCTTCCTTCCTTCCTTCCTTCCTTCCTGCCTTCCTTCCTTCCTTCCTCCCTCCCTCCCTCCCTCTCCCCCCCCAATATTTTCATGGAATGAAAAATCTATTTCCATTATATATTAATTCAGGTAATTTAGATAATTCAGCCAAAGTATGTTGGTTTTAGTGGGAGAAGAAAATATATACTGGAGGCAGCAGTTTTATGCCCACCTCACTCTTTTTTCTTTACAGTAAACAAGATGGCTTGTGTGATAAGTGCCATCCACTTTGGAAAGATCAATCAGTTTCTTTACTTCTAAAAAATAATATACTATGATAAATTTGTTAGATTTTAAAGCGTCACAAAAGATTCTTAAGATATTTAAGAATAAAATATCCTTGACTTCAACGTATATAAAAAAATCAAAATCAAATTGCTTTTCCACTTCATTTCTTTGTAAAATGAAAATTCACTCAAGTTCAGCTTGATTCCTGATGACCGATGGGCACACCCAACCATAACATGGTTACTGGAACAATAACCTACTGAGTTCAAGATTGATCTTGAGTGAATGATGCAATATACTCTTGCCAGGGCAAATCAGGCTTTATTAAAAATGGGGGGGGGGGAATGGTATTCTTGAGTATACCTCCTCACTGTTGGTGAGAGTTTAATGATCCATAGTGGCAGTTGTCAGGCAGGAACAATATATTCTATGAATAATTTGCATGTTTCTTGTAGAGACACGTTATTGTCTTTTATTATAGCTGAGTAAAAATATCAAAATCCCAAATGAAATATATATAACTCAAGAAGGTAAATAAGATTTTACAATTATATTGTGCTAAAGGCTTACAGCCAAACGTCTCATAACCTGATTCCTGCCCATCTTGGTTTAATAGTTGTAAAAACGAGAAATAAAAATGGCCAGAACTCTTTTGGCAGCTCTGTAAACCTATGTAGAATGACCCATTCTGCTTTAGACTCCATCTGAAAATGGATTACAGCCAGTGCATGGCATATCAAGGGGCTACAGTAGGTTCCATGTGTTTTTTTTATAACTCTTTGCACATTGAACCCCTGATGAGGGCATCTGAAGATCCACTATGTAGATGTGATGGAAAATTTGACTCTGATGTTGTACAACCTTCAATGACCTTTGAAAGATATGAACACAGCCAGGAAATCTTATACATGTTGTTCTTTATGTTGCAAGGCTACTGGGAGAGTTGGAAAACTGTGTGATGGAACTTCTACATTCATGGAAAGCAACATTTTTAGAATTCTTGTTTGCCAACATGCAGTTATAAACTAAATAAAAGCGAGGTAGTTAAAATACAACATATATTGCACAATACATAAATAGAACTCTTTAACCTTCCACAAAATTACACTGTGTTAACAAAGACCATATTTTGCTGAGAAGCAGCTGATAACACACTTTCAGCACAATAAAGGATCAGAACAAGTCTGTTTGATCCTTTTTACAACATTATTTAACTGAGTTTATGCTACACAAATATTAATCTTTTAATCTTTTTGTAAATAAGGCGACCTTTTGCCCCAACAGGCATAGCTTTGCCTCAGGGTCAGAGAAGATCATAATAGCTTAAGATTAGGTGAAGAGCCTAAGCCCTTCTTTTCCATAAAGGCTATGCCCATCTCTTTATCTTGGAACATGCTTACTTGGTAGAAGGCTCCAATGAAAACAGGCATTTTAGTGAGAATATTTTCTGATTATATACGGTACATCAATTTAAGCAAAGTCTGAACTTTGAATTAACTTTTCTTTAGAATTACTGTTCTACAAAATTTGTCAGTAGTAAGTAAAATAATAGATTAAGTTGTTCTTATCACATATTTTCCTAGGTCCTCTTAGATAAACTATTCTTAAAATAATGAGGTGGTGAAAGGTACACTGCAGGGGCGAGTTTCAAAACCCGTCGCTACCGGTTTGCTTCTGGGCGCATGCGTGCTCGTGCGATGCTTCTGTGCATGTGCAGAAGCATCTGGGTGGGTGGGTGGAGTTTCTTGCCACCGCTGCTACCAGTTCACCTGATCCGGGGTGAATCGGTAGCAACCCACCACTGGTGCACTGTCATAGAACAGAACAGAACAGAACAGAACAGAGCAGAACAGAACAGAACAGAACAGAACAGAATTCTTTATTGGCCAAGTGTGATTGGACACACAAGAAATTTGTCATTGGTGCATAAGTTCTCAGTGTGCACTTTAGTAAGGATTGTGTAAACTATCTTTACTAAAACTGTCTTCTAATCCAGTTTTAAAACAACTTACATTGATGAGGTCCATGCAATTTGCACTTTTCCATATGAAATTATTTGGTTAGGTAACATCTCTTATGTGAACTTATGTGTTAGTTTTGAATTTAAATGATAATGCTAAGAGCTGGATACCAGAGCAGTATGGGCATGAGCAATAAATGTGATTTTTTTTTAAAAAAAATAAGGTCTTAGCTTCAACATGAAATCACAGGGCATCCTATGCTAAGTCATTTTCTGATTCTATCATCTGCAATGTGAGAATAGCAATCCTGATCTACGGTACATTATAGTGGAACTGGATACAGGTAGTCCTCGACTTATGAGAACAATTGACCCCAAAATTTTCATTGCTAAGCAAAACAGTTCTTAAGTGAGTTTTGCCTATTTTACAACCTTTCTTGCCACAGTTGTTAAGTGAGTCATTGCAGTTGTTAAATTAAACATGGTTGTTAAGTGAATTTGGCTTCCCCATTGACTCTGTTTGTCAGAAGTTTGCAAAAAGTGATCACAAGACCCCAGGACATTGCAACCATCATAAATATCAGAGCCACAAATCTCTGACACCATAGGTAATAATTAAAAATCATGATTTATTGCTCAAAAATAAGCAATAGTTTATTCAGTGGTGGGGGGTTTTTTGTGCAGAAACAGAAAACAACAAATCATACCATATCTTAGCAAAATGTTTGAATCTACAATTACTCTAGGAACATCTATTTTCAAAATCTGGTCCTGAGACTAATGACTAAAATGAGGTCATACAGTACACAATTCCCTCTACATTCCTACCATTTGACAATGCTAAAAAGCTCTTTGCACATTAATTATGATAGTCATCAGACTGAAATAATATACTGTGGCCACTAAAAGGGTCAGACAGCAATTGGTGTGAAGCAAGAGGACTGTTATGCAGTTCTCCTGTTCTGGATTATATGTCAAGAAGAGACTAGAGAGGAAATCACATTTATAGGGCTTTAAAAGTGAACTGAACTGCTCTTCTCAAGTTCTTTTAGAATTATTTTTTCTTAGCCTGTAGAACAAATAGTACGGTACACATTTTTTGTTATTCCTTTTTAGGAAGATGTCAACGCTAAATTATTTTCTCCATAGACTTTATTGCTCTGAGGTTTGTTGCTCAAGATTTTTTTTTTATTTTATACACATAATACATCAGTCCTTCCGTGTGTCATCTCAGTGTTACTTCAGTGACTTCTTCTTGTCACTCCTCTGGGAAATTTTGGTTTTTGTTTAAAAGTGGGGACTAATAATAAATAATTTTCCTTTAGCTTTTTCCTACCAGTTTGTTGCCACAAGGGTTACTGGACTCAGGAATAAAAGCTTTGTTTTGTTTTTAAAAAGCAGGCTATGCATGCTTCATTTATGATTAAAGATTCTCCTGTAAAATAATGCTCAGAAATAATTGAAGTGCAGTAATTATAGAGGGAAAAATTACCAATCCTAAGGCTATTGTGGTGCTATCATATGAACTGAATTGCCTCTTAGAATGTGTATATACTATTAATAATCAAGATTTTCTAATAATTATCAGAAACATATTTTAGGAGGTGGGGCCGATGACAGCTTTTCTGAAGCTAATCTGAAGCTAATTGTTCATTTTAAATGAACTTGAAAACTGTGTTTTGTTTGAAATCTTGGAATTCATTTTAGGTGATTCACGTTTCCTGCTGTCCTTGCCCTGTTTACCTTTTCCATGAAACTATTATTGAAAGATTTGTGTGGCAGACCTTTTTTTTAAAAAAAACATAGAAGGATGTTGAATTTTATAAACAATTAGCAATCAGTTGTAATAATATTATAATCTATTGAAGTATCTGTCCCACATCTCAATACTTTCTACTTATCCCAGATCATTTCATATTCAACCTACATAAAATGCTGATAGGTGACAGATCTTTAGAAGTGGTGGAACGCCAACTTTCAGTTATATTTGGAACCTGCCAGATTAAGGAGGCCCACTATGAGACTCCATGGCATTTGCAATCTCTAGCAACTTCTAAATTCAGTGGAAGAAGAAATGGGTTGAGATGCAATCAATCAATCAATCAATCAATCAATAAATAAATAAATAAATTTCACTTGGATCAAGGCTCTGGATCCTTTTGTTTTTCCTGATGCTCAGACTGCATGGAGCATTGTGCCCCAAATGGGAGAAGTCAGAAATTCCTTTTTGTCTCCTTTTAATAACTAGAATCTTTTGACTTCCCCCTCCCTTGCTCCACTTTTTGATCTCCCCCCCCAAACCAAATAAAATTAGGTCAAGGATTGGGAAAAGTCTCATGCCATAAATTCCCTATTCAGACCATATGTCATACTTAATGATTCAAGTAGAGAATCTTACATACTGATATGTAAAGAGGATATGCAAAAGAATAAAGCTAATAACTCACACTTCTACTACAATTGTTACACGCATTTCTACTACAATTGTTACTACCCCAATTTCACCAAATTCTTGGTGAGCTTTGCCTTTGATGAAGACATTAAGCAATGTCCCTAGTAAGGTCATTTATGAATGTTATGTCCTTATAAGGACATCCGGCCGGGGATTGGTTAATCCTCCGGGCGGGAAAGTTAAACCGCTGTCATTGGACGGCTGGTCTGCCGGAGCGCTATAAAAAGGGCTCCGGCAGCACAGCCGTTCGTCTGTTCTGACTTAGTTAAGAGCTGAATAAACCTTGTTGAACAGACCCCGCTGGTCTTGTCTTCTTTCCTGCGCCTGATCTAACACTGGCGACGAAGGACTTGAAAAGAACCGCCACGCGGAGCTAAGTCACTCATCGAGAATTCCTCACTGAGCTGAAGTCACTGAAGATGGAGGCGTCACAAGCCGCGATGGCTCCGATCTCCAAATTCGACCCCAGAGTGGAGAAATGGACCTCCTATCTGGTTCGTTTCCGCCAGTTTCTGCGGGGAAACAACTATCAAGACCTCTCCGATGAACGGAAACGAGCCCTGTTCCTGGCGCATTGCGGCTCCGAGGTGCTGGAGATGGCCATCGACCTCGTGTCCCCAAGGAACATCGAGGAGATGTCTTGGGCCGATTTGCAAGATGTGCTGAAGGAGCACTACGCTCCCACTGGAACTCCCATTGCCAACAGATTCACCTTCCAACAAAGGAATCAGTTGGAAGGGGAGCCCATCAAGGACTTTGTGGCAGCTCTGCGGCAACTCGCGTCAAACTGCGAGTTTGACAACGTTGAGAACGCCATCAGAGACCGCATTGTCTTCGGCATGAGGGACATTGGACTGCAACGTAAGTTCCTCAGCCGAAAGAAAATCGCGTTGAAAGACGTCGTTGAGGAGGCAATCGCTGCCGAGATCTCAGAAAAGGCAGCTGCCGCCATGAGTAGGGCTAAAGGGGTGCACAAATTGCACCGCCACCCCAAGAGCTCGTCTGAGGAGTCGTCTGCCAGCTCCTGCTCCGACGACGAAATGGCCGTTCACAAGGTTTCCCGCCAAAACCGTCGTGAGCGCACACAAGATGGCGCCCGGATCGAGCCCTGCGGCAGCTGCAAAGGAAGCCATGCCAGGGCCAAGTGCCGTTGGAGAGACGCTATCTGCCGACGCTGCAACAAGCGGGGGCACATCGCTGAAGCCTGCAGGGCCGAAGCACTTACCCCGGGCCCGTTTCCCCCCGGCTGGGGCGAGAAACGGCAAGACAACCAGAGACCATCCAAACGGTCCTCTGCCAGGTCCCAGCAACGAGGCGGCGGCTACGCGGCAGTCAGAACTGATCAGCTGTCCTCCGGCATCCACACCATTGACGATGCGGCCGCAAAGTTCCATGCCACCGTAATCGTGGAGGGAACACCCTGTTCTATGGAGGTTGATTCGGGATCGAACTACTCCATCATGGACTGGCACCAGTTAAAGCGTCTGAAACCGGGCATCTCGAAGAAAGACCTCAAGCCCCTACGGGCCCGTCTTGTCGATTTCGGCGGCAACCCTGTTGAGATCCTGGGGAGGACTTCGCTCCGGGTCACCTACCACGACTTCCAGGGCGTCCTACCCATCACTGTCGTGGGGCGAAACCGCCCGAGCCTGCTGGGGATGGAGTGGTTCGAGCCATTGGGGCTGTCTATCAGCGGGATCCACCAAATTCGTAGGGACGAACTCGACGCCATCATCGAAGAGTTCAAGGAAGTCTTCGATGGTAAGCTGGGGAGATTTGTGGGGAAACCTATTTCCTTCAATTTGGACAAAAATGTCACCCCAATTAGGCTTAAGCCCCGCAGGGTTCCGTTCGCCCTGAGGCCCAAGGTCGACGCCCAGATAGATAAGCTTGTCGCCCAGGGGGTCCTGGAACCGATCGATCATGCTGCATGGGAGACCCCCATTGTGACCCCGATGAAGCATGATGGGTCTGTGCGCATCTGCGCCGACTATAAGTGTTCGATAAATAAGGCCCTCCAGCAGAGCGCATATCCGGTCCCAGTGGTGCAACATCTGCTGCACTCACTTGGGAGCGGATCAATATTCGCAAAATTGGACCTGGCCCAAGCTTACCAGCAATTGCCAGTGGATGAAAAAACTGCGGAGGCACAAACCATTGTCACCCATAGAGGGGCCTTTAAATGCACGCGCCTCCAATTTGGGGTCAGCGCAGCCCCAGGTATTTTTCAATCATTTATGGAACGCCTTCTTCAAGGCATTCCAGGGGCGGTCCCTTACTTCGATGATGTCTTGATCTCCGGCCACTCCAAAACCCAACTGCTTGAGCGACTGCGCATGGTTTTACAGCGATTCAAGGAGAAGGGTTTGAGAGTCAGGAGGGACAAGTGCATCATCGGGGTCCAGGAAGTCGAGTTCCTGGGTTATCTCATTGATAAGAACGGCATTCACCCCACTAAATCTAAGGTTAGGGCTATCCATGAAGCTCCAGCCCCCCAAAACAAGACGGAGCTTCAGGCGTTTCTGGGACTACTGAATTTTTACAGTGTTTTCCTGAAACAGAAAGCCTCCGTGGCTGAACCGCTCCATCGCTTGCTGGGGAAGGCGGTTTCCTGGAGGTGGGGGAAGGAAGAGGAAGCAGCATTCAGAGCTGTCAAGAACCTGCTCTCTTCCGAGAGTGTCCTCATCCAATACCACGAGACACTCCCCCTGCTATTGACTTGCGACGCATCCCCCTACGGCATCGGAGCAGTCCTCAGTCATCAATTCCCGGACGGGAAGGAAGCACCCATCGCCTATTTCTCGAAGACGCTGTCCAGCGCCGAGAGAAATTACAGCCAGCTGGACAAAGAGGCCCTGGCCATCGTTGCTGGCGTCAAGCGCTTCCATGAGTACTTATATGGGCGGAGGTTCACGGTCATCACAGACCACAAGCCCCTGCTGGGCCTTCTGTCTGGAAGCAAGCCCACACCTAACTATTCATCGCCCAGGATGACACGCTGGGCAATTTTTTTGGCCGGGTACTCTTACGAACTTTGCCACAGGCCGGGCAGCAACATCAGCAACGCTGACGCCTTGAGCAGATGCCCGTCAAAAGACTTAGTGGAGGACCCTGCCCCCACCCTGGGACTGCATCATATCGACGGCGACCTGGCTTGCCCAGTCACATCCGCAGACGTCACGGCACTAACCCAGAAAGACCGGACTTTGAAACAAGTGATGTCTTGGGTGCTGCGCGGCTGGCCTGTGGGACCGTTGACCGACGACTTCAAGCCGTTTGCAAAGAGGCAGCAGGAACTGTCAACCATGAAGGGCTGCCTGCTGTGGGGTGACAGGGTCGTGGTTCCCCAGGCCTTGCGCCTAAAGACTTTGGAAACCTTGCACAAGGGGCACCCTGGCATCGTACGCATGAAGGGACTGGCACGGAGCTACGTCTGGTGGCCATCACTGGACAAAGACATTGAGGACTGGGTCTCCAGATGTGATCCGTGCCAAGAAGTCCGCCCCGCCCCTCCGCAAACGCCTATTGCGGAATGGGAAACACCGAGCAACCCGTGGGCGCGAATACACATAGACTTTGCGGGCCCGATGCAAGGAAAGTTCCTGCTGATAGTGGTGGACGCATTTTCCAAGTGGCTTGAGGTCATTCCCCTGGCATCCATCACTACTGAAGTCACCATTAGAGCCCTCCGGCGACTATTTGCTACCCACGGGCTGCCGGACGTCCTTGTTTCCGACAACGGCCCGCAGCTGACCTCGAAACCAATGGAGGAGTTCCTGGCCAGTTTGGGCATTCGCCATGCCCTCTCTGCCCCCTACAGACCGGCTGGCAACGGACAAGCTGAGAGGATGGTGAGGTTCACTAAAGAGGCCCTTGCCAGGATGGGACCGGGCGATTGGCAAGAGAAGATCGACAACTTCCTCTTGATACAGCATATTACGCCGCATGCCACCACTAGAAAGAGCCCGGCCGAATTGCTGATGGGCAGGAAGCTGAGGTCACCCCTGGACCGACTTCACCCCCTGTACCACTCCGAGGTCACCGCAACCGCGAGCCGCCCCCTCCGAGCCTTCTCTGCAGGAGATCCGGTTTTCGCGCTTAATTTCCACGGCCTGCCGAAATGGCTTAAGGGGAGAATCGAGAGCACAACCGGCCCGAAGTCCTACACTATTGAACTGCAAGATGGAGTGGTCTGTAGACGTCACATCGACCAACTCCGGAAGCGGTGGGAAGGGGATGGCGAAAACCACCCTGACGAGGTAGGACAACAACACCCCTACAAGGCAGGCCAAAACCACCCCGACGAGGTAGGACAACAACACCCCTACAAGGCAGGACAAAACCTCCCCGTCGAGGTAGGGCAACACCACCCTGGCAGGGCAGGACAACACCACCCTTGTGAGGTAGCCCTGCAACACCCAGTCGAGGAAGGGCCGTACCACCCCGACATGACCGGCCAGCCAGCAGACCAGCTACCGTACTGCAACTGCCGAGTAAACAGGGGACTCCACGGCAACAGAAACTCACGCCTCCCCGGCAAGGCAGCCCAACGCCACCCCGACGGCAGGGAACTCCAGGGAACGCCAGTAGACCGGGACATGCCCAACCGAGAGGGCCAACAACAACCCGGTGAGGGAGGCCTACGACACCCCTGCATGCAAGAACTACAACGCCCGTTTGAAATCTCCCGTCCAGCTGACCCCCGTCCCAAGCAACAACGACCCGACCAGGTCGACCTGCACCACCCAGACAGGGTCGACCATCACAAGAATCAACGAAACGGACAATTTTCAAAAAATAAAAATAAACCAAGGGACTTACCGGCCTACGACGATCGGCACCCAGGCCAGGGAAGAGACCAACCGGACCAGCAGATGTATTCCAACAGCGGGTCGGGAGGCGGCACACCGGAGCCGGTACCTGCAACGACCACTTCGCAGCCCAGCAGCAAGGCCGGAGGCGCACGGACAGGACCGGCACCTTCGACGACCCAGCGGCAGGCATCCCAGGGGCGAGGGTCGGAGGACACCGGAGCGGCCACCTTCCAGACGGACGACGGAGAACAGAATGAACTGCGCAGGTCGAGCAGGGCTTCCAGACGTCCCGCCTACCTGCGTGACTACGTTTGTTGATTGACACGAGCTGAACCATGTTTCATCTAGGGGGGGAGGAGTGTTATGTCCTTATAAGGACATCCGGCCGGGGATTGGTTAATCCTCCGGGCGGGAAAGTTAAACCGCTGTCATTGGACGGCTGGTCTGCCGGAGCGCTATAAAAAGGGCTCCGGCAGCACAGCCGTTCGTCTGTTCTGACTTAGTTAAGAGCTGAATAAACCTTGTTGAACAGACCCCGCTGGTCTTGTCTTCTTTCCTGCGCCTGATCTAACACTGAACATGTTCAGATACTGAAATTGAATCTGCTGTAGAAGGTTGGATCTAATCGCCACTCTCACCATATACTATCTACATTGGTCTCAACAGGCAACTGTGCATTTCTTACTAGATGTTCAATATTCTGAAGTGGCTAAGATCTGTGTTGTAACAATATCTTTTAGAAGTGACTATATTTGAACAAAATTCAGTTTATGCTTAGTTTATGAATATATTTTTTTCATTTTGGATGCTTTATTGTTTTATGATCAAATGTAGTCAGCCTAAAATTTAATGTTCATTCTGGTCACATCAGAATGCACTACCTTTCTCTTGAAGCGTTACCCAATGGGTCACAGGGTTTTCTCATCTTTTCTAAAAATACATTGTATTTTCTCCCTGAAGTGTCTCTTTGTCAGCTTGTGTTGAACTGAGCACTAGAAGTCAAGATGAGAACAGAAACTAGATATAGCTATAGGCTGCTTTTGTATGATTTCTATACAGAACAGGTTAATAAATAGCCACAGGTTTGCTAAAAATAACCTTCCTATACAATATAAGGCAAAGAGTTTACATGAACCAGAAAAGAAGGTATAATAATGGAGCTGAACAAAGCTAATGGCCCTTAATTCAAATTTGATTCCAATTGTGATGTAAATCTAGATGAATTAGTGTAGGGTAATTAGTATAGCTAGCCAAGATTAGGATGATACAAGTATCCTTCTACTTGATTACAAAATACTTTAATCAGAACTTTTCAGGAATTGATTCAACCACTCTCTCTCCAAATTCTAATCTATTTCTCTATAATAATTTTAACTCGGTGTCTATGTGAATGTGAGTCTGAATCTCTCCATTTCTAGCGTAACACACACCATTAGCTTTTCTGCACCACACTCTTCAGATACTTGTCTCCCTTGCACAAACTGATTAGAAATAAAATTAATTTATGAAATCCCTTTCTGAATTTCAAGCCCTTCCTTTGCCTTGGTCATGGTGATAACTTGATGTGCTGTCTGGAGCACGCTTACAATGACCTCTGATTGATGTATTATCTTGCTTCTTTATTCCTTCTGGACCAGTGAAAATTGTAAAAAAGAGCTTTACCCACCCACTTTTTTTTAAAATCACTGAGCAAGAAGAGGAAAGTGGCAGAATTAAGTTCAAAAACATAAACAAAATCCTTCATTTTTTGGTTTCTACAATGAATAGTGTAAAAAAAAAAAGCCACATACATTTATCTTTGTTCCACTGTTGAAACTGTACAAAATAAGAAAAACAAAACAAATGTTTTGAGGGGCAGTCACTAGGGATTTCAATGGAGAAGGCATTCACACCACAATAGTCAACTGGAGTGGAAGAGCTTGGTATAAGGTATAATTTGTAAACCCAACAGCCTATCTTAAGCCAGTGCAAGACAGAAAACACTACTTTTGATGCATAGCCAGAGAAGGAAACAAGAGTCAGCATGAGCTATAACTGAAGTGGATTGAGGATAAAGTCATGCATTCTGGTGTTCCAATACTGGTAGATGGAAGGTTTCTCCCAAAATATGCCAGGTCAATCTTTAAGATCTTTAGAGGATTTGCATGTGATACTGAGATAATAGGTGGCCTTATTCTGGAATTCCTGGTTTTAAAGTTATGTGCTATACAGTTACATTATTGGAAGTTTCTACATTCAGTGTCTACTTAAAATGGCTTCACCCAGATTTTTGTTCCATTTGATATATTGGCTCCTGCTGATTTTAAATATTCTGTGTTTTAGTGTGGTTAAAAATGATTTGTAATATCTTAAATTAATAATTTCATACTTTGGCATATTTATATTTATAAATTCTTAGTTTTAGATTTAAGTTACACTTCACACACAGATTCACTAGTGTAATGATATTAGAAAACATTTGTCGCTTAATACTAAGATCCCTTCTATGTTAACGAATGCCTCATATTTATTTATTTATTAGATTTATAACCTTCCCAAGCTCAAGGCAGTATACAGAGTACTCCTTCTTCCCATGGCATGCCTGTCAATGTTTGTGATAAGACTGTTCTGGTAGGATAATATATTTGGAACAGGTTCAGTACTAAAAAGCACTCTAAATTTAGTTGTTTAAAGATCAGGATTTTTCTTTGGGCTTCTTCAGAATGATATTGAAATAAATAAATAATCAATAATTTCTAAAATATAAACAGTATTCAGAATAGTGAGCATAAATAAAAGGGGAAAAAAACTTTATATTTATCATTGTAAATGAGATTTAAGAAAAAAAGACAGAATAAATCAATGTTATTGGGCTTTGAACTTTAAGTCCTATTAAGGTGATGCTGAAATACTGTGGAACAATTCTAAGAATCTATTTCAACCAATTTTAGTTCCAGTAACTTCAATGGGAATGATTAAGTATTGCTCTTTCTTGCAGCCCTGATGTGGCAGAACTTTGTACTTCATTAAACAAAAAGAATGACAGGATAATGACACAGATTTAAACTGTGTGCAGAATTCAGTTAGCTGTTCATTGTTTGAATGTCCTACATGCGTCATTTAAGTATTTCTGAGAACAGAAATATAGACAGGTGATGTATAATGTGACAAAGATTACATGGATTGGCTGAGCATTAACACCTACCTTAGGCACTTCCTTATGGACATTCCTCAGGCCTCATATTCAATCAAGACCTGACATGGAGTGACACAACTCCTTGCTCGCTTTATGCTTCAAACTTGTTGCACCTGAATTTAATCACTGAGACAACATAGGTAATAACAGAAGAGCACAAAAGCTCTCTGAAGTCATATAGCCTAAAAAAATGTTGTTGTTGTTTTAAAAAAAAGATCCTTTGCTTCTTTTGATAGAAATCAATGCCACATTAGGAAAAATTTCCACAGAGATAATATTTTCCAACAAATACAACAGAAAGACTTTCAATGATACCTAAAGAACGAATAAATTTATTGTTGCATAAGGCTGTTTTGTTTGTTCACTCCATTGCTATGCCACTTAAATCAACTATTGACTCGTGGCAGTTTATTTTTTCACCAAAAAAATTCACCAAAGGCAACTGTCAAAAGTGAATAAAAATCAATACAAACAATAAATACAAACAAAAATGTACAATATAAAAACCCATATTAAAAATATCATAAAAGTGAAAGTACAAATCACAGGAGAGGGTGCATAAAAATAGTACCTCAACAATGGAGCCATCTAAACAGGTCCCTGGTCACCTGGGAGACTCAAATATTACAATGTAGCAAAGACTTGAGGGTCTTCCAGAATACCAAAAGGGATATAGTGAGTCTAATTTTGGGTGGAAGAACATTCCATAAGGCAGGCATTGCAGCAGGAAAAGCACATATTCTAGGACCGTGATGGTGAACCGATGGCACGTATGCCACAGCTGGCACATGGAGCCATATCTGTGGGCATGCAAGCGTTGCCCTAGCTCAGCTCCAGCGTGCATACATGTGCTGGCCAGCTGATTTTCGGGCCCTCCAGGCCCACTGTAAGTTGGGAAATGGACTGTTTCTGGCCTCCAGAGGGCCTGGGGGAGTGGGGCACATTGAATTATGGGTATGGGCACGTGCACATATGACTCCACACGCTCGCCACGCTTTTGGAACACGGTGGCAACAAAATTAGCCATCACTGTCCTAGGATCATCAAATGAAGGTCCCTGGCCAATGGTACCTGAAACATGCCTACTCTGCCTGATCTAGTGGGTTAGATGTATGATAAGGAAGAGGTGGTTCCTCAGATAATCTGGTCTCAGGCTATGAAGGGAATTAAAACCAGCACCTTGAACTGAACCAAGAAGCAACCAATGCAGCTCACAGAGCAGAGCTTTACTTAGAGGTGCAAATACCTATCTGTCTACTGTCTACTGCAGAACGACTTGTCTACTGTCTACTGCACTTTTTACAATAATAATCAACAATAAAACTTTTATAATTTACCATCAGCATTTTAAATATCCATTATAAGATTATAATAAAAGTCCCTAGAGCAAATTTAAATCAAATAATAAAAGCAATGCCTATGAAGTGCTGAATAAAGAGATAACATTTAGAAGTGGTTCAGATAGATACCTCTCTAATTTATTGGTGGATAAAAATGTGGAGTAGGTATGGCAGTATTAGACTTGAAATATTTGGTTATATCATCCCATCTCAACAAAATAGTTTAAGTCTTCATGTGATATTTATTTTCTAATGGGACGCTCTTTAGCTGAATTTGTACCGCCCTCTCAACAACACTCTAAAAAGTGAAGGTTGATCCAAGGAGGGCTTCTTCAGGGGGGATCATACCATAGCATTTTTCATGGCTGCCAGCAAAGAGGTATTAACAATTTCTTGGATTCAACCAATCATGTCTCCAACTGTTCTCCAAAGCTTATGTAAATCATCAGTTGCACTAGGAAAAAATGCCATTTCAGTGAATGTTGTCCACAAAACTGATCTGAAAGCAGTTTGATTTAAAGTCTGATTTAATGCACTTAAACAGGAAAAAACCTTGCATAACATACCTATCCCATTTCCAAGCAATTTCAGGTGATACCTGGGAATCTATTGTCCTTGGAAAGAAGTCATGGAAATGAAAGGCGTTGTTTAATAAAAGATTATGGAAACTGAACACAGGTTCACCAGTTAACTTCAAAAGATTCCTGCTCCTATTATATTTCTAAGAAAATGCTTTTGACCATAGAATTTCCCACAGAGGGCAGAAAGTAAGCTCTCTATTTCTGTTTCAGACCCAGTTTAGCAGATTCTTCTTTGTTGTGAGCACTGGAGTGGGATCAGGTGTGAAATGCTCCCGATTCGGACCGGATCACCCGATCCAGTAGCGATAGCGGCGGGTGGTTTGGAGAACTGGTAGTGAAAATCCCTGTGCCACCCCCCCCCCATCATGCCCAACTGAGCCGCACGATCATCAGAAGCTTCTTTTTTAACTTTTAAAAGAATTTTTTCTACAACCTCTTCCAACGAAAAAAAGCTTTTAAAAGTTTTTTTTTAAAAAGCCTCTGATGATCGCGCGGCTCAGCTGGAATTGTCAGAGGCTTTTCAAAGTATTTTTTTCTGCAACCTCTTGGCCAAAGAGGTGGTTAAAAAAATGCTTTGAAAAGTCTCCTACGATCCCAGCTGAGTTGCCTGATTGGCAGAGAGGCATTTTTTAAAAAACCTCTCTGACGATCCCAGCTGAATTCCTGATTGGCAGATTGGCATTTTTTAAAAAACCTCTCTGACGATCCCAGCTGAATTCCTGATTGGCAGATTGGCATTTTTTAAAAAACCTCTCTGATGATCCCAGCTGAGTTGCCTGATCGGCAGAGGCTTTTCAAAGCATTAGAAAAAATGCTTTGAAAAGTTTTTTTTTAAAAAAGTTGGGCATGCCCACCCAGTCACATTACCCCCCCAAGCCACGCCCACAAATTTTACATTTCATCCCTGAGTGGGATGAATATGTGCAGGAGAGATCATACACTTCAGCCATCACATCTTCCAAGATGGGCTGAGAATTGTTTGAACTATAATCCATGATTCTATCACCCTGGCCCATATCTTCAGGGCCAGGGGTGTTAAACTGGTGGCCTGTGGGCCAGATGCATCACAGGCCATGCCCACCCCAGCTCCGTGAAGGCAAAAAACATTGCAATACGTCACGTGACATCAACGTGACGTAGTGAGTTTGGACTTTATGAATGTCATTCAATACATCATCAAAATGTTAATGGCTGTTAAGTGCCTTGTGTCAGCCTTCAAAAGCCCAGGGATTTAAGTATCCCAGAAATCTCTGTAAATCTATGTCAAGAAGGACTGACAATTAGGATTGAAACAGATCTGGTGAAGTCACCTTGACTAACTCCTAGGCTTGTTACAAAATACTTCTAAGAATGACATTCTTAAAACAACACACACACACTTTTCCCTTTTTGCTTTGGGTCATCCCTGAAATACAAATGGGAAAAAGTAACAAAGAAGGAAATCATGCTTTTCAAATAACATTCCAAATAAACAAAATGGATTAAATAGATAAGTCAGTACTGAAACTGATAAAACCCAGGGGATGTTTCAGGAAGAATTAGTTACATTTTTTGATATGCACAATATGAAAGGGTCAACTATTATGTTCATATAGAGAGAAAGCAAAGAAGGGCAAAGAGCAAAAAGTAAAGGCAATATGATACTGAAGGCAAAGCAAAGGGATTACTTATCCCAGAAGTGGAGGTTAAAGAATTGTTGATTTAAAGATTTGTCATAATCCAAATGAATAATGACTCCTTTTCTTTTGGTCTGAAACTGTTCCTCCCAGGGGTATGACTGCTTCCCACCATCTTCTTCCTCAGGAATGCATCTAAAACTAACATGCTTTTGGGATCTGATTCTGGGTTCTGGTTTTTCATGTTGGTTTTGTACACTGCACACAGTTACATTGGGGCAGCTTATAAATGCTGCTAGACAAATAAATAATTTTTTGCATGCCTTGAAGTATTTTATTTTTGTTATTTAAATAATAAAATATTTAAATAGCAACCAGGGAAAATATGAGAGTAGTAGTGATAAATAGAGAAAATTTTAAAACATGCTCTTTCACGAGCTCTACTCTGAGAAATTGCCACTTCCCCATTGGAGGAGCATTTGAATTCCAAGAAGGAAGGTTTTGTGGATGCCAATGGAAGCTTGTCTTCAAACAGCAGGGTTTTGTTTATTTTTTTAAGATGAGTTAACTTTCACTGCCAGGTAAAAGGTAGACTATTCTTTTTCACAAAATGTGATCCTGATCCTTATCAGCCCTCCAGGTCACAATATTAAAAAAAACTACTATGAGAAAATATTTATTGTTGTATTTATGTCAAATAAATGGAATTATATTAATGTTATGATAAACATATTGATTATAAAAAGGGACATTAGCAGAGCCTTTTTAAAAACTCAGTGATACTCAAGGGTAGAGGGCTCATTTGAGTCCTCCTTCTCACTTCAGTCGATGTCTGTCTGTCTGTCTGTCATCTAGCTATCATCTATCTATCATCTATCTATATCTATTTGTCTGTCTATCTATCTATCTATCTATCTGTCATCTATCTATCACCTATCGATCTCGATCTCTCTCTCCCTCTCTCTCTCTCTTTCTCTCTATCTGTCATTTATCTATCATCTATCTATATCTGTCTATCATCTATCTATTATCCAAGACCAAGTCATAGAATTTAAGCATATAGGATACCATTAATACTTGCATAAATAACAGCACATACTTATTTAAAAGAGAAAAAAAACCTATAAAGTTAACAATTCACACACAGTGCAAAATGGTTTGTCTAAGCTTAAGGCTACAATTAAAATTTTTGATAGTTCCTTTGAAGCACCTCTTTACTGATCATTCAGTAAGAATACTTCAATCCCCTTATCATGAACAGAGTATATGAGACTCAACAGCAGGTATATTAGCTACAATCACCAATACAACTACAGAGAGCACTTTAAAAGGATGTGTGAAAAAGACTATCTCTATACCTGAGCGGATACATATTCATGTATTCATTCCATTCAAATGAATAGGTAACTATCACCCTAGTAGGGAGAACGATCCAAGCTAGGGAGAAGAACTTTCTATGTAAGGGATACAGAAATATATTGGAATGATTGAAGAGTCTCCATGGGCAGAGAGCAATTTCTCTGTATGACATATGGGAAAGTTTGGTTCTGTCTACTTGAATGTCTAAGTCCCATACCTAAGGTAAGGCTTGAGGGTTTATTCTAGACCAAAAGCAAGTTGGCATGATATTGACTGTTCATACTGTCTCAGTTTATTTTTGCTGCTGGGTTAGATTATTCCAAAGTTAAAGTTGAGGACGTTGGTTTATTGCAATAAATAGAAGCTTAGTTACTTATTCCTTTCCAAAAATAGTTATCAGTCACTTGCTAGGAAAGAGTCTCTATTCTCTTCAAAATTGGCAGGGTGGACTATAAACCCTTTGGTGTTCCCAGATCTCTAGCTTTTGCCCAAGCATGCCATCAAGCAATTTGTCAAACAATACTTGCTTGATTTGGTTTGTTAGGCTGAGAAATACAAGAAGATTCTATTTTCTATATGTGCATGTTTAGGCTTGCTTACTGCCTTAAAATTATAAATATACAGAATTTAAGGATATTTTAAAAATGCATGCACTATTCTGCATTGCATGCATTAGTTTTAGCTCTATGACTTTTACTCCTGAGACAGGTGCTATGAAAGAGAATAAAAATGGAAAAATGGAAGCAAGTCAGATTTTCTAAAGAGATTAATAGAATTAAGTCATTTCTAGGAAACTGAATTGAGAATATGCTGAGTAGCCTGTATCATCAGTGGGCCAACTGAAGTACAGAAAAAACAAAAACAGATATCAAATATAGTTGCCCCAATAAGTCTTCTAAATCTTAGTTTCAAAGGTGTGAAGTTGAGATTGAGTGTATCAGTTTATCTAGTTCCACTCATGTTCATGTTGAGAACCTGTTATCTAAATAAGATTGTATTTTCAGTCTGCAGATTCTCTGAAGGTGAAAACTGAAGAGAATAAATTTCCCCAATATTACATTTATATTTAAACTTAAAGAATCATAAGATAATAAAATGGTAGTCAGTATCTTGATTAATAGTATCAAAGCAGGCAGACAGGATATTTAACAACAGCATTTTACCATACAAAACAATTTCTAGATTTTTTGTTTTAAGTCATTTTTTTATTGATAGATAGATACCGTATATACTGGAGTATAAGCCGACCCGAATATAAGCCGAGGCCCCCAATTTTACCACAAAAAACTGGGAAAACTTATTGACTCGAGTATAAGCCGGGGGTGGGAAATGCAGCGGCTACTGGTAAATTTCAAAATAAAAAAAGACTGGTCAAAAGTGCGAGGACCTGTCAGAAATCACTTTTTTCAG
>WNWU01013802.1:15682735-15715355 GCA_012654045.1 Ptyas mucosa
CTGAAAAAGTAATTTTTGACTGGTCCTCGCACTTGTGACCAGTCCTCGAACTTACGACTGTCCTCACATTTTACGTTTTTGCCCTATCTTATCACCATTTCTCTCTCCCCCTCTCTTTCTCATTCTTTCTCTCTCCCCCTCTTTCTCTCTCTCTCTCCCCCACTCTCTCTCTCATTCTCTTTCTCCCCCCTTTCTCAAAGAGAGAGGTGGTAGGCTTGAGGAGAAAGATTGCTGTACAATAAAAAAGATGAAAGGGAAGAAAACCAACCCCAAACAAATATAAAGATATTAAGATAAAGAATGAATTGTTAAACTTTAAAGAATAAAAGAGAACAAATATGAATAAATAGCAATAATTAGAAACACACATACAAACATACAATGTATTTTCTTTGAACAGAGTATTTGGCCGGTTCACAAATTTAAACAGTGTTTAGTCATTTCACTTAAATTTACAATTTCTATATTTCCTTTTTGCCATATTTATTCCTCATCTATTTTTTTAAAAAACCAATATTACCCTTCATCCTCATCTCTAATCTTAATCAAATTCAATTTTTCACTTCTATTCTATATTTTACCCCTTCCCATTGCCATCTATTTTTATATCCATCCTCACATTGGTTAATTATGTAATATTACAGTTGTTCAATACAAATTCAACATTTTAATATAAATCAATTAGTTATATAACTATCTTTTTTGTATATTAATCAATATGAACATGAATATTCCAATTATTTCCATGCAATCCAATTTCTTACAAATCAATTACCGGTAATTATATTTACCAATAATAATAAACCAAATAATTTCCCCCATATATTCCTCCAAACCACAACTTAACCATTTCTGCTTTCAACACAATATACAATTAATAGTACAATTCCCTAGTTAAATAGAGCTTTTTTTTCTTTTGTGTTTTAAAATCTTGAACTCTCCTCTTTTGCCATTTGCCATAAATTTCCCATTGTTTGCACCTACCTTTTTTGATGAGGAAAAAGAAATCTGCCTTTCCAACGTCGCAAGCAAACAGCAAAGCCAACAACCTGCTTTAGTTTCAGTTTTGTTTTCAGCTTGAATTGCACAAGGAGAAAAAAAATGTGCTCCAGCCGCACTCTTTGCAGCTAGAAAAAGACCCCTGCCCAAAACAGCTGAGAGCAAATCAGCTGAGAGTCGGGAGGCTGTTCAAATCAACTTATGGTAATTAACCTATACTGAAGCTGAAAGGGGCTGTTTTTTCTATTTTTGAAGACACAGGTCTACTCATTTGTTTTCTTTTAAAAAGGCTTTTTTTTTTGGTGACTCGAATATAAGCCGAGGGGGGCTTTTTCAGCCTGAAAAATGTGCTGAAAAACTCGACTTATATTCAAGTATATAAGGTAGATAGATAGTTAGATAGGTAGAGTATTGTCCTGGCATTTTGTTTTACAGAGGGAAAAAAAAGTAACAGATATACTGATAGCGATAATGATAATGTATGTAACAATTATAACCATAATTATATTCATGTATTTATGATCATATTAATTATACTAGCATAATTATAGTTATAAACAACATTCATATTTTACTTACACATAATAATCTTTCTTCATCTAATTTCTACCTCTTATCTCTAACCATTGATAAAATCTATTCTATGTTGAATAATACTCTATCTCCTTTATCTTTTATTTTCAATGTCAATCTATCTCTGCACAGTCCAATATTTTCCAAATTATATTTTCATCTGGTGGGGTGTTTTCATTTTTCTAATATTGTGCAAATTCAATTCTCGCTGCTATCAATACATGTAGCATTAAATATATAGTCCCTTTATCATAATTTTCTGGTATTATGCCTAACAAAAATATTTCTGTCTTTACATCTATATGCTGCTTGGTCATCTTTTCCAGCCATGTGTGTATTTTCGTCTAATATTTTCTTGCTTTCATACATGTCCACCACATATGATAATAGGTACCTGGAGTCTGATTACATTTCCAACATTTGGCAGAAATGTTTTTAAACATTTTTGCTAGTCTTGCTGGTAGCAAATACCACCTGTAAAACATTTTATAAAGATTTTCCTTATATGCAGTAGCCATTGTCAGTTTGTAATTTCTATCCCAAAATAGTCTCTAAATTAATGGTCCAGCTTGCACAGAATAGTGTAACAGAATAACAGAGTCGGAAGGGACTTGAGGGTCTTCTAATCCAAACTCCCTGCACAAGCAGAAGGCCCTATGCCATTCCAGACACGTGGCTGTCCAGTCCCTTCTTAAAAAGCCTCAAGTGAAAGTGCACCCACAACTTCTAAAGGCAAGCTGTTCTGAAGGCAAGCAGTATGTGTAAATATACCTAGGGTAACACTGAGATTGGTTGTACTTATGATGAAATACCAGTGGGCCACATAATGGGTGGTACAGGCCAGGGGTGAGGTGTAAAATGTGTTACTACTGGTTCTGTGGGTGTGGCTTGGTGGGGTGGGGGTAATGTGATTGGGTGGGCATAGGCAACTTTTTTTTTTAACTTTTCAAAGCATTTTTTCTAATGCTATGAAAAGCCTCTGCCGATCAGGCAACTCAGCTGGGATAGAAAGAGACTTTTCAAAGCATTTTTTTAACCACCTCTTCAGCCAAGAGGCTGGAGAAAAAAATGCTTTGAAAAGCATCTGATGATCCCAGCTGAGCCACGCGATCATCAGAGCCTTTTTTTTAACTTTTAAAAGCATTTTTTCGTCGGAAGAGATTGTAGAAAAAATGCTTTTAAAAGTAAAAAAAAAAGGCTCTGATGATTGTGTGGCTCAGCTGGGCATGCGGGGGGGTGGGACGGCAGGGATTTTTGCTACCGGTTCTCCGAACCACCCGCCGCCATCGCTACCAGATTGGGCGATCTGGTCCAAACCGGGAGCATTTCACCCCTGGTACAGGCCCATTTTAGTGAACATGACAAATGGAAGATTGCAACTTGAACTGTAAGTGAAATAAATGATAAAGGAAGTGAACGAATGAAAGAAATGAAAGAAAAATAGCAATGCTGTATGTCTGTGAAACTAACCCAAAGGGAAAATATGTAAGAGGTTTGAACAAAAGTAGTCCAAGTGAGGAATGGAATTGAGAAGACATGCAGGGAAGTGAACCCTTTAATTTAGGTATGAATGAAAAAGACAATATGTTGGTATCAGTGGTGGGTTGCTCCCGGTTCACCCTGGATCAGGCAAACCGGTAGCGGTGGTGGCAGGAGGCTCCACTCACACACCTGGACATTCCTACACATGCGCAGGAAGTGTTGCATGTGTGCAAGTGTGCGTTAGCCCAGGAGCAAACTGGTAGCAACGGGATTTGAAACCCACTACTGGTTGGTATGTCAGAAAGTATAAACTGATGTCATCTAGATAGTTGTGGGTTTGCATGAAGGTAGGAAACAGGTTGGTGATAGTTGCATGTTACACACCAGTGAATGGTGATAATGGAAGGATCAGAAAGGAGTTCAAGGGTGGAACTGGGTCACATTTTGAAATAATGTGATTTGAAGAGAAAATGAATTTGAAAGGTGACATAAATGGGAATCAGATGTAAGAATACAGAAAAAGTAATCATGACATTCAGAGACTGAAGAATGAACGAGACTGGTAAGGGGTCAGTATCTGTTCAGAAAAATGTCAATTCTGAATTAAATATGATGAATATTTAAACATAAGTGTATCCATGCATACACATGGTGAAAGAATTACTGTAAATTTAGACTGATAAAAGACTCTAAGAATGAATATTACAAGCATGATAAGGGGTTCTAAATGAGGGACATATTATTTTTGGAATAATTTCAAGAGTGGACCTTTAGGAAAATGGGCAGGGGGAGGGAAGGAAAGAAGTGAAATAAAGTATATTGAAAGTAAAATTTCTTGCAAAAAACCTTGAATTTTGCCTGAAAAAATATTGGAAGGGAGATTATTCTCCCAACAAACTGAATGGAAAGTGAATATAAGGTAAGAGGAACAGGATGAAATGAATGTTACAGAGCATGCTTTTGTGGAATTGCACTTACAATATGGGAATTGTGGAAAAAATGCTTTATGGAATGATAAAGAGGAAAATGAGAATGGATGCATACAAAGAATGATTATTGAAAAAAATGAGAATGAGAGAAAGATTCTATGTATTATGAGAATCAGAGAAAAAATGCAAAGACTGTAAACAGATCAACGAAGGACAGTTAAAATTTAAAGGAGAGAAAATGCAGCCTGAATCGGGTGTAACTAAAATATGACTCAGATGTAAAAACAATTTTATGTTTTATTTTCAAGCACTAAGCAAGAAGCATCCAACACAGTAATTGGAATTGAAAATAGTTGAAATGGTTTGAAATAAATCTTAGGGGAGAGAATGCTGGAAGAAGCATTTTAGATACTTGTATTGGAATTGTAGTGATATGTCAGAGTAGAATTGAAGAAAATACTAAGAATGCTAGTATCCAGGAAAAAAATGATAAAAGGGGGCAAAATATTATGAGAACATAAAACTGTTAAACAATGTTAAGGCTCTTTCTAATTAAATTTGTATTTTATTTATTATGAATGCCTTTATGAAGCTTTAGTCATCCAGCTCCACACATATACTACATATTTACAGTACACATAACATTGTAATAACTGAAAATCTCTACAGTATGGATGGATAAATAGTATACAATACAGCATATGCTAAAATATACTTTAATCTTCATCATAAAGGTTGAAAATCTATTTTTCAAATTTGAGATTTAAACTGAATCTGAAGGATTGTTTTCATGTTAAGAGGCTATTCACTATTTTACAATTTGAACAGTATCACTTTTGCTATATTGATTATTTTATGGAGCTTTGCTCTATAACTGTGAAGTAAGTAAACAGATATGTTTGCAGGATCCAATCTGGGTTGGTCACCAGGACCAGAAGTTTAGTCTTCCAAGCTTTCAGACTCGTGCTGGAGCCCATGGTTCACTTCTGGTCCCGGTGACTGATTCAGATTGCATCCTGCAACATTATTTTGGACCATGTATATTCGCCTTCATTCAAAACAGACATGTTATTTATGGCTAGTAATGTAGGTGATATAACAAGAGAAATATTAGAATAAATATTC
The DNA here is from genome assembly GCA_012654045.1 of Ptyas mucosa. Taxonomy (NCBI): domain Eukaryota; kingdom Metazoa; phylum Chordata; class Lepidosauria; order Squamata; family Colubridae; genus Ptyas; species Ptyas mucosa. Next base: position 15,687,844 of record WNWU01013802.1, read on the forward strand.
TCTGATTTATAGCTTTCAATATAGCTTTCAGTGAAGATAAAATCTCTGCTCAAAAAAAGTACCATCACTGTTCTCCATACAAATGGAACAGTAGCCAGAATGAATGACTAAGCTATAGGGATTTACTTCACATGCCTGGAAGCTGGTTTGTAAATTTCTCATTGAAAGCATTCAAGAGGTGATACCGAACACAATTTAAAAAATGCAGTGCCACTGTATTCCAGGCAGAAATATGCAGACCAGATTTTTGGTCTTCCACAGTCCCCTGAGAGATTGAGTATGAGAATATGCACCATGTTTATTGCTGCATATTCCCCAAAGGCAAAGCATCATGGGTATGTTTATAGGTGTCCATGTTTGCAAGTATATTAATTTCTATCAAAACTTGCATCATATTTTTGTGAAGATTTATTCTTTTTGAACATCTTTACTATGGGATTATCATATGGATATCCATTGGATTGTTGGCATTTAATATTCTTTTGGCTAATACTAGACCGAGGCAACGATTCCAGAATGCAGCACCATGATCCACAACTGTTAGTCCCAGATAAATATGTTACATAAAAATCTATGCGGTACTAATAAGATTGATTCCATGGCCGAAGGACTATTAGTACCAGCAATCCGTAGACAATGATATTAGATACACAATAGGTTCATTCTTTCTATGAAAAAATATAATTAAATATTGCTTAATAATTTAGGAAATTGGAGACATGTTGAATATGCTAATGTTTGGTTCAAGATTCAACCTGCCCACAGTAAGGAATTTACAATCATATTTCAAAACAGTCATACTTCCAGATGGTTGTCAGGTAAATAGAAATTTTATATAAAATGCAGATAAAAATTCCATTACGTATTTTGTTTGCGTTATCAAACAAAATATTAACAAATAAAAACAAAATAAATTGAATGATACAAGCAACATGGTTATAGTCATAAGTGGAAAGAGATAGATAATAGGAAGGAAGAGAATAATAATAATAATACAGTCTTAGTAAATTATTTGACAATGTTGTGGAAATTATTTGTTAAGCAGAGTGATGGCATTCGGGGGAAAAACTGACCTTGTGTCTAGTTGTTCTGGTGTGCAGTGCCCTATAGCATCATTGTGAGGGTAGAAGTTGAAACAATTTATGTCAAGGATGTGAGGGGTCTGTAGATATTTTCACAGCCCTCTTTTTGACTCGTGCAGTATACAAGTCCTCAATGGAAGGCAGGTTGGTAGCAATTGTTTTTTCTGCAGTTCTAATTATTCTCTGAAATCTGTGTTTGTCTTGTTTGGTGCAGAGCCAAACCAGACAGTTATGGAGGTGCAGATGACAGACTCAATAATTCCCCAAAGAGCTGCTGATTGAGTTCTACAGACAAAAGAAGTACATTCTACCTGCAATTATGTTTTGGAAATACCCATGTTAATAGTTAGTACTCTGAAACTGTGCTAAAATATTCATTTCTGACTATAGAAGTAGCTATACTTAGTTCTTGTTCTTTGGAACTATGACTATATATTTCCTTTACCAGTAAGTAAGTGCAGTTAGCCAGTTCATTACAGAGAGTGACTCAACAAGTATTAGAAACTGGCCTTTTAAAAAAAAATTTTTTTTTTTACAAATTTCACTAATTAGGCAGATATTGACCTATTACTGTATATTAGCTGATGCTTCTGTATTTGGTTTGTGAGAATGGAAGGCTAGATTGCTGAGATACCTATTTCTGTGACTTTTATTTCCTACAGCTCACTTCCTATCTCAGTTAAGGCCTTTGTTTGTCCCCTCACCAGCTCATAACATTTTTCATGCCACCAACTTGCCCAGTCATTGTTTAATCTTGCTGGTCTTGCTGGTTTTATTCTGTGTAATTTGGCTCCTTACACATTTGCTGTTCTCTAAGTCCTGAGTAGATGGAAGAAAGCTCCATTTCATACTTCAGTGACAAAGAAAAAAAATGGCTATCCTAAAAAAATTAAGGTCCTGTTGCATTTTTCCAGGACAATTGTGCTTTTAACAAGGAAGATTTAAAAAGGGAGGCAACCATGCAGCTACCTTTAATATGTGAAATTGCCATCGCAGTATGTTTGACAATCAAATTGTGTCTGATGAATGACAAAATGTTTATCTAACATTAATTCATTTTATCTAGTAAACAAACATTAAGGAATCTTATCAGTATAAGAAACATCATTTGTGGTATTGAAATAATGTGCTTCACTTCTGAAGCTTCACTGTGCCTCATTTCTAAATATCTCTCCATACAGAAAGAGAAGTTAGGGAGAAGTAAGAAAGTTAGGGAAAAGAACAAAAAGAGGCCCTAGGAAAAGAATCATGAGTTTGGAATTGTGCTGATAAGTTATCAGTTTTATGATAATACAGAATTTACATTCATGTTTTTTCCTGGTAACATGAGCGACTCACTGAAATGGAAGGGTCTATTTTTAATTGTCCGTTCCTATACTAGATCCAGGATTGGTATAAAGCTGTGCATGGCATAGACATAACCTGAATGTGGGGAAAATTATGATTAATTATCACTGACATCCACCTGACCCAACAGAATGGGAGGGCAGGGTATGTTACAGGTTCCCTCTATTAAGGAAATCCATCTACTGGGACCAAGAAAATGGGCCTTCTCCATGTTGGTTCCCTCACAGTAGAACATCATCCCCATAAAGATAAGTTTGATTTCCACCATAATACTTTTTTGAAAGGCCCTGAAGATATGGTTTTGCCAGTGAGCCTGGAGACCCTAAGGTGATACAAAGCCTGTTAAGTTGTTTGTTTGATTGTTGTCACCAGAGGGACAGGGTTTGATGGATATGTATTTGGAGTTTTACTTTGTAAGCTACTTAGAATCACTGTGAGTTGGTCGGCCGTATAATTTTTTCTTACTAAATACAATAATTGTTTCAAAATATACAGATAATCCTTAACTTATGACCATAATGGAAGCTGCCTATCATGGTCATAAGTCATGATAGTGGTAAATCATGTCACCTACATGACTGGCTGTATTTTATGACCTTTTTTGCAGAGGTCATGAAGTGAATGTCACCGTAGTTAAGCAAACCAACAGTTTCCCACAGGCTGTAAGAAAATGCCTGTTTTTAGCAATACCATTGTAACAGGGGTGAAATCTAATTTTTTTTGCTACCGGTTCTGTGGGCGTGGCTTAATTAGTGGGCAGGGCTTGGTGGTAAGGTGACTGGGAGGGCGTGGCTTGTTGGTCAGGTGGGAATGTCACTTCTTTGCCCTTTTTTAACCTACAAAACACAACACAACACAACTGGCTCACCCACAATATAAAAGCAGCTGTGCTAGACCCAAAATGGCCCCTGCAACAAGCAGGAACCTCACACAGCCACAAAAAACCCAAAAAACCAACTTTCACACTTTACACACACACAACCCAACCCAACACAACTGGCTCACCCACAATGTAAAAGCAGCTGTGCTAGACCCAAAATGGCCCCTCCAGCAAGCAGGAACCTCACACAGCCGCAAAAAAACCCAAAAAACCAACTTTCACACTTCACACACACAAAATTCCACATTCAGCTTTGTGAGATTTTGTGTGATTGTATTGTTAGAGTGAAACACTACAGAAGCACACTAAATCTCAGAAAGCTGCACAAATATTATTTTATTTTATTTTTATATAAAAGCAGCTAAATTTAAAACTTCCTAAACTTTAAATGGCTAGGTCTAAAAAAAGAACAACTAAAAAAAACCCCAATTAACTATTTTTTTTAAAGCTCCCAAAGGGGAAAAAAAACTTACCCAATTGAACAGGGGTCTCCAACCTTGGCAACTTTAAGACTTGTAGACTTCAACTCCCAGAATTCCTCAGCCAACTTTAGTTTGCTGCCTGAGGAATTCTGGGAGTTGAAGTCCACAACTCTCTACCTGCTTGATTGCAGGGAGTACAGCAAGGCGTTGCGACCAGCAGCTAAAGTAAGCAAGCTGAGGGGGGGAAGGGGAGGGATTTTTGCTACCCATTAGCAGGCAGAGCCATTTAAAATGAAAAAAGTTTTTTTCTTTTACATGGCTCTGGCGATCCAAGCTGAGTTGCCTGATTAGCTGGTAACTCAGCTGGGATTCAGAGCCATTTAAAAGGAAAAAAAGGCTCTGATGATCGTGCAGCTCAGCTGGGCATGGGGGCGGGGCAGGGATTTTTGCTACTGGTTCTCCGAACTGCCCGCCGTCATCACTACCTACTCATCTGAGCCGGTCCAGACCAGGAGCATTTCACCCCTGCATTGTAAGCATGCCATATGACTGGGGGATCATTGCAAATGGCTGTAAATGCAAGCCAGTGTCAAGTGTCCGACATGTGGTCAAATGACAACTGGGGGAGGAGCTGTTTGGTATTTTGGAACTGTGTTGTAATTACTTTGAACCGTGGCTAAGTGAATGGTCATAAGTCAAGAATTGCCTGTATTCACATGTTATATTCCTGTATGCATTCAGATGGCTCTATCCTCTTTGGACATACCGTATTTTCTGGCGTATAAGACTACTTTTTAACACAGGAAAATCCTCTCAAAAGTTGGGGGTCGTCTTATACGCTGGGTATAAGCCTACCAACGCTCCAACTTCCCCAGCTGACCCCCAGTGATGGCGAGCCCCAGCTGTGTGGGGAAGTCGGAGCGTCGGTAATATCCACCTGGATGCCTGGGACGGTGGGGGAAGCTCCGCACATCAACCAGCTGGGTCCAGCATTCAGCGGCATGCAGCCTTGACAAGATCAGCACAGCTTCCCGAAGCTGACCAATGATGCTACGGGAGCGCCGACAACATTGAGGGGTAGTCTTATACGGCGAGTATAGCCCAAACCCTATATTTTAATAGGAAAAGTAGGGGGTTGTCTTATTCACCCAGTCATCTTATACGCTGGAAAATACGGGGTATATTCCCTAGTGGAACAGCTCCATTCACATGGTCTCTCAGGCAATTCCACTAGCATAGTCTTCAGAGGGAGAAATGATCCATTTGGGTTATGAAACTTCTATTGGATCCTTAATTAGTAAAACAAGAATATGGTATGGAGCTGTTCCAAAAGGATCAAGAATGTTGCCACAACAAAGAAGCCAAGACAATGGCAATGGAATTTCAAATCCATTCTATTGCTAGCTACATTTATTTCCATAATAAAATAAAGTAAAATCTTCCTCAAGTCCATCTCAAGTGCCAGTGGCACTTCATGAACCCATCCCACATTTTCTTGATGTATCGTTTGCCACTGTTTTCTTCTTGGATATTTTTCAATGTCCTAATACACTCAGTCAACATTCCTGAAATTCCTAGGTAAGACTCCATCCCAATACACCATGGGTAACTTTGCTTAGCTTCCAAGATTAGCTAGATGCATTGTGGGCTTTTCCCTACCTTTCTATAACCATGACAGAACTCTGCCCCGATAACACCTTTCTTCTGAGACTTCCTTGCAATGGTGGCTTCATCTCCTCGGTCTATAGGTGACACACTTTAAGGTATCCTTTGCTATACCAGTGCACATTTGCATTTTCCCTTGAACAGTGTCCAAAGTTTGCCTTAAGGTGTGTAAAATGCTTAGAGGAAGGTCAGGTGACTCAAGTGACTGGGAACAGGGGCAGAAGAGGGTGGGGACAGCAAACTGCATGCGGCATAGTTTTCTGCCTACTCAGTGGTGTGTGGATAGCAGTTCAACCCAGGCAGTGGAGAAAGGCTGGGACTCTTTTTTTTTCCCTTTCGCTCTCCCCTGCAATTGTCTGTCTTGCTTGATTCCCTTCTCCCTTTTCCCCGAACTCCTCCACCGCTCCACTTTCCCCGTCCCCTGACAAGGACTCACATAGAAGGCGTGTCCTCTCGGGGCGGTTGCTGCCGCTGCGGAAGGCAGCTTAAAGCTATAAAAGAAGTGATCGGGTGCCGGCTTGAGCTGCATTTCCCGCCTCTGCTTTCCTCCGAAGGACTTGGGAGCCGGTGCCGAATAGAGCAGCGGGAGCGCCGCCCGCGTGCCTGGGGGCGAATTGAAGGCCAGGGCACGGCAAAGCCATAGAGGGCGCTAGGCAAGCCTCAATGCGCGGTCTAGCTGCCTTTGCAACATGCTGGAACTACAGCTCAGCTAAAAGGACTTTGCACACCGCTTTCGGAGCTGGATTGCAGCGCTCTCTTTCCTTATGAAGAAGACACAAGTGAGTATCCAGTGAAGAAGTTTTGCGTCCCGCCGGGGACTTGGTGCTGATGGTGGTGATGGTATCTGGACGGACTTATACAGGGTGGGATGTGCACTCCGCGGGGAAGGATGAAGGCGTCAGGTGTCCAGGCAAGTGGAAGTTTGGCGGGGAGAAAAGAGCGGGTTGCCTTCCCTAAGAGCCGGACGAGAGATCACCTTCTGGCTGTTGGGTTGCCTTGCAGCAACGAGGCTGCCGAGCTGCTTGCAGAAGCGCCGCTAACTCCCCCCCCCCCCCTTGCGCGTGGATTTGCGTGGCGGAGCATTGTAAGCCGCCTTTGAACCAACCTCGCGCTTCTATTCAACGGGATCGTTCTGATTAGGGGCAGGTAGGTAGAGGAGGGGGCATTCTGATGACGATGGCTCACTCTACGGTCGAGGGGGAAAAGCATTCTTAAAGCGATTGGGGCTGGTGATCGTTTGTCAAATCCCTCCTTTCCTACCCTGTGACTACCTGGTCGTTTTCACCTGGTAGGATTCTGACCAAATAATTCTTTACGGATAGGATGAATCGTGCAAATACTGGATCAATAAGTAAACTGGCTCAATACCAGTTAGAACTAAGGGGTAGAAGTATTGGTTCTTTAATAATCATGCAAAGAGTGCCTGTTTGGGGTACCCTTTCCTCTTTGCTTTTTATCTTTCATTGGCATCCCTCCTTCCCCCCTCCCCCCCCCATTCCATATCTGAACATGCTCCTTTCCCTACAAGCTGCATTTTGTGTCATAATTTCTTTCGGCAAGGGGACTGGCTGTAGAGGAGGAGAGGAGTAGGAATTGACAAGAATGAGCTAAATGTGTTTGGGACTCTAGAACAATGTTTAACCAGGCTCCCTTGCAATAGATAGATGATAAAAAGATAGACAATAGATAGATGGAATCTCCCAGTGTTGTTGCCTTGCCAGTTTTTACACAGCAGTGCCTTCTTCACCCCACCCTTTAATCCCAATGTTTTCCTAGCTACTTTCTTTGGTATCTCCTGCTGTCTTGGCTCATGTGCCATTTTAGGTCTTCCACGTGTAAGCAATGAAATGAAAGGGATTCAAGCAAGGAGACTTGGGTGGGATCTGCAACATTTATTTGGTGTCATTCAAACAAACAATGAAATTAGATTGTTTAATTGGAAAAGTTGTGAAACAGAAAGATCCTATATTTTGGGATCAGTGAGGTTACAGAAGTATTAATATATCGTTCTCATAATTTGAGATCTTGCTACATTTGGAATGTTAAGATGTGATAGGTAGATTGAAAAACTTCACATCAGAGTCCTGAGGGGAGAAAACGCTTTGTGCAGTCAATATATATTTCATTCAAATTATAGTGGTGGCAGTTGCTGTTTAATTTTGTTTAGTTTGTGTATGCTAATGTCTGCTCAGAATGGTAAGTACGAGCTGGATTGGAGAAAATTCCGAAGTCTGTACTCTGTACTCTGTATGATGGAGTAAAAAGGCAAAAGTGTTACTTAAAAAGGAAGGCAAGTAGAGTTCAGTTTGCAAGCTGTTGAGTTTCACCCTACAGTTCCATTTTGCACATGTAAATATGACTTTGAAAGTTACCAGTTGCACACTGAAGCTGAGATACTGATTTTACTCTAAAAACTGATGCGGTAGACTTTGGTGGGTTCAAGAGTTCTTTTCTGTGGCTTATGAATCATCTTCTGACCTACCAGCTTTCTTCTAGTCAGAATTCAGAGGTGTAATTGAACAGAGAACATTTTTTAAGAAAGAAAGATGGATAGTTGCAGACAAATTTCTCTCATCTTTCTGTATTGTGTTAGCTGAAAAGGGTCAGAGGTTTAGGTGGGGAAAAAATGTCAGGTTTCAGAAGTTAAAATAAAAGAAACCAAAATAGTGGTTTATAACAAGGTAACGTTTCACATTTAAAACAAGTGGAGAAGAATCCTGTCAACAGTGCATTGTATTTCTCCTTGTTCTTTTCCTACGATGCTGGGATTAAGGAAGCTTTCCTGCAGATCGTGCAGTGCGGGATTTAGGTTGTCATCAGGTTGTAACTGCGCTGGTTGATCTCAGGGCCTCTTCAGCCTCTGAGGGAATTAGTCACTGTTCCATGCTACCTTAGCCATTGTTTTGTACCTTTCAATCTGCTCCATTGTTCAGGCTTCTGTGCTGCTGAAACCTCTGGGGGAGGGCAGTAAGGGTGGAAGGGAGGGGAAAAATGCTGGTTGAATCTTTTCTGGTGCAGGAATTTTTCATTAAAATCGATATTAGATATTGGAATTCAGATTTTTTTTTCTTCTGGAGTTTTGGTGTATTTACTCAGAAGCAAGTCCATCTATATCTATGCTATAGTAGCATACCATACTTACTATGCATTCTTATTATGTGTTAATCCTTAGATTTAATCATTAGCAATGCATTAGATAGATGACCTGATAGAAAAATACTTATATATGTAAATGTATTTTCAACTGGATATTTGAATGCAGTTAGAGATTATATAATTATCAACTATACATGAAGATATAAAATTCTGTGTTCTTCTATTTTGGCCATTTAGAATTTGATCCGTGCCCATTCTCACTTGGGATGATTGTGATGATGTACTCTTGTTGAAGGATTGTTCTGATGAGAGGATTTGCAGAGTTATATGCAACAGTAAATGAATACTAATATAAGAAACGAACCTGTGTAATTGTTGTACCAGAGAAGTATTTCAAAGTAATAATTTCTGTAAACATGCATTTATTTTATTTTTTTTTAAAAAGCAACCTGATTGATAGACTTAAAAGCAATATTTCATAATATATTGGGAGAAGTACTTTTTAGAAGCATGGGGTTGATCGCAACAAGTTTGGAGATCACCAGGCAGACTCAGAAATTTGACCTGCTGGCTAGACATGCAAACTTTAGGAGACCTTAACAGTGGAAAAGAGCTAGAGGCAGAAAGAATACAGCTTTCTTTTGCTGAATGGGTACATTCATTGCCAGCAGTTATATGACCTTCAGGGCTTCTCTGGGAGGACAGTCCGAGTAGTACAGCATTTTTGCTGTTGGAAGAGGCTTTTGGAAATAATGAAATAGATGGTGCACAAAATCCTGGGGGAAGCCAGCAATTTATGGAGGCATAATTGTATCCTATTCTGAAAACATATGTTGCAAGGGGCTGGTATCCATTTAGCTTAGACTTAAAGCCATTCAAAGTAGGCTTTTGTGAAGTAGATGTATATGAAGTTATTCTGTTGAAAAGAACTATGTTCCTATGCAACTCTAAGGTTGATATGCGTGACTGATAAGCCTATATAAATGTCAATTCACAGGTTTATAATTAAGCATAGCCCTCATTTGTTAGAAACAGCAAACACAACAATCAAATCTACTAATCAGTGTTGCTAAGAGAATATAGAAAGTAAAATGAATACATACAAAGAAAGACTCAGGTGAAGGACTGGAAAAAGTTGCTTTAGAAATCAAAAGGGATGGGCTAAATTGAAAATATAAAGAATTTTTAGTTTAATTTTGCTCTGAAGCTGATGTCAGAGAAATCATCCTTCTCTTAAATTTCATAAACCATGGTTTAGAACATATCTGAATGTGTTTGCAGAACTCAGTTCAGATAAGTACTGTTGTTGCTATAAGCACTTAACTGTAGGGCATGCAGCATAGTATTATTTATTTATTTATTTCCCACCTTTATTATTTTTTTCTAAACAATTCAGGGCAATTGCCATATCTTATACTCCTTTCTTCCTCCTATTTTCTTCACAACAACAACCTTGTGAAGTGAATTGGGCTGAGAGAAAGTGACTGGCCCAAGGTCACCAGATGGCTTTCATGATTAAGGCAGGATTAGAACTGAAGGTCTTCCATTTTCTAGCCTGGTGCCTTAACCACTAGATCAAACTGGCTCTTAGTACTGATATATGTAAAGTGAAGTTAACCTGGGACAAATGGATCTTAACTTTTCTAAGAGTGGGGATTGAGGAAGGGATTCCGTATAAATTGGCACTTGCTTTACCATTGCTTTGTTTCAAAACCGAGACTATTTGCATGGACTGTATCTTTTATAACATTGAGAGTACTTAGTTTGGTACTTTTGGCACACTACTCTTAGTGTTTAAAACAAATATCAACCGTTTGGGTTGCTGAAAGACTTCAGCCTCCTGTGTTAACTAGCATGTACATGATTCAACGCTGTGAAATGAAATTATATTTCTATAGTTCAAGCAGGTTATTTGGTAGTTGAAGTTGAATAACCTGGGATAACGTGTAGTGAAGTCAAGATTTAAAAATGACAGCTACTTCAAATAAAGCATATCAATTCACTTCACCTATCTTCAGTTGTGTTTTGTTGGGAGGTTCCATATTGCTAATGGGTGTTCTGCAATTTGCGAAATGCCAAATCAGTAAATTTAAAGGAACCTAATGAGAGATGGACCCTTCATGGATTACTGCCTTGTCGTGGCAAAGGGGCTTGCATAGCTCAATGAAGCTTTGAGCTATGCCATGCAGGGCCACCCAAGATGGACAGGTCATAGCAAAGAGTTCTGACAAAAGTGATTCTCTAGAGAAGGAAATGGCAACCCACATAAGTATCTTTGCCATGAAAACCCCATGGACAATACCAAAACAAAAAAAGATATGACAGGGAAGATAAGCCCCTCAGGTTGGAAGGTGTCCAATATGCCACTGGGGAAGAGCAGAGGGCTAGTACTAGTAGCACCAGAAAGAATGAAGTGACTGGGCCAAAGCCGAAAGGACGCTCAGCTGTGGATGCATCTGGTGGTGAAAGGAAAGTCCATGCTGTAAAGATTTTTTCTTCATAGGACCCTGGAATGTAAGATCCATGAAACAAGGCAAGCTGGACGTGGTCAAACAAGAGATGACAAGACTGAACATCAACATCTTAGGAATCAGCGAACTAAAATGGACAGGAATGGGTGAATTTAATTCAGATGACCATCAGGTATACTACTGCGGGCAAGAATCCCTCAGAGGAAATGGAATAGCCTTCATAATCAATAAAAGAGTAGGAAAAGCAATACTGGAATACGATCCCCAAAATGACAGAATGATCTCAGTTCAAATCCAAGGCAAACCATTCAATATCACAGTAATCCAAGTCTATGCCCCAACCACTGGTACTGAAGAGGGTGAAATTGACTGGTTCTATGAAGCCCTACAGCACCTTATAGAATTAACGTCAAAAAATGATGTACTTATCATCATGGGGGATTGGAATGCTAAAGTAGGAAGCCAAAAGATAACCGGAATAACAGATAAGTTTGGCCTTGTAGTACAAAATGAAGCAGGGCACAGGCTGATAGAATTCTGTCAAGATAATACGATGGTCATAGCAAACACTCTTTTCCAACAACCCAGGAGAAGAATCTACACATGGACATTATCAGACGGTCAACCCAGAAATCAGATTGACTACGTGCTCTGCAGCCAAAGATGGAGAAGCTCTATATAGTTAGTAAAAACAAGACTAGGAGCTGACTGTGGCTCAGATCATGAGCTTCTTGTTGCAAAGTTTAGGCTTAAATTGAAGAAATTAGGGAAAAGCATTAGGCCACTCAGGTATGAACTAAATAATAACCCTGATGAATATACAGTAGAGGTGACCAATTGATTTAAGGAATTAGATCTGATAGACAGAATGCCTAAATAACTATGGATGGAGGTTCGCAACATTGTACAAGAGGTAGCAACTAAAACCATCCCAAAGAAAAAGAAAGGCAAGAAAGCAAAATGGGTTGTTTGAGGAAGCTTTGCAAATAGCTGAGGAAAGAAAGGAAGCGAAAGGCAAAGCAGAAAGAGAAAGATACACCCAGTTGAATACAGAATTCCAGAGAATAGCTAGAAGAGATAAGAATGCATTCTCAAATGAACAGTGCAAACATTTATCCCAAAAATCTTTTCATTGCCCATTTAAAGCTTGTTAATAAGTGTAATTATTAATATGTTTAGATTAAAAAATGAAAATGAACCCAGGGATGAAATTCAAACTTTTTTTTACTACCGGTTTTGTGGGCGTGGCTTGGTGGGCTTGGTGGGCGTGGCTTGGTGGGCATGGCAGGGGAAGGATACTGCAAAATCTCCATTCCCACTCCACTCCAGGGGAAGAATACTGCAAAATCTCCATTCCCACCCTACTCCAGGGAAAGGATACTGCAAAATCTCCATTTCCACCCCACTCCAGGGGAAGGATACTGCAAAAGCCCTATTCCCTCCCATTCCAGGGGGAACGATATTGCAAAGTCTCCATTCCCACCCCACTCTGGGGCCAGCCAGAGGTGGTATTTGCCGGTTCTTAGAACTACTCAAAGTTTCAGCTACTGGTTCTCCAGAACCTGTCATAACCTGCTGGATTTCACCCCTGCAGAGGATAGTTTGATATTATACCTTGAAATGCCATGCAGTGGAAAACAATAGAAGAAGGAAACTCTAGGAAAATAGTGGGAGAGAGGCTTATTAGTGCACACTTTGTGTTATGTAGTATATTAAGTGGAGACAAAGGAGACACCCCCCCAAAAAACCCCACAAAACAATACCATACTCTACTTATTTCCAGTGCTGACCATTGTGCAACCATAGGGTTGATGAGCTAGACATGCACATTTTGTACTCCAAGGGAATTTAATGAAAAAGCCTATCAGTTATTGCTAATCCCTGGATAGTAGATTAGATAGGCCTTTTTCTGATCTAATATGGTTTTTCACTTTACTTGGGTAAATATTTGAAAGACAAACAGAAGAATGTAGATGGAACTATTGAGATAGGCATTATAGGTAGCTTTTGACTTACAATGTAATATAGAGCCTGCCCATCTACATAGTTGCAAGTTATGACAGTTGTAAAATGGACCACCATGTTACAAGATCCATTTTTATGACCTTTTTCTGGAAGTCATAAAGCAAATTTAAGCTGCAACCATTAAGCAAATTCTTTATTCACTATGGGCTGTTTTTGCAGAAAACCAGAAATAAACACAGCAAAAAAATTGTTAATTGTGGTTGTCTAAAGGCCAGTTATCAAGCACCCAAAATATGGTCATATGACTATGTGGAGGGGGCAGGCTTCAGAACTGGGTCAAACCAGGGGGGAAATGTAAAATCTGTTACTACCGGTTCTGTGGGCGTGGTTTGGTGGGGAGGGGTAATGTGACCGGGTGGGTGTGGCCAACTTTATTATTTTTTTTTAACTTTTCAAAGCATTTTTTCTAATGCTTTGAGAAGCCCCTCTGCCGATCAGGGAACTCAACTGGGATCGTCAGAGACTTTTCAAAGCATTTTTTTTACCACCTCTTCGGCTAAGAGTTGCAGAAAAAAATGCTTTGAAAAACCTCTGAGGATCCCAGCTGAGCCGCGCGATCATCAGAGGCTTTTTTTTTTACTTTTAAAAGCATTTTTTCGTCGGAAGAGGTTGTAGAAAAAATGCTTTTAAAAGTAAAAAAACAAAAACCCTCTGATCGTGCGGCTGAGCTGGGCATGGGGGGGGGGGGGCCGCAGGGATTTTTGCCACCGGTTCTCCAAACCACCTGCCATCATTGCTACTGGATTGGGCGATCCGCTCCGAACCGGGAGTATTTCACCCCTGGGTCAAACAGTTACTAAGTGACAGGTCATACGTTGAACACTCCCTATATATAAGCAACAACAAAGACAAGGTATAAAGTGTAATATTCATAGGAATTTCTAGAAATTTGTGACAAAATGCTTCTTTGTTTTAATATTTAGCAATTTCAGCATCCTTGAAGAAGAACATTTCTATATTGTTTGTTTATTTGTTTAGAAAATGTATACAGCTACTCAACTTAAGTGAATAATTCTAGGTGTTTAACAATACTGATTTAAATTTTTTGGGCAGCAGATTTTCCTTTGAGCTTCCAGATATGCATTAGTAATTTTTCTGAGTCTACATGAATATAGATGTGTGTGCAATGTATCATCTGTTCATATAATTGTAAGGATATCCTTTTCCAGAGTTTATATAAAGAGCCTTGGTGGTGCAGCAGACTAAAGTGCTGTTAACTAGCACCAGCTGCCTGCAATTACTGCAAGTTCGAATCTCATCAGGCTCAAGGTTGACTCAGCCTTCTATCCTTTCAAGGTAGGTAAAATGAGGACCCAGATTGTGGGGGCAATAGGCTGACTTTGTATATAAAAAAAGAACACTGCTTGGGGGCGGGGCGAAAGCTCTACTAAGCAGGTATATACAAAAGTATGAAGGCTATTGCTTAACGCATTGTAAGCCGCCCTAAGTCTCCGGAGAAGGGCGGCATATAAATCAAACCAATAAATAAATAAATAAATATTTATTTTTTTTGTAGATAGAGTTTGTACAGAATAATAAGAAATAGAGAGAGTAGATGGAATACACTGGTTGAATTCTTCTCTCTTGCTTCCTTGGCGATTAGATCTGAGAACTGAAATAGCTAGTCAGAGAAATATAATTTACAGATTTTTGAAGAACTATTGAATAACAACACAAAAGTGACTATATACACTGTGTCTTGTTTCCAAGGCTATATTTCTCTTGATTAATTGCTCACAGTCTGTACTGGATGTACAGGGGCAAAACAGATTTTCTGATTACTTTCCAGTCCTGAATATTATCAAGAAAACTTTAATTATAGAAGCAGATTTGAGCATTTATGCATTTGTGAACTTATAGATACTGATATGTGATCACACTCCACAACCTGCTGCATTTGTCAATGAAGGAAGACAAAACTTTAAGTATATCGGTACAGGCTTGATTGCCAGACTTGCACAATGCCATGCCATTCATACAGTGATCACAGAAAAAAGTATGTAGAGGCAGTAGGTTTCAGCAGCAACTGCTGTCCTTTTGACAGATGCATGCTTCAATAAAAGGACATAATACAGTAAATAAACTATGAAGGTGCAGATAGAGAAGATAGTTTAGCCAAGATACAGTACATATTAAAAGCATATTGAAATATTCTGACAAACTGTTTTCTGAATTTGTCTGACATACTCAGAAAGTAGGATTAAGAAATTAATAAATCTGACTGTTTCTGCAAATTAAGCCTTTTTTTTAAAAAAAGACTAACATATAAGATTTTCTGATCATCTGCTTTCTTAAACATGTTGATTGAAATATTGGTAATGAATTGCCAAGTAGACAAATGTTTGTTCATTGTAATTTTCTAATGGTACAGATCAGGGGTGAAATGCTCCCGGTTCGGACCAGATTGCCCGATCCGGTAGCGATGGCAGCAGGTGGTTCGGAGAACCGATAGCAAAAATCCCTGCGCCCTCCCCCCCCATGCCCAGCTGAGCCCCGCGATCATCAGAGGCTTTTTTTTTTACTTTTAAAAGCATTTTTTCTACAACCTCTTTGGCTGAAAAAATGCTTTTAAAAGTTAAAAAAAAGTCTCTGATGATTGGCTGAAGTGGTTTAGAAAAAATGCTTTTAAAAGTAAAAAAAAGTTGGCCACGCCCACCCAATCACATTACCCTCCCACCAAGCCACGCCCACAGAACCGGTAGTAACAAATTTTACATTTCACCACTGGTACAGATTTTGTTATCTATTTATCATCTATCTAGCTAACTAGCTAATCTCAAGAAAGAAAGTAAATACTTTGCTTTCTTTTATCAAAATCTTTCCTCGCAGTTTAACCTGCTAAGCTGCTTCTTGCAATGTAAATAATACTATGGTACCTCCTAAGAATTACTTGGGACCTTATGCTTTAAAAATCCCTGAATATATCTGACCTTTTTGTGCTATCTAGAATGTATTAGGAATTGTAAATTGCATTACATAGTGTGAAAACAGCAATTTCTTGTGGTGTTAAGGTTTGATTTTGAAGTATAGGGAAGGGAACTGAGTATAGTAAAGATATAGTCCAATTTATCAAATGGCGTTCAAGAGAATTTAAAGGAAGCACAGTAAGTAAACAAGGTTGAAACGAAAATAATTATAGGATTGTGTAAAAGAAACATCTACTGAGAATATGGAAGGGTGTTCAGAATGCAAGCTTCCTTCTGTACTGTTTCTTTTCCCAAGAGAAGATCTTTAAGATCTGCTAATATGTTATTTCTGTCTTGACATTTGGTGTGTATCAGCAATAATTTAAGCATATTCATCATATTTGTATCCTTTTTCTTGAAGAATAGCAAAATAGCTCATAGCAGCTCTCGCCACAATAATTATCTTATACACTACCAATGATTATTTGGAAGCTTTTGTTAATATCATTGCAATGTCTATCTATACTTCTGTTTGTTTTCCTTTCAATGTAATTTTCCTTTTAATGCTAGTTATTTGAGTAATTTTCCTATTGTGATACTCCCTTCAGGCTTATTCTTCATATAATGTCTGTGGGCTATACGTTAGCTACCATAGTTCTACACTTTCTTTTATTCCCATGTGGATCCCACTACCTTCTTTGCCTTCTGTATAAATGTTTGCCGTCTGTGATCTGGAGGGCTGTTCATGGAAACACAGTGAGATAAAAATAGCTATTATATTCCTAGTAAACTTAAAATGGCATGAAAAAGGAGTGAGGTGGCTGCACAGGCCCTGAATTGACAAATAGTTGGAACTTGGAGATCTCTGGACAGTGAGATTCTAGTTAGTTAGTAGTGACATTCTAATTAAGAATCATTGTAGAGTAAAATATCATTCATTTCTCTGGACTGTTTATACTCACAACCTCCTGCACGCATATTTTGATCCAAAGAAACATGATACGTTCTCAGAGTTAAAGTCACTAGAAGGCAACTTCCTTTTCTTTGAGCAACACTCATATTTAGGGAGAAAGGGGATTTCTCTTTCAGCCAAATTGCCTGGCCACTGTCCAAGCTTCAGAGAAAAAAAAAATCATCTTGTCCTTCTCAAAGGGGTCTCCTTTCACTTTAGAGCCAAATCTCTGGCCCTGATATGTGTTTGCTGTTCTGCAGTGGCTCTGATATCCCTTTGCCAATCTCCTTGAAGAGTAAACCAACTTCTACAGAATTAATGTTTTGTAGGATTAATAAATCAAATTCTTGGCAACAGTCCAGAATGATTTGACATTGCCTTCTTCCATAGTGGTTTTTCAATCTCATAGCCCAGACTACAGCACTAAATTTTCCAGATAGTCTCCCATCTAAACTTTACTGATGTTAATTTTTCTGAGATTAGCAAGATGGCTGCATCTGATAACGTGTAGGTCTATATTCCTATCTCCTTTTTAAAAAAAATATGTTTGTTATTTGTTGTTTGACAGTAAAATGTTTGCTTGGACAGGTGACTATTATTTTATGATGATATTAAACTGTCTAATTATTATAACTGTAATTAATGCTGATGACTTGTTAAAATACTTACATTAATTAGTTTGTTTTACAAGTAATGTTACAAGCAGAAATATATTCTTACTCATAATTTTAAAATTCTGCTATATAAAGCTGTGATTTATATGTGCATGCATGTTTTAAACAGAACAAGATCGACACCCAGAAAATAGAAAACGAGGCAGCTCAATTAGAGTGCCATAGCTTTCATTCAGGAGCAATTAGGAATAAAAGTTAATAATGTTGCAATCTTAACAAAAAGCCATAAGGCAGCATAACTACTGAGTATACCGTGTTTGCTTTCTGCAAGCAGAAATTCAGAATTGTATAAATTCATATACAGTATAATCATGAACCACACTGAATAGCAGGGAGGGAGGAAACTGCAAAAAAATTCTTCTTCTTTTCTTTAACCACAAGTTATGAATTACTGCAAGCTAATTTAATTAAATCCATTTGCATTTCTAGGCCTGAAACTTTTAATTTGCTTATGACTTCAAAAGAGTATAGATTAGTGAAGCAATGCTAACACAACATTTTCTTTTTTTAATATGTTAAGAAAAAGATTTCAGCTGGAGAACTGTGTGTTATCAGCTTATTGCATCAGAGGACCTCATAATAGAACTTTTTAATGTTTCTTCGTACTTAAACCACCAAACTTACCCTACTGGACTATTGGGCTCCCCTGGCCCAAAGACAGACCTACTCACAATAATGCTTGTTTTGTGGAGTGTAATAGGCTGTTGGCTGGATTTTTGGCTGACTGTCTTTTAGGAGTTTGGACTTGTATTGGTGTAGAGCAATGATGGCTAACCTTTTTGTCATTGTGTGCCAGGAGGGGTGAGGGGGGAGTTTCGCACGTGCACATGCCCACACCCATAATTCTATGCGCCCCACCCCGTGCCTGCGCATGTGACCCCCCCTCCTGACATGCGATTGCCCTAGAGGCCCGTTTTTCTTTCTCACCTGGCTCCAGATCCTCTGTATGAGTCTAGGGAGGGCGAAAACAGCCTTCCTCACCCCCTAGGAGGCCCTCCGGAGGCCAGAAACCAGAAACGGCCCATTTCCCAACTTCCAGTTGGACAGGAAGTAACTTTTTTGCTGTCCCCAGCCTCCAGAGCCTCTCTAGGAATGATATGGCTACACGTGCCACCTGAGACACGCATGCCATAGGTTCGCCATCATGGGTATAGAGCTTGGAGCAGTGTGGTATGTTTTGGGGTTACTGGTCTGATTATCTTTGAGGTTGAACTCTGGTTTTATTTGCAATCTGACTTTGGAAGGCTGTACAAGAGAACCTGGAGTTGTGGAGAAGATTGGGCAGAATCAGACTGACTGTGTTTGTCCTTCTCCCCTGGGTGAGCGCTGGTGTGTGTGTGTGTGTGTGTGTCTCCCTCTCTCTCGCTCTCTCTCTCTCTCTCTCTCTCTGTGTGTGTGTAAATGTCTTGTTGCCTGGTGGGTGAGAAAGACCAGGGAGGGTGGTGTTTGAGGGCTATATGGATGTAGGGTGAATGTAGAGGGGATGAGGAGGTGTTTAATGTGACACCTCTGTTGCGGTAAAGAAATAGTAGTGGCTTGAGGGTACTGAGAATAAATGCTATAGCACCTGTCAGGCTCACCTTATCCCTGGTTGTACATTAGTTGAAGAGGGGGTCCCCTTTCAGATCAATAAAAGAGTTTTGAGGATGGAGAATGGTATGGCTGGTAAGGAAGACAAGGTACGGCAATGTATTTTGGTGGTGTCAGATAGTGGGAAATATGGCAGGAGACAAGGGTCATGTCCCTTGTGGGGAACACATCCTCAGTATTTAGTATTGGTTTTTTGTTCCAGTCCTTGCATTCAACCATTTACCACATCAGCAAATCTGTGGATACCTGAGTTTTAAGCTGATTCTTGTGAAGAAGACTGATCTCACTTATATCACAAAGACGTAGCTAGGTGCAGTTGATGGGGTTCCTGTCTTAGAAATGTGCCCAGCTGGTTTTGGAGTGTATACCAACTTAGACTACAGAGACAGGAAGGGGTCTGGCTGTTGTCATCAGAGAATCTCTAGTGGCTTTCAGAGGTATCACTCCACAAGTGCGTGATTATAAGACCTTTTTTTAAAGTTGGGCTTGAAGGATCAGGTGAGATTGCGGTTGTTGTACCAACCTCCCTACTGCATAGCAGCTTCCCAGCCTGAGCTCCTGGTCCTTGCTATGGGGCTGGTGATGGAGTTCCCCAGGCTCATAGTTTTGGGGAACTTTGAACTGCCATTCCAGGGGGTGGGGTTGGAGGTAGCTGTCTCAGGGTCAGGTTGTCCAGAGCTCAATTATGAGTTGTCTAGAGTCGTATGCCTCTATAGCAGTGTTGGCGAACCTTTTTGGCACTGAGTGCCGAAACAGGAGCGCGTGTGTACGCACTGGAAACTGGAAGAACAGCTCCCCAGCGTGCACACGCAGGAGCACCGGAAACTGGAAGAGCAGTTCCTCAGCACGCATGCGCGTGCCAGGAACTGGAAACTCACCTGGTCTTCCAGTTTCTGGCGTGCATGTGCATGTGAAGACCAGCTGGCTGGTGCGCATGCACGTGCTGGAAACTGGAAGCTCAGCTTCCTGGCATGCACATATGTGCCAGGGAGCTGCTCTTCTGGCTTCCGGCACGTGCATACACATGAAGACCAGCTGGCCGGCCTGCATGTGCAAACCAGAACCTGGAAGAGCAACAGGCTACTGCTGGCATGCCCTGAGAGATGGCTCTGTGCGCCATAGGTTCGCCATCATTGTTCTATAGGGAAGCAGATTGGTCCACCCCTAGTGACTGATTTTCAGAAGGAACTGCAGGTTATAACTAGGATCTGTTGTTTAATTCTGCTGATTCCTAGTCGCTGCTTGGAATAGAAAGGTGACAGGCTTTGATTACGCTCCTGTGACCTGTCCTGACCTGTGGATATGCCCCTCCCCTGGTATATGTCAGAATTCAGAGATGAAAGCGATTAAGAAATAACTAGAATACCACTGGCAGAAGACAAAGAATGAACTCATCTGAACACAGGTAAGAGCTGGTATTATAGACTACCTCAAGGTGATCTGGGCAGCAAAGTGTAAATACTTATCCACACTAATTGCATCTGCAGGTAATCACCAGGTGACCCTCTTTAAGTTAACTCATTACCTTCTGGGGAAGGCAAATCTACCTACAGGGGCGTGCAGAGGCATTTGCCTAGTTTCTGGAAGACAAAGTTGCTTGGATTAATTTCCAGATAGATGTTGGTGTGGCTGCTGGTTTGGTGGAGATGTCTGTTGCAGATTCTTGCCCAGCTGTCTGGGAATGGTTTAACTGTGTTACACTTGAAGTGGACAGGACCCTAGAAAGTATGACTGCAACCATCTGTGTCTTTGATCTGTGTCCCTCCTGCCTTGTGAAAGTTTCCTGGGAGGTGACATGTGAATGGATTCTGGCAGTGATTAATGCTTCTCTGCAGGAAGGGGTTGTGCCCCAGCCTTTTATGAAGCTGTGGTCTGCCCTCTTCTTAAGAGACAATAGCTAGACTTCATCTTATTTGATAATTTTTGTCCTATCTCCAACCTTTCCTTTTTGAAGAAGGTTGTAAAGAAAGTGGTTGCGTTGCCGCTCCAGAGGTTCCTGGATGAAACAGATTATTTAAACATCCCAAGGTTGTTTTTCAAGAGGCAACTG
Source organism: Ptyas mucosa (assembly GCA_012654045.1). NCBI lineage: Eukaryota > Metazoa > Chordata > Lepidosauria > Squamata > Colubridae > Ptyas > Ptyas mucosa. The sequence goes on from WNWU01013802.1 coordinate 15,709,004, forward strand.
GACTTTCTGGTTTTTCTTTGAAGATGTTTTGATTCTCATCCAAGAAGCTTCTTCAACTCTGATTAATTGGACCCTTTTAAATTGGCATTCAGGCATTCATTCCTGATTATGGAATGGAAATGTCATTGGTTCTGCTTTTTGATTATCCCTAGTGTAAGTGGGATGGGGTAGTGCAGTGATGGCTAACCTTTTTGCCATCGCATGCCAAAAGTGGGGGTTGCGCAGGGGTGGTCGTGCGCATGTGTGCCCACACCTATAATTCAATGCCCCCCCGCCATGCCCTGCCCCCCTGCTTTTGGCACATGATGGCAAAAAGGTTACCGGTGGGCCCGATAGGTTTGTTTTTTGCCCTCCCCAGGCTCCAGAGGCTTTCTTGGAGCCCGGGGAGGGCAAAAACGATCTTCCCCACCCCCTGGAGGCCCTCCAGAGGCAGGAAACGGCCCGTTTCCCGATTTACAGTGGGCCTAGAAGGCCCAAAAATCAGCTGGCTGGCACACGCATGCGACCTGGAGCCAAGTTAGGCCAACGCTCATGTGCCCACAGATATGGCTCTGCGTGCCACCTGTGACACACGTGCCATAGGTTCGCCATCACAGGGGTAGTGTGTCCATCCTTGTTCTACTTGACATCCTGGTGGTCTTCAATATCATTCATATCTTTCTGAAGTAGCTGCAGGGATGGGAATGAGGAACATTGTTCTCTTGGTTCACTTCCTTCCTTTGGCCATTCTCATTCAGTGTTGATAGGAAGTGAGAAGTCCCCCCCTTAGGTTAGATATTTTCTCTGCTCCTGTTTAACATCTCCATGAAACCACTGAGTGAAATTGTCATCATTTGCTGAGATATCATCAGTATGCTGATGATACCATGTTGGAATATAGTAAGGAGGTGTAAGGACACGTGAAAAAAAGCGAGTGAAAACAGCCCCTCCCTAATAGTTTACAGAATATATTGTAGATGTCAACAGTTGACAAGATGTTGTCTATAGGGGTAAAACTATAAAGAACTCAGCTTGGAAGAATCACCATGTGTCCTTGATTTTGAGCTTGCAGATTTTCAGCTGTATGTCTCAGCCTATAGTAAGTTAAGCAATGTTGAATCCTCCTTCTTGTAGTGCTTGGAAACTGTTAAGGGCTGATTGGGAGCAATGGGCTGAAACTGATCTCTGGTAAAATGGAATGGGTCTGTATTAGGGGTTTTTGGTCCATGGAGATTTGCCATCTTTGGTCCTGGATGGGTTGCATTGCTCCAGATGGACTGAGGTGTAATTCAGGGGTTCCCTTGGACTTGCAACTCCTGCTGAAGGAGTAGGTGGCACTTGTGGCCAGGAGAGCCTTTGTGCAACTGTGGATATGAATTAGCTACACCCTTTCTAGGACCGAAAAAGCCCTCTTCACAATCATCCATGCCCTAGTCATCTCTCAACTTGACTACTGCAATGTGCCGTACATGGAGCTGCCCTTGAAAAGTATTTGGAAGTTTCAATTAGTTCAACGTGTGGCAGCCCTTGTGGTTTTGTGCAGGTCTAGATTTGCACATGTGTTACTTCACTTGCAGGAGCTGCAATGGTTGCCAATTTGCTTCTGGGTCCAATTTAAGCTATTGGTTGCTAGCTTTAACATCCTTCATGACTTGGGGCCGGATTAGTTGAAGGATTATTTTCCCCAATTATATCTACCCAATCAATGGTGAAATCCAATTTTTTTTACTACTGTATCTGTGGACGTGGCTTGGTGGGTGTGGTGTGGCTTGGTGGTGTGGCTTGGTAGGCATGGCAGGGGAAGGATACTGCAAAATCTCCATTCCCACCAGGCTGGGGCCAGCCAGAGGTGGTAGTTGCCATTTCTCCGAACTGCTCAAAATTTCCGCTACTGGTTCTCCAGAACCTGTTAGAACCTGCTGGATTTCTCCTGTACCCAATCCTGTACCCAATCCACCAGAGTAAGGAAGTATGTTATGTTATGTTATGTTATGGGTCCCCTCTATTAATGAGGTCCATCTAGTGGGACCAAGAAGCCTTTTCCATTATTGCTCCCTTCCTGTGGAATATCATCCCCACAGAGATAAGATTGGCCTCCTTGATACTCTTCTGAAAGGCCCTGAAGACATGATTTTGCTGGTGGGCCTGTGGGCACCAGGCTGATACAGAGCCCATCAAATGGTTAGTTTGATTGTTGTCCCAGGGGGGAATGGTGTATTGGGCTTTGTATATGGGTTTTACTTTTCTAAGTTGATTGGAATCTCTAAGTTGAGTTGGGGGCAGCTATATAAATTTTCTTAATAAATAAATCTGCTGCTGCAGTTCTAGACTTCAGTCAGTTTATTTTAAAATAAATGTAGTTCTACATATTAATAAAGGAAGAATGCCAACTTGATTTTAGTTTATCCTTCTACCCCTTCCTGCATCTCCAAGGAGAGCCACAAAGAGTGATAATTTTGTATTGTGCTCAGCTGCTGAACTGCAACCTTTCCCTGTAATTCTACTGACTATATGTTGCCTACTATTACTCTTCTGAATTGACTTTACTCCTGGTGATTTCAAGGACATCCGTTCTGTCTCAACACATTGTTTCTAAAATATTGAAGTGTATTATGTGTGTGTTTGAGTATATGTGTCTCTCTCTCTATGTGTATGTGTGCTTCAGCAACAAAAGACCAAGGCTACACTTTAAGTTCCAATTAAACTGATTTGTTATTCATGCCTATGTACAGGAATCTAGTCAACTAACAGCACTATTTTGACAGTAGATAAGGGTTAACAGAATTCAAGAGGGTTGGACTTGTGGCAATGCAGAGACTCTAGACGTGTGATGGGAAACCTATGGCACATGTGCCTGAAGTGGCACGTGTAGCCATGTCGCCTGGCAGGGGCAGCATTGCCCGTTCTTCTTCTGGGTTTCTGGCGTGCATGCGCATGTGACAATCAGCTGGCCTTTGTACGTGCGGCAGTGCCAGAAACTGGAAGAGCTGGTCTTCCGTTTTCTGGCATGATCATGCACGCCGGCCAGCTGATCAGTGCATGCGCATGTGTGGCAGTAACCAGAAGACTTGCTTGCCTTAGTTAGGATAAGTACCTTATCTGGCATGCGCATACCCCCTGAGCAGCTCCTCCTCCTGGTCGCGGCCCTGACGAGGGTGCGCCTGTGTGCGAAGTGCTCCCTTTTTGGCACTTGGTGCCATGCACGCATGCACGCTCTCCTTTTTTGGCCCTCGGTGCCGAAAAGCTTCGCCATCACTGCTCTAGACTGATTTCTCTTTTGACTCCACCCCAGGCCTTGCCACACCTCTCCCCCCCCAACCAACACACCCACACCTACCAAAAACCAAAGCATAATATCTCAATATTCAACTGGGATCACAAGTTGCCCTGCTCTAAAGGCTCATTTTAAGAGTTTTCCTAAATGACAGCAAAACCAGGCCCTGTGGATTTTGAAGGGAGCATGTATTATTCCACAGCACAAGGGCAGCTTCAGAAAAATGCCATTTCCCAGAACTTCCAAGATAATATAATGTAAACTGTGTGCTTAAAAACACAGTGGTACCTTGATAGTCTACTGCTTTGAAACTCATCAGATTTGGTACTCAAAGCATTTTGACGTGAAGATTTTGTCCCAGTACTCATTGATTGTTGGGTACTCAATATACACTATATTATTCCTAATGGAAAAAAATTGTTTGGTACTCATAATGCCTCCCAGAACCAATTAACAATGAGTATCCAGGTACCACTGCAAAGTTTAAAAGGTTTGGGTAGCATATGAGCTATATGGAAGATGGCTTTAGAAATGGGACATGGCCTATCTTATTAATTTCAAAGGGCACTTTTGAATTTCCTATGTCTCTAACTGTGCAAAATTCGTATCTTTATTTCAGAGGTCTTTCCATAATTGACAGGAATTGGAAAGAAAGCAGACTAAAACTAAAAATATCACCCACTGTCTCCGGATATTTCTATGAATGTGTCCTGTTATATTAATAACCTGTTCCAAATCATGAATACAGTAAACTTGTCTTTTCCTTTTTATTATCATTCTCTTTCTCTACTATAGCACCATCCAGTGAGATAAACAAAGTTCATTTTATTGTATTTTCTTACATCATGATATTAAATTAAATCTGGAATCCAATGTGGTAAACAAGACCTGGCAGCCTGGGTCCCCCCCCCAATGATAATTCTTAGGGGTTTTAATTTATTTTAGGTTCCAACGAAGCAGATGGAAAAAGCAACTGAAGCTAAAATTATTTCTTATAGCTAAGAAAATTTGAGAAACACTGCAATAATTGAAAGTACAAAGGAGAATAGCCTCTTGCCCCCACTCCTTCTCCAAAAGGCCTGGTGTTATTAAAGCATATGTAGTGGAGATGCCCATTACAGTCATGTATTCAACATGTCTTGGTGGGGCTTTTCTTGATTTTTTATACTGCAACATACTTTTTCTGTACTAATATACATGGGAATTAAGGAAAGTGCCAGCCTTTTGCAGGGCTTCTTTTTAAAAGATGGCTACTAGTAAGGAGACTTTTTCCCAAGCACAGGCCACTTTGAAGTATAAAAGTCAATTTCTCTGTGGCTTTATGTACAGCAGCAGTAAATTCAAAGAAATATCAAGAGTCTTTACATATCTCAGGAACAGAGATATGATATGATGTGAAAATCTTAAAATACAGCACAGTCATCAAATAGGACTCTGCTTACTCTGGTACTACTTGCAAAACTAATTGTCTTATGACACATTGTGATAATCAACTTTCATCCTTTTCATTGCATTTCTCTTTTGTTTCTGCTTAATTGTTTCCCATATTGCATAATATTTCAACTTGTAGCAACATCAACTATTAAGAATCTTGTTTTGGGCCATTTTATGTAATAGGGAAGTAATTTTGCAACAGGTCCAAATTACTTCCAGACAAGCTCATGTGATGCTGTTGATATTTACCATTGGAAATCGCCACAAACCAAAGAAAACATAGTTAAAGCTATTAGACACAAACAGTCTCCAGTATGTTTTCCTCATGATGATGGTATTCTGCAACTATTGTTCTGGACATCGGGGTTCCATGTGTGCACATTGACTAAGCTCATGATGATCAGAAGCTTTTCTAGAGAGGGAGCCTGCAGAAAGAGTTAATTAAGTCAAGGCTTGATGCTTTTCATGAGACACTTATGGGAATTATTTCATACTGAGAACGAAGTTATGTAAATGCCAACATTGTCTATGAACATTCCAAACATGATTCATAAATGAAGAAGCTGTACAGTTGTGTCACTGATTGTAATCTATAAAAGAAAAGGCTGTTGGTAAGATGAGGGAGAGACAGCACTCAAAAAGAAAACTATTTCTAGAAGAAAGAATACAACTTGTTAACTAGATAATTGGGCTTAATAAGGGGGTATCATACATTTTGACAGTAGATTAAATATGTATCCTAAAAGGCATAGAAAACATACATATGAACATAGCAAAGTATCATAGTAATATAATAACATTTAGAATGGGAATACTGTACTGCCCATTAAAAAAAATAAACAGGACTTTTTATACACTTTTCATACCTGTAATTTTTCCAAACTATAAATTAACATATCTCATTTTATATGAAATGTTAATCATAAATAGCTTTTAGGGAACATCCCAGTTCTTGATAGATTGGGGGGGGGAGGAACCCCAGCCACAATTGTTTGGTTATGCAATAGTCTGCACTGTGGATAGTTTTGAAACTTTGGTGACTAGATTCACTCTGCATGTTAAACAAAAACCAAATTGAAAACTTTATTTTTCACACAGTGTGTGAGCCCAGATGCACACTACATTAAGCAAAGCTTCTAAACCTACTTCAGTGGAAATTTCCACATAGAACTGGATAAGTAATCCAGGTGGAATGACTGAGCAGATTGCATACCCTCTCTTTATTAATTGATCATTTATTGAGGACACGATGTCATTCTCTACCAATATGCCATTTACTGGGAAGGTTATTATGCAGGGTGATCTCTGGTTGCTTTCATTTATTAAGTTTATTGATGGATCAGTAAAAATATGTACATGTCCTTAAAAAGAAAGAACAAAAATGATCCAGGAGAGATAATTGGTTTCTTCCCCAAACCCCCATAACTTTAACCTTAGACTGTCTACTGTTGACCTCACCCCATTCCTAAGAGGTCTGTAAGGGGCGTGCATAAGGGCACCAGCGTGCCTACCATCCCTGTCCTAATGTCCCTTTTTATTCGTATCCTTTTCATGTATTCATAATCATGTTTATACTTTTATCTGTTATCTTATATATGCTTGACAAAGAAAGAAAGAAAAAGAAAGAAAGAAAGAAAGAAAGAAAGAAAGAAAGAAAGAAAGAAA